>CM034537.1:52212747-52461711 GCA_020002185.1 Paraescarpia echinospica
ATCTTCGCCGCATTCGCCGACATGTCACTTTCTGTCGCTCAGACTATCGCAACAGCTCTTGTTAGCAGCATATTAGATTATTGCAATTCCCTCCTTCATAATATTGCTATCAAGGATATTGCAAAACTACAATGCGTCCAAAATTGTTTAGCAAGGGTAGTCACACAATCTCCTCGATTCTCCCGCTCAGCGCCACTTCTAAAATCACTGCATTGGCTCCCCGTGCGATATCGCATTATGTTTAAGATCTGCACAATCACCTACCAAGCCCTTTCATCCAAACAACCTAGTTATTTACACTCAATGCTCACACAAGCCAGACAACTTCGGTCGTCTAGTTCGAAGTTGCTATCTGTTCCTAGAGTTAAGACAAAGGCTGGAACTCGAGCTTTTTCAGTTGCCGCGCCAACTATATGGAATTCGCTTCCCGTTAATGTTAAATTAGCAGAAAATATTGTTACATTTCGTCGTCACCACAAAACCTATCTTTTCAATATCGCCTATCCTCCCTAGCTTCCTAGCACATCCATCCATTTGTTGACGAATTTCGCCTAGCACACGAGTACGAGAATGCTTAATCCTTTGGTTTTGGTGCGCCACTGAGCTCGGATTGTCTGAGGATATTGGCGCTTAAGAAGTTATTTATTATTATTATCTCGACTCCCTTCTCGATTGCGCCATGCGATTGGTTCGATTGTTGGACAGTTGAACGGGATGCGAGTCCAGACTGGGGTGTTTTTATACATTTATCATAACCTAGTTTTGTCAAAGTATTGCCAACGATGCTTGTGTGCAGGAAGAGTGATGATAACAAGTGAATGATTAGTAATTCTGAAGTAAGCAAGCATGGGGATCAATTTTGCACTTTACACAAAGTCAAACAGTTGAGGGTTCATCTTGAAAATTGCTTGTCCAGCTTCTCTTTTTTATTCCATTTTGAACTGCTGTAATGATCACTGTCTTGCATAGTAGTCTATAAAATTTATGTTTTCAATTTCGTTTAACAAAATATACACGGTGCAGGGATTCCCTTGGACAGCGGAAACGCGTCAATGACGCATTGTATGCTGAAAGCTGGAATGCCGCATACTTTTGTGCCGCATGTGCCCAAAAGACGCATACAGAACGTGCCTGAGAAATCTGAGAAAATTTAGGGGCACTTGTGTAGAATCCTGGCCAACCACGATTTGCCGCTATTAACTATACTTTTGCCTAAATTTGACGTCGATGCGATAATTAAATAATTCCATATCATCCCATGCATTGTCACATTATAAAATGTTGCGTCTTAGATTTAGCACATTTTGAGGCCCAAACAGGGCTCCGGTTTGCACCAGTCTGCACTCGAACACAGACAACGGCCACGCGGACAGCAAACTGAACAATGGCCTGATGAAGTTTTTTTAAATCATGTTACATTGATGACTGGAGACTAAAAACAGCCTAATCAATACCATTGTGCCTTGCCTATCCTATGTCTGTCTCTGACATCGTTTATAAGCTTAGACAAGCACCGTGAACAGCGTGTGTTGCCGCTGACACTTTATTATCGCCCATATTCAACTTTCAAGTATTGCCGAACAAAGTGCAATCCGTTCATATCTATACAAATAATATCCATCCAGACATCTACAATATACGCACGTTTAAAAATTCATGTACATTTGCTAAATATTACAATTGGAGTACATTATAAATGAAAAATAAACATTCTTAAAAGCATGTTTATAAATTACGCCTCCGTCACCAAGTCGCACAACTAGTACATTCATTACAAATGCCCCTGACACTTAGGGTCATAAACTTTACAATAAAAGACAATGTTATGTTCTAGTCTTACATGTAATAAATATTCTTACTCTATAGTATAATTTAATTGGGTGATTTTCCCGCAACTTATAATCTAATTTCCTCTCAAAAGTGTGCTCTGATGCAGTCTCAACTACAGACTGTGTGAGGCTATTCCATGAATCTATTCATCAGTGCAAAAATAATTTGTTTAACGTTTAATAAAAATCGTTCTTTGAATATTTTAGGTGGTGCTCTCTCATGTGTGAATCATTGTCACTCAATGTCACGGACTACTGCATCGACTCAGGGGTAGAACTACCCACTAGTCCGCTAGTCCGTACACTAGTAAAGATTACGGCGGACTAGTAAACCCGGCCTACCAACTAGTCCGGCTGTCTAGTAAAAATCAGCGTGTTGCGTGGCGCCACCAACCGTACAATTGACAAAGTAAATCTTCACCTAATGTGAATCGACAGTGAAACGGTACTTTTGTTTGGTTGTTGTGTGACATAGAAATCTGAAACGACCATTTTGTTTGGCTTAGCGTATCATGTAGAGGGGTACCGGCTAATGAGCGCAATTGGCGTCCATTTTCGCGTCTATTTTCTAATCTATTTTCAAATGCGCGGATTTCGAATACGGTTCACATGTTCAGTTCTACAACAATTATTTTGTTAATTCATTACTAATTATTTTGTTACGTTTATGCACGATGCATCGTTATTTAACTGGGGTTGCAAAACCAGAAGTTAAACGCAAGGTGGAAAAGCGAGAACGGGACACGCTGTACGACCAGCAGAAACGACAGCGTGGCTATTTGAAGGTTTGGGAACGAGACCTCACTTGGCTGTCCTACGATGACGACAACGATTTCATGTTTTGCAAAGTGTGCAGGACACACAACGTAACTGGTGTCCGTGGCAAGAATGCGTTCTTGACTGGCACGGACAACTTTCGTCCAGACTTGCTACGCGCACACTCAGTACAAGCGAGGCGCACACACGAGCTGTCTTCCGGCAAACTGCGTTCGAAGCCCGTCCCGGCACTGCACCTGCCCACCGAGCCATCCAAGCGCTGAACACGGCCACCATGGACCGTCTGACGCATTTGTTTAGGTAATTATGTTACCCATGTGATATAATGTTATAAAATGTAAAAAAAATATTGTGTTTGATTGTACTTTGTTAGGGTTAGCACTATATGGTTTAAATTATTATCCCTCATTTCTCTGTTATCTCTCATTTCAAGCGTGCCGTGCAGTAAACAATGCCATGGGAAATTATTAATTTGCATTTGATGTAGATCTGTGTTATAACTTGCCTGGATCTTCGGGTTCAAAAGTAATACTATTTAGTGTTGTATTTCCCGCCTTTATGCATCATATTTTTGGTTTTGAGAGCGTGGCTTGTCTTGTGATTTTTGTGCTTTTATTAAAATTTAAACCTGCCCATCTTCAAATCTTCGTCAAGTTTTGTTTTGAAAGCGAGGATGTTTTTAGTATTCACTGTTTGCTGAGGAAGGTTGTTATGTTGTGACTATACTCAGTATTTACTTAATACTAATACTATTATATTTAATATTTCCTGCATTGGATGTTTCAGGACTTGTCACGCGATAGCAAAGCACCGGCGTCCGTTCACAGATTATGTGTGGCAGTGTACCCTGGACGCACAGAAGGGCCTTGATGTGGGGAACACTTATCGGAATGACAAGGCATGCAAGCAGTTCGTGCGTGCCATCGCTGAGGTTGAGCGCCGTCACCTCGCACAGCACCTGGAGAGTGCTCACTTTCACGCCCTCATCAGTGACGGTACGACAGATGCGTCCATCACGGAAGCGGAGATAGTGTACGTGAGGTATGCAGTGAATGGTGTCGTCTCTATTGCCTTCGCTGGTATTGAGAACGTCGGCAAGGCAGATGCTCCGTCAATCAAGCGGGCAATTGACGGTGTCGTGGAGCGCTACCTCCACATCCCGAAAGAGACACTCATGAAGAAGCTTGTCCGATTCGGCAGTGATGGCGCCGCTGTTATGACCGGATCAGCCAACGGTGTCGCCACGCTCTTCCGAAATGAGCAGCCGTGTCTGCAAGCAATCCACTGCTATGCGCATCGCCTGGAACTTGCATACAAGGACGCATTGTGTCGGTTGCCCATGTACACAAAGTTGAGCGGTCTCCTCCTGAGCCTCTACTTGTTCTACCATCACTCGCCACTGAACCGTAGCAACTTGAAGGCAGCATTCGACACATTGTCTCTGCCATGTGCCCTTCCACCACGTGTCGGTGGCACTCGCTGGTTGCCACATCTGCTGAAGGCACTGCAGGCCCTTGTGAAGGGATATCCAGCATATGTCCTGCATCTGACACAGATGCAAGTGCCCGGGGGCTCCGGAGATGCCAAGGCAAAGGCCATTGGCTTCTTGGCGACACTGCGCCGACGAGACATCATCGAGATGGCACACTTCCTTCTCGATGTGCTGTTTGTTCTGAGCAAGCTGTCGCTGGTGGCTCAGACAGTGACTGCGACAGTTGCTGATGTACATGCCGCGCTGACATCCGTTGTGGCCACCCTTGTGATGTACAAGACGACCGCGCATGGAAGACTTCCATGGTGAGACACTCACAGGTGCTGTCTTCGCCAAGCAGACCCGACTGCAGATCTTGGGCAACCTGGTCAGCTGTCTGGAGGGTCGCTTCGTTGACAGCAATTCGGACGTTGTGCGTGCATCATCAATCGTTAGCTTCAAGCTGTGGCCTGAAGCTGCAGGTGATTATGGAAATGACGCTGTGGCCACACTCAACAACCATTTTGGCCCTGTGCTTCGCGACGCTGGCATCGATACTGCCAGTGTGGAGACGGAGTGGACACTTCTGAAGATGATCCTGTATGAACAGTCCCCAGACGTGCGACAGCTGACATGGTCTAGTGTCAATGCAGCCCACCAGGCAGAGTATGGAAACATGCTTGGGCTTGTTGACGCCATTCTGACTCTGCCAGCCAGCTCGGCTGATGCGGAGAGAGGCTTCAGTCAGCTGAAGCTGACGAAGAGCAGCATCCGGTCAGTCCTGAAGGCAGATCGACTGACTGATCTGTTGACCATTCAGCTGAGTTCACCAGACATCGCTGCATTTGAACCGAATGAGGCAATCGAGCTGTGGAGTGCTGGTGGAGCCCGGAGGCCAGACACTCAGCCGCTTAGGCCAAGGCCCGACTGTAGTAGTTACACTGACAGCAGTGACACCGACTGTGATGACAGTAGTGCCTCCGACTCTGAGTGACACTGACTGACTGACAGGCAGTGTTAACGCCAGGCCTGGATGACACTGTGGTTTTTTGTGTTTTAAATAAAATTGTTGTGACCTAAATTTGTGCTATGTTTTTTATTTGCAGGACTAGTAAACCTTTTGGCGGACTAGTAAACTTTTGTCTTTACTAGTCCTGCTGTCTAGTAAAATAAATGCTGAAGTTCTACCCCTGAATCGTACTTCTCAGTGAGAATCTCCTTATCCTTGGAGCAGTATACTGTAGTAGCATGACCAGTCCACGAAAATGGGGCACACCTACCAGAATATATCTAGTTTTGTAACGTTACAGATTTTGAAAAAAACTGAACATTTCTGAGCATGTTGATATTGATGGTTATATATTACGCACCCAGAAATATGTCGCGCAGGCAGCCCTGAATATAATTCAAACAAGTTAAATAATAACATGATTACATGGTTAGTATTAAAAAAGCGTAATGTTCACATTTACCAGGTTACCAGGTTATTTAAGTTAATTAATAACATTTTAATCAACTGATTTGGGGCACATAAAATTTCAAAAAGGCACATAGTTCTATCTCTGATGTGCCCGAAGGGCACATGCATGTCTTTTTCCAAATCGATCCCTGTAAACGTTATGATTAAAAACGTCCAAATCCATAAAACGTCACACATCTGCAACTAGACCGTAGCAATCACCCAGAACAAGATGAAGGACCGGTCGTGACCAATGTGAAAGAGGCTACTTCAGTAACTATGACTGCATCAGTTGTATAGGAACATTATATGTGTCCATCCACCATGACCTATAGTCCCACTGAGGCAAAGTTATATGGTTTTTAATGCGACAGTTACAAAGAAGCATTTAAGAGAAATCACATTCTAATAGATTCACATGTTTGCCTGAAGTTATTCTACTTCAAACCCATATTTTCAGTACTTATAGACAGTTATCAGTAAATTAAAAAAAATTATATATAGCTTATTTACCATTGTTTCTTATCAACAGCTAAAATTCCCAAATCAACATGACAAAGCCTCAGCTACATTTTCAAAGTGAGACTCATTTCCTGGTGGAGAGTCACATATTCGATATTATGTAAACAATAGTGCCTCCACAATGTTCTCTTCTTTGACAAATTTATTAAAGAAATAATATATACAACATATATACAACATGTTGGCTGATACAACCATGGCACAGCTAAACCAACATTGCTTATTATCAACTTAAGCTGTATCATCACCACCCAATGTCGATTCTCTTTAAGTGAATGTCGTCCGTGGTTTTCACATAAACATGCCCTCAAAATATTCTTGAAACTCGTCCTCCCTGAAAACATACAATAACATTATTGTTATTACAACTGTGTGTCCTAGTGGCATTGAACATAGTCATAACGTCTTTTTATTCGTTCCTAACTAAGTTTTCTTCAAAAATACCTTTCATATTATTAAAATATTCACTCCTTACAAGTTGTCTTGCCAGCTACTTTTAAAGAAAATGTAATATTTCCTAATTGTGACATCTTAAAATCTACTAATTTCGACAACATTTCCTGAGTATTGGACATAATTTAGGATTCGCTGATGTTACAAATAAAAAAGTAAAATATATTTGACAAAATAACTGCTAATTCCTGTTTCAATAGTTTGAGAGAATACTAAATTTGCAAAATATAAAACCTCATGTAACTTACAGTATTTGTTCCTACAAACTATCAAACGTGTTGGCATATTCATGCCCTATATAAATATGGTGAATATATGTCTGCCTTATTGTTAGTAGAGCTCTTCTTTAAGATTAATGAAATAAAACGTACCTGGTTGTTTCATCAGTAACTTGAGCTGGTCCACGCCACAAAGATGACTCTTTGTCTTCAGAACCTTCATCCTTTTTCCCTGCCTCTTTCCCAACTCTGCCATCCTCCTGGCATTCTGCTGATGCAGCACTTCCTGCCCCGTCTTTTGTTTCTTCTTGCATTTCTAATAAAGACAAGATGTTCAGAGTTGAAAGAATAGAAGGAACATTTCCATGGAACATGTACGTGTATAAAGATGGCTAGAAAACACCAAATGATATATCAAAATCATAAAATATTCAAGCACTATGGACACTAAAAAAGCAACTGAAAACTGATCAATTGACTCACATTTAATGTAACCCAAGGCATCAAAACATCATTCAGCACCATCAGTCAACAAGTGTTGTCCAAGTACGGATATCACACTGTGAGATCTAAGAACACTGATGTATTAACTGCTGCTGTGGCCAACAACATCGGCATGCATGGCTGATAACAGCATTGACATGCATGGCCGATTTTGTAAATACAACATGCACCTGTTTGTTCATCTGTTGCTTTGTGTTTCTTGGGGGCACTGGCTTTAGTGGAAGCATCTGACTTTTTTGCTTTCACTTCTTTCCTTCTGCAAAAGAAATGATTCAAATTACAGCAGAAGTATTTCCATGCAATATATGCCTTGTTCAGTAAAATAAGAAGCTCATAATATAAATTTTTCTGTTTCTAGCCATCAATTTCTGGCCATTCTACCATCATTTAGGTGACACTGCATGTGCAAAGGTAGAGATCCAACAGTATACTAGAGGGATCTACAATCAACACAGGATCTGTAAAGTCTACGTAAATAACAAAATACTAGCCATGATACTGGCATACCGCATTAAGGTTGTGAAAAAGCAGTGTATTTCTCACTTTTTAAAACAGAAAATGTCATTACTGCTACATTAGTGATAAATTCAAAGATGATAAAATTTCCCAATACAAACTTGTAAATACTGCTTTATGGCTAAATTACTGACAGTGACATGCCACTTTTGATCCACTCCACTTTATTCCCCTTGCTTTGTAGAAAACGCCGACCAATAGTCCAAGTCTAAGTGCTTACTTGTGACGGTAGTTCAGTTTGTATGAGCAGTCGGGGCATAGCCCTGAAAGAAACACAATGTCAGTATTCAACATTAGTCAGCTTCTTTATATAGTTCACAGAACACACACAACAACCCTAGCCACACAAATAATGAGTGGAGTATGATTGAGACATGACTGTTGGATATCCCCTGGCACATGTATGTTGGCAGACAGTGTTACGAGACATACAGATGGGATAGCCCAAATGAAATGAGAGACTGGAAACAGAGATACAAGCTCTTAGCCATTGCTAATACACCATCACTACATGAACTGTGAGTTTATCCCCGAACAATAGAAGCTTTATTTATTGTGCTGTTTTACCGACACTGTTTGGCACAATAAATAATTTAACGAGATCACTTACTGACTTTGACGAGAGCATTTTTCTTCTGGCCATGCTCCATGTAGGCAAAGTTGACCTCCCAACTTCGCAATCCTTCCCTCTCCTTACAGTGCTTCTCCCCACAGACAAACTGTCCTACACAGATAATACATCAACAAAATGAGTAATTCCTCCCATGGTATTTCCATATACAGCAGAACCTGTCTTGTGCGACCATCTCTTCTGCACAGCCAATCTGGTCTCTCTAGACAGGTTGTCGCCCATAGCATGGTTGCAGGACAATAATGAGATTAATTACAATTACTTAATTAATTGTTATCTGGTAGAAAAGGGGACAGTATTGGTACAGTGTATATACTGATTCAAGATCATGGTTCTGTTCTTTGTTTCTTCACACTGTTGAGTGGTTGTCACACTATTTCGACTGTGTGAATTTGTATGTCATTTGATGTTGATTCAATGATCGAATTTCAGCTGTTTGGTGTATTCTAGTAACAGAGACCACGTGACCAGATTATGTGGTCATTGGTTGCATTTCGCTCGTGGCAGGCACATTATTGTTAGAAACGTTGAGTGTGTAAGATTGTTGTTACCCAAGATGGGTGGTCGCATCAGAGAGGTCATGACAAACAGGTTCTGCTGTAGACAGAGTTACATGTATGAGAATGTTCACTGCGTTCTAGTAAGTATAATACTCCTGTAGAACCAGCTGCAACAGATCACAATGACTTGACAGCCTCTGACTTACATATCTTAATACGTCATCTACCATACAAAGAAGATTGAGATGTGAACACCTTCTTGTGTGGATAGGTACCAGTATGGATATCTTCATCATTCATAAAATATATTAGTTCTCTATCAATACACTAAAACATTAAATCATATTGGGCATAAGCTAGTGATATAACTATATATTGTAGAGTAAATAAAGCAGTGTAGTGTCATCTGTGAAATTGCTAGATAATTCAAACAAATATATCTGCCACATTGTACTTGATATTTACCCTTGCCACTGACAACTTCCTTCTCCACTCTCCATCGCATGGCCACCTTCAACAAGACAATACATCCTTACATATGTAGCCTGCCGCAGCAAAGTATGTATTAAGTTGAAAACTTGTAAAATGGAGTTTTGTACGTTTTTGGATTCCGCAATTCCAGAGCTTTAAAATTATACCTCGTTTGTTGAAATATTTCCAGTACCCAGATAGTGTTTGATGTACTGCTTAGATTCAAACAAACTTTAGCAAAACAGTTCTGTGAAACGAGGTCATTTTGACACAAACTGTCTATTGTTTTTTAATCTATCAATTTGTAAATGCATGGATTTTATTAGTTCTGAATTGTTTGTTGAGGAAAATAAACTGGACATGGAAAGATGAAATTATAAGGTGCATATTTCTGATGAAAACACAACATTTATGGAACCTGACAGCTATTTTTGGCTTGAGTAGAATAGACCTGTGCGACTTAACATCTGTATATATATGTGACCTTATATATATGTATATATATAAGGTAACATATATATAGGTCATACACACATATATATATATATATAAGGTAACATATATATATATAAGGTCATAATATATATATATATATATAAGGTCACATATATATATGAAATTAAGTTTAAATGTTCAATAGTAATATAAACGTAATAGGTCAATTACTATTACATTGCTTCCTGTTACTATTACCCCAGGTCTGCTCAAACACCATCTCAAATTCTCTGGGAAGCATTCTTTTGTTTGATATGTATATATTTTGTAGCCTGGTAATTGGCAAGACTTGATTGTCATAGGAATGCTTTTAGCCAGTTAACCAATGAAAAGGGCAATACACATTTATATGGAATGTTAAGTCAACAATACAGATTACATCCAAGAAAAAGCGGCATGTCTACCTCAGGAACTGTATCTACCAAACTGTTCTAGGAAGCTACATTCAGTAGCTACATACTTTATGAAAGGGCCCTTTTACCACTAAATACTTCAGACACAAGTCACCTCCAAGATGTAATATAATTTTCATTACAGTTCTTGGCAAGAAGATTATCCATAATAAACAAAGGTATGTAATAGAATAAAAACAAAATTTAAAAGGGAACAAATGTAGGTGACCCACCAGTAGATGTCCTACTGTAAGTTCAAATCACCAGACAGAGGAGAAGGAACAAACCTTGTTCTCTTTGTAGCAACTCAGGTCAACAATGCAGTATTCCTTGAAGAGTTTATCGTAATACTTCTTTGCCAAATTCTTCTCCCTTCATTCACCAATACACACATTATCGCAGTTGTTAAACTGAAGTTTTTGGTTCCTAATGTTTCAATGTGTTCTTAAAACAATAATCAGTAAGTCGAACGTATTCTGCGCACCAAATTGTGTTTAATAAGACTAAACCTGTGTTTGCAATTTGAATGTTATGCCCAAAAAATGTACAAATTGTAAACAAAATACACAAGCCACTTTGTCACCATACAGTGTAGATGAGGTAAGATGTGTGTTTTAATGACATGTTAATAAACAATTTACTCAGAAATGTGGCAAAAACCAAAGATCAATATAAAGTTTTATTTGGTCATCTATTATAATATGGCCACCAGAGAGAAAAAAAAGATTCCTGGTAGTCTGTCAACATGGTGTTGAAGGAGCACAACAGAACTGCTACAAACGACCGCGCAGTTTGGAGGGACATGATCGCCAACGCCTGTGACTTACATGGCACGTAGAAGAAGAAGATTATAATGTGGGTGCAAAAATTAAATAACTCTGGCCAGGTGAGGTGTTATTAACTTACTATTACTGAAACATGTAATATGCGTGGAAGTTGACTAAACTGACCAACTCCCATCTGAGTCATCATCTTCTTCCCACAGGAATTGGTGGTTTTCTCGAATCACGTCTATGTCAGTTCTGTCTCGCGATCTACGACAAAATACAATATTCACTTATTCACGCACATAACTTGCACTTTACAAACATACAGAAATACATCAGCACCATTGTCATATAATACATATTTTACACAATTAATTATTTATCTATCTAAGATTGCAAAAAGTATCATATATATATAATATATATATAAAAACATATATACATATAAATATATATATTTTTTGCATATACACATTTGTGCTACTGTGCATATAATTACACCTGTATTCCATTCACAAAGTGGCAATGTGATTTAAAAATTACAACACTGAAACATATTAAATTTAGAACACGTAGCAGATTTGTGGACTACTTACGTGTCACGTTTGAATTCATCTTTTGAGCCGCAGTAGTATAGGAGGTAATCGTTTATATATTTTTTGTGTCTCGCATACTGGTCAACTAAGGTCAAGATTATGTAGTTCATTCAACGTCAGCAATATGATTAACAACATATACAAAACTTGCACATATTAATCAAAGCGAAACAACTAGGAAATACCACCCATTTTGTCTGGGTTTTTTCATTTAACGCTGTGTTTTGTATTTTTCTTAGCCAAATAAGCAGTGTGTAAGTTTAAATATTGTAGTATGATGCCATAGTAATTTCACATAGCTAACAAAACTAAAACAATATAATTTAATTGTACAATATCAAGACGGTAAACATTGCCAGTTTTTATAATATATTTTGTGAAGCTATGAATGATTTTTTAATAAATTAACAAAAGGATACAGCATCTAAACTCAAAATGTGGAATCTCTGTTTCTTCCCCTCTTCCCTGAAATACAGAAAACATGGAATAGTTTAGACAGATTAACTGAAGATAACATATACACATACAGACTTGTGGTGAAATTTGTTTTTATTCAAATACAAATATGTTGCATTTTGTTATGTTAAATATAAAATGCTAAATTTTTAAATGTAAAACATGCATGATAAAATACAAAGACTGTATATTAAAATGCCAAATACACACGGTTCAATGCAAATAATTATGCTATAGCAGCCATGTGTAGAACATTTTCAGCTTGAACTTGACACTCATTATTGCATTTAGTTGTCAAGAAGCTGGTTAGGTTAACTTAAAATCTCCAAATGTGGCAGCATCAATGTATAAGAAATATGAAAAAAGTTAAATATAAAACTGACAAAAATTACAATGCTTGGTGTGTGTGTGTGTGTGTGTGTGTGTGTGTGTGTGTGTGTGTGTGTGTGTGTGTGTGTGCGTGAACGAGTGAACGTGTGCGCGTGTTATAAATCATATAAATGCAGTATCATTAGTAATTATCAATTTATAATGCACGTAACATTAGACAATTTAAAATAATTTGTATGTTGTACTTACTTGTCATATTCATCAGCTAGTTCTCTCTTTGAAGGCACAGCAGATCTCTTTCTTTTTTCACCAGTAGCTAGATCATTTCGTTTTGCCTTCTTCCGCTCAGCCTCACTATCACTCTCAAATTCTGACCCATAGTCGTGTACATTGTAATCCTGTAAAGAGTTGCAAAACTGTTTATATGGGTAGTTAATAACTTGCTTTGATACTTTGTACTGCTACTGAGCTTTGTCAAAGAAACAGTATCCACAGAAGCACACATGCTGTATTTATTCATGTGTAATGATTTCTCTTTTCAAATAGGTATTTCTCCATATTTTATCTAAAAAAAATTCACAAATTAAAAAAGTATCATGAATAACAAATTTGCACTTTTGTGTTGTGCCTGTTTTATCCAAAGTCATGGATAGGTCAAAGAGCAACTTGAATAAATCGATAAAAAATATAGATCTTGAAATAAAATTCTACCAGGCCTTTGCCTTGGAATCTAGTAGCCTATCACAAAAGCCATTCGCAGATTTTGTTACGATACATGCGCGTCATGTCCATCTCCGCAGCTATTAATGTTTCCAACCCCTGACAATATTTGGAATAGACACATCCTCCGACGTTCCCGTCGCCAGCGATAAAACAATTTAAAAAACAGAATAATGCTACTTGCACTCCATGAAATTATCGTTGATATGACGTGGTTATTAATAAATAGCATCACTGTTGAGTCTACAGCGTCGTTTTTAATCGTTATGTAGCCATTACGAAGATAGCACCTCCCCATGTAAAGTTTAGTAATGTTTGTCTGGATACCCCAAAACCTCTCACCAAGCGATACGTACTTTATGAATTATGGCTCACTGATTGGATGGCCACTAACACATAGAAATTGAAAATTCAGAACAAAATCATGTAGGGGTAGTGTTTTGAATATGAACTTAAATTAACAGTACTTAGTGTTTTAGCGTACACTCAAAGCACTACTGTAGTGTTTTCGAGGGGTAGTGTTTTCAACTTAACTACACCGGTACCCCTACTGCCAGTACCAAAAACTGAGGGATCTTAGTTACGAAATACGCCTAAAAAATGCGGTTTAACAACACTAGAGACTTGAGAGGTTGAGAGGAAATCAGATAGAAGTGTTTAAAATATTGAAGGGTTATGAAAATATTGATAGAAATATTTTTGTCTCAGTTAAGAAAGATAGAAGGACTAGAGGACATGAACTTACAATAGCAAAGGAGCAGTGTAGATTAGATATAAGAAAGTTCTCATTCTCACAAAGGACTGTAAATGAATGGAACAGATTATCTGCTGATTGTGTGGGTGCTAGTAGCGTGAATGTTTAAAAATAAAATCGACATATACCTCAGACGGGCTGGATACACATAGATAAAAGGGTCGGACTCTCGATAAGCCAAAGGGCTTCCTTGTCCACCTGCCACCTAGAGTTAATTCTCTGTGTGGCAATCTTGTTAAATCTACTGGCTATTGGACTACTCCCGACTCATCATTTTGGGTGGGCGAAAATTAGGTAAAAACGGAAAATTGTTCCACTTCATACGTTGAGAGATCAAAAATTACCACTACATAACGACTGCCTATGTTTATTTAAACTGTGATGATAGACATGTACTAAGTCATTAAATGAAAAGAATAATGCATATTTTCAGATTGCAAACCTCCACGAAATTGTCTTTTGCGGCCATTTTAATATTGGTAGAGATGCTAAGGCGATTGTATTCAGTGGGACGTCATCTTATAAAGCACGCTAGTCAATCATGAAATGAACTTTATTTGTTTAGATCATCATACATACACACAGAGACAAATGGCAGTTTGTATACGTGTTACATGGTCTTAGTGAACCAGGAAAGCCTGCGTACTGCCATACATGTACCTAAGCATGACAAGCTTAGCGCTCAATAGTATCGAAATTAGCATGGTAATTTTCCCCAAATATTAATTGTCACTTCCACGAAATGACGGGACGGTTGTTTAGCAATATATTCAAAATTATTACATTAATCGAAAATAGTGTAGGTCTTTCACGCAGCCCGGCACAAAAAGTGAGATCGTACACAAGACATCCCGCGGGTGACAATTAACATGCATTTGCAAGGTGCAATTTCCGTGGGAGAAAGAACGAAATGACCCAGTTGTTTTGCTAATAGGGAAGGTTCGACACGAAGCAGGATCTTTAACGAAACTCTTCAATGTCCATTGCGTTATTCCTCACCAAAGCTTGTCGTCAAAATCGATAAACACTCAATGTATACCGACGTCTCAAGGAACTGAATGAACTGTACACGACACAGGACTGCACGTCAGACCATTGTCATTAATTCTACATCCAGCGTGTAGAAACGGCTATAGATGATTCGAAGATTCAAATATTATACTCCGCCTCGATTACAACATAATTATTCCATTCCATTGTCTTATCGTATGAGTACACTTTGTAAATTGACCAACTGCCGGGACGCCTATTGGCAGGCTTACAATAACTAGCAGTTCACAATATATAATTATACATCATGGCCTGTCCATGACATTTATAAACTGCTATAATTTGTAAGTTCAAATTCAACAAATATGAGCTAGAATGTATATAGTCGTAATATAATATAACGCTTTCTAAGAAGATTAGGCTAATGATAATTTAAGCATCTGCAATGCTCAAACGGTAATAACTAAAAAAGTAAACGGAATTCCTGTGTACATCCAGCTACACACTTGTAGGTAATATTATAATATTTACGCGGTGATATAAAACAATATTGCATTGCAATATAAGATTGCAATTTTATATACGGCCTGACACACTAACCCGCATAGCTGAGCGCCATGCTAAATCCAAGCGGTGTTTCCTCGGGTAACGTCACCAACGATCGCTAGGTGTCGCAACAAACCGTGCCGAAAATGTACACAAAACGCGACCAAAAGGGACATTGAGCAAGGTGACGGAGAGGATCTAAAATTATTTAGCAGGACACTATTTTTAGAATACACTCAATTCAGATTGGGAATAAAAACAACTTTATTTCATTTAGCCTTTAACGAAATCATAGATATGACAAATTAATCTTCTATTGCTATATTAAAATTTTATGTCACGTTTAATTTACTGCATGACATCTCTGTCACATATTTGTACGAAAGTATAACATATTTACAGTGAAAAATCCATATATATATCAGAAACTATGATGTTACTGCCTGACCCTTGCATTTTTAAAGTTTCGATACTCTTTTTTAGTTATTAACTTGGCGTCTGTGTATGTTGGTTACCAGTGATCTCGGCCTTTCGCGATCTTGGCCCGAGTGATCTCGGCCTGTTTCGGTGAACTCAGCCAGCGACCTCGGCCTATGCGGCAGTGATCTCGGCCTGTTTGAGGAGTGATCTCGGCCTGTTCGGGGGTATGTTGTTGACCAGAAACGATAGCGGCATGAAGTCGGCCAGTGAGTTCGGCCTGTGCAGCAGTGAACTCGGCCTGTATAGCCAGTGATCTCGGCCTGTTTTAGTGATGTTAGCCAGCATTTTTTGTGTGCAACAGAATTACATTGTATTATGTATTGTGATAACTGCTACATAATGTCCAATATGTTGGATGGTTGTTTTCGACAGCGATCTCTGTTTTTATAACGTCTTTTTGTTTTGTTGGGTTATTTATGTGAGGCAGTGATCTCGGCCTGTTTGAGAGATGTTAGCCGTAATATTTGTTGTGTGTGATGTATAGTTTTGTTTTGTTTTGTTATTTATGTATGTAATTCGACATTATCATCGGCAGTTTCTGCGTGATGTGTACTAATTATAGTGATTGCCGCCAAGATATCTTCCACTGATCACTGACAGCAAATTTAAATTAAATGCAAATAAAACTGACTTGATCATTGTTGGTACACCAATGCAACGTAGTAAACTTGGATGTTTTTTCCCAACGCGTATTTTGAATCAGCATATCATGCTAGCAACTTCGGTGAGCAGGGGTGTCATGTAATAAACATTTATATTAACTACTTCTACTTATAACGAAGTAGTTTTATCTAAGGTAACACTACTTTTTACTTCGTTACTTTAATTTACTTCCGCGATATATTTTCGTTACATTTTTTTGTCTCAACTACGTCGCCTTGTGGCGTTCCGCCCGTCAACATTTCATTAAACGTATTTAATTACAAGAAATGAGAGTTACGGTAAACTATATTAACGCGGTAATAACTGTCACTTGTTTGTGTGAGTATTGTCAAATCTTTGGGAACAGTAAATGTGGTGAGGCATCGACATTGTTTGTTTTGCGCCGACATCAATCGAATCGTTTCCCCTAATTCTGCCAGTCGTGACTTCTGCGAATAGGCGCCTTCGGCGACTTGTAAAGTGCAATTGAAATTCACACATAGGCTACGCTTTGCATAATAACGGGATTTATATGCTTTAATGTAACGCAGTGGCGTATCCAGGATTTTTCATTGGGGGGGGGGGCAAAAACGGGCGAGTACTGCCCTATCCAGCGCACAAGAGCTGACAGCTGCTGTGCGACTATTGGGGATGGGGGACAGCGCCCCCTCGCCCCCCCCTCCTTTAAATATGCCAATGATGTAGCGTGGTAGGGAAGATCAGTATGCTAACATCGCGCATTTTATCATCTGTTGACAACTGGAATACTGCTTATGGATTTTGAGATTGACCAATCCCTTTGTCTTGATGAGCCTCTAAGCTTCGTTTCCAAGGATTTCTTGGTCTTGTCACCGATAACATGCTATTTGTTGGCACAATAGGGGGTATCGTTAAGGGTTTTGGTGAGCTTCCCAATATTAAGGTGAGCTTCCCAATATTAATAACGTTCCGACGCCTATCGTGTGGCACAATGTTCCGATTATGATTCGGGGCTAGTTTGCAGAAGTGCAACAATTCCCCATGATACAATGCACAAATAAAATACAATGCATAAATGTAGTGACATAACAATGAACACAATACCTATATAAACCAAAGTGCAATCTAAAATATGAATGTGTGTAAGTGTGCGTGGGTGAGGGTAGGTGCGTGTGTGCGTGCGTGTGTGCTGCTGGCTAGCTTGCTGGTGCGTTGTAGGGTGCGTTCTCAGTGCATCACCGGGCCATACTGTCTGGCAAATGTCTTCAGCAACTGCATTGCTGTCTTATCTCCAGCTCTGTACAAATCCCATTGCTGGGCAACCTTTCCCTGGAGGTCTCGGTAGGTTTTCCTCTGGTGCCTTCTCAGCTTTCCCTCGGACACCAGTCGCAGGGTGATTTCTATCTGAGAAACATCCAGGTCACATGTAATATTGTTATGTCATGGCAACATTATATTAAGTTTAAAGGGGAAATGAAGCACAGTCCATTTATGCCATATAGTTCAATACGTACTATATAAGTATGCATTTGTGGTGACAGAAACCTACTCATTTAAAAGACAAACTTAAAAACTTATTTTGTTCGATAGATACCTAAATCGGCAAACAAGAGCATTGCATATTGCCATGTCTTTTTCGAAACTAGTTCCAAGCGAGTGATTTTAGTCATTGGAGATTTTCAATTATTTTCGATTTATTTCATAAGCTGACATTTTTTGACAAACATATGGTGCCTTGTTATATGTGGTAGTCCTTGTACATATTTAATTTCAGCATCAAAAAGTGACCACCGCAGACTATTGCAGAGCTTGCCATTGGCGGGCACACTTATAGCGTGGAATTACTCACTTGTGAAGCTTCTTCGTGCAGTTGACTTGTCAACTCGTAGAACGGCATCTGCTGCTTGGCCCTGGCGTTGAAATCCGTGGTGCCACCCTTCTACGTCGTTGTTGGTGTGCACGTCTTCCCGAAGACTGACCAGCTGGTCGGGGGCCACACGCGACTTCCAACCCAAGTCTCTTGGATGTAAGCAACTAAACATAATAATATAATTAAATACATGGTATGCCCATACATCTCAGGATTCCTATCAGGATAATATTATTCTGAAATGTTCTATATCGGTGTTATATCTATTAGCGAGCATTATTGGATATGGCGCTATACAAAATAAATATTACTATGGTTGTCATAACCAGCAATTGATCAAGCAATAGGTTATTTCAAATAAGAAAAAAAACACTGCAAATAGAAATTGTGACAATACCTAACGCTTGCAGTGGTTGTGTTGTGGCCTTGCTCTCCAACACGGCTGATGTGCCGACACGGCTTGCCGGCAGCAAAGGTAGTGCCATCAACTTGCGTATGTACACGTACGTAAGGTTGTCTTGGAGATAAGCCTGACGCAGGCCAAGGTCCTGTGCTTTCCTCCATACACTTTGTCCCCAGTGGAACGCACAGCCCTGGCATCTGACGTCAGGCATCACACGGGCTGCTGCGCGCCATGCAGCTCTTTCGAAATCCATCTCTCTAACCTCTGGGATACCTGGCACAGTGTTGTAATCATTATTAAATGTGCGTTATCATTGCCTAAAACATCATCATTTTTATTGGTATTGTCTTCATTAATTTTTAATTGGTACAACACCAAATATGGTGAACATAAAATATTTACAGCATAACGAAAGAACCAGACAGCCAAGCGTCCGACCTCAATAATCATAATTTTCCGACATGTTAGTATTATTAAACGTCGTGGTTATAATCGACCCTGACCTGAAAGAATATCAAGCACTGTTTGCAGAACGGCCACGTAGTCCTTCGTCCGACGTCTGTACATTAAGCAGAAGAGCAGTACACCATACGATATTAGCTGGTATTACAACGGTAACATATTTAAAAAATAATATTTTTTCATTAATACAAAGACTCCATTTTAAATTACTGGGTGTACATGATACATGACATACAATTTCAGTATTGTTGTCCGTTCAATATTACCTTTGGTGTGCAATTGCTGCACCTCCATTGAGGTAAGTCAACGGAACCCTTCACCATCTGCCTGTAGAAGGCTTTACTGACACCTGCAAATTAATACGAACAATGTATTCTAATATAAAACTGATATTATTTATGATAGTATTGGTGTCCGGTTCTGACTAGGACAAGTTCGTACGTGCATAAGAGATGAAAATAAAATGTAACAACAGCCAATAGTGTACAAGTTTACAACAACATTGCCCGACGCCAACTTAAACATCACAAAGGGTTTCAAACAGGTGTACCAACTTACACATCACAAAAAGTTTCAAACAGGTGTACCAACTTATACATCACAAAGAGTTTCAAACAGGTGTGTCATTCAATGTGTGTACAAACCTATAAGTAGTAACTCATTTCCATTCAAAGCACACATGTGCGACACGAGTAGTAGAATAGAGTATAACGGATTAACATGTTATATTTCCCACTTGTGATGTTTGTAATATTATATTAATTTTGGTAGCAATTTTGCTGGTAGATGTGGGAGACTATCAAGTTGGCAATGGTATATTTCTAAAGCAAAAACAAGTCATTTTATGTTCAATGTTAAGAATTGCCCTCAAAACGTCTCCATTCGTTTGTCTGGGACATATTCTGTATCAACTCGATGGTATATTCTTTACAGTATCAACAGTGAAAAGTGTGGTATAACGCATGCAACATACCTGTCCCACACACTCGGTGTTGCCATAAGTTGCATCCGTCGCAGAAGAGAGCCTATTGACGCTTATGCACGACGTGATGGCAGTGGAGACACACGTAAGACTCGTGATCCATGTCGGAAAAGCAGAATGCCGCAAGCAAGCAATTACAGTCTTGTACTCGTAAACTATTATTGTCGGACTTTCATAAAATAAACTCAAATGTCATACTTTGGCGCTTGTAATGGAACCGGTAATGTTTAGTCCTTGACACTCCCCTCTTTATAAAGCTGGCTGGTGCAGAACATTCGGACCAATCGTAATTACTGTTTTTTCTGATTGGTCCGGTTGTCTAATACCCCCGGTAAATTTAGATGTGTTCGTATAATGTGATATATTCTGTCATAGAACTCCTGAACTTGAGCATTAGACATCTGTGTGAAGTTGAACATTCGTATTGCTTGCAATTTTACGCCAGTGCACGTGTAGTTTGAATGGTCACATAATTATAATTTCTTGTAATATTTCAGAAGTTTTGCGAGTACAAAGTTATATTCGTGCTTGGCACTCACTAAGACGTTTATAGTTATGTGTGGTACCGTATGTGTCATACATGTTTTCTCTTTCCAAATAAATTTTCTGATCGATATGTTAGTAATAGGCGGTGACTAGTAAACAAGTAGACCTTGCATACAACGATTACACCTTTCAAACAAAGCACTTGCTCTGTGAAACAATACACGACTAACAAGCCAATTGTCATGGCTTTTTCATGTCTTAACAAATCAAAGACAAGCAACATGAAGAAATCTGCTCAATAAAGCATTTCAAGAGTAGAGAGTCGATTACTGCCTCCACATTCTCGCAGCACACAAATGAAAGACAAACAACATGAAGGAATCTGCTCAATAAACCAATGCAGGAGTAGACAGCCGATTACTACGGCCTGCTTCAACACATTCTCATAGCACACAAATCAAAGACAAACAACATGAAAAGATCTGCTCATTGAAGCAATGCAGGAGTGGCAAGCCAATTACACTTTCACACTTTCTTAACGGACACAAATCAAAGATAGGGTTAACATGAAAAGATAACTAAGGGAGATTATGAAGCAAATTACCATGACACCCTTTCTAACGTACATGTAATATTTTAAAGCTGATTCTTGTGTATTGTAATAATAAATTGGTTACGTAATTGTGACTGTTTAGCAATAACAACAATAGCAGAAAAATTGTTTTCCTAAAAAATAATTAGAAATTGAGAAGACAACTACAGAAAACTACAATTTGAGACAGCCTCAATGCTCAAACTTGAGCAACTATTGACCTCAAACTTGGACGACTATTGACCGTTCATAGGATAAGCACTTGCGGTAAGGTAAGAAGTAAGAATAAGATCACGACATATCGTCAAAATATCTTTATTGCATTGCATTTTGTAACATACAGATGGATGCAACTTCATTATTTCTGGTTAGCATCACTCACATAAAAAGGCCGAGATCACTCCTCAAACAGGCCGAGATCACTGCCGCTTAGGCCGAGGTCGCTGGCGAGTTCACCGAAACAGGCCGAGATCACTCAGGCCGAGATCGCGAAAGGCCGAGATCACAATCATGCTTTAGTTCAACCTCAGATCGCTAAGTGGCGCAATGTTAGTCCACTGTCCTGGCGTTAAAATGAATTAGCGCCAAAATAAGTGGTTTAGTGGGCAGTAGGGTAGACTGGGGCGGCTGCCGACATATCTCTTTTCTCTCGATTTTCGTTGTTCTTTCTGTTAAAACACAGAACCTCACGGACAAATACTAGAGAGGTTATATTTTTGCAGCTTCTCTCTGATTGCAATAACCCTGGCTTAGTGACCGGGGTGGGACCCTCGCTTGTGGCCCTGCTTGATGACCTCTGAGGAAACTGACACCGCTGGGGAAGCTGAAGAGAGAGAGGGGGGTGGGGGGGGGGGAGGGAGAGAACCACTGGAGAAAACTCCGTCAAGTACCTGGGGACTGTTTCACTAAGATCATGATCTGATAAGGGAAATCTATAAATAAACGGAGTCCGTTTTAAAAAGCAAAAATCCGGTTCTATGTCACTGAGCCTGAGGACAATGTGTTGGTGACACAGCGGAGAAAGTGTTCCGGTGGCATGTCCTGTGTTGACTGTTTTTAATATACATAGGCCCGTTTAAGAGCGACGTTGATTTTAAATAACAAAATCGGGCTACACTGGCGCGGGAACGAAATGAATATTGAGTGAGCTGAAAACCGAAACAACTTTAGCACAATTGCGCTGTCGGGTCATGACATCGGAAGACGGGGGTGCTGTTGATTTTTTTTCGCGGCGGCGTTAAACATTTTGGAAGTTCACCAGAAACCTCCAATTGCACCCTCCCATTGACGCTCGTCAAATAACCCACCTTGAGGCTCTTAGAAAACCTCGATGTGCATCCCTGTTGAGGCTTGCCAACCCCCCAACCCCCGATATTCAGGCTCAGATTTACTGAGGTGCAGAATCATATGCCTGCATGCCCCTTTCGAAATTCCTGGGAGACAGCTGCTCCCTTGCCTCCTCTATTCCCCCGCCTATGTCGAGCTGATTATCTCACAAGAATAATTATGGTAGTGAATTCGAAACGATCACCAGGGCAGCATAAGAGCGGATATAAAGAAGAAAAAGACGTCAAAGCAAGAATATAACACAATCTGAGTTGCATTCCTCATTTTGAGTAGAAGTATTGAGAGGCAAAAGAAATCAAGTTTAATACAAAACTGAGGATATCAAATTAATGTCAAATCAGCACTTAAAACTACACCAATGTCTCACACCCTTACCGACTGGGGACCGATTTAATCTCACTGGAGACTGTTGTCCAACATATAAATTTCGGGAAAATGATGTAATTTTCTGGTCAAATTCCATGTGTATCAAGGTTTTCCAGAGTTGTTGGTGACTAACATTATCAAAAGCTTTCGAATAATCTACCAAAGATCCTAAGGTCGTGGTTGAATTCTCTGCATTTTTTAATTAACATCTTCGGGTTGAAAATGTGATCTCGTGTTCCTCTTCCAGTCCGGAAACCATGCAGCTTGTGTTCTAGCTGTTGAAATGACTTCACATTCTAATTTTGTTTTGATTCTCTTCATTATGATTTTTAGCACCTATTCAGTAAGTACACAGATAATATAATGAGATAAGTGGAGACTGACACGAAAAGCAAGTTTTTTTAACGGACTGAAAATTAATCCACAGGAGATATATACGAATTGAGATGTGCCGACGACACACCGTTGGCGTTGATATCCGATACAAAAGAAGGATTGTATAAATTGATAACTACTGTTAAAAGGCACAAAGCTAGGCCCGGGCCGTACTTTTCGTCCTCATGATAAAGGAGAGTCCGACTTGCGTCTGGGAAAAGTTGGATCAAAGCAAAGTTAGCCGACTTCAAACATTCGCGGTTGAGTGACGTTGTGGCGCGTGCGCTGCTATGCAACTTCGCTGGGGGTCACTATGCTATCGATGTGTGATTGGGTTTGTCGAGTGTTGCAAAACAGTGTAGTTCCTAGAGCGTTTCTGGTTTGTTCAAAACATGTCTAATGACGACTGTTTTAAGTTGTGTAGTTAGTAACCACTGGATATTTTAGTGTTCGTCTGCGGTCGTGACCTGCTTAAAATTCATTAAACGTGTCTAGACACGGCGATGTAAGGATAACGGGATTAACGCCACTGAGACGTCACGGGCCAGAGTAACAAAATGGCAGAGCTCGAAAGCAGTTTGACTGCGATGGATTGGCTCCCCCGATTAAATGTTGGGGGAGCGTTAACTGGAGTTGTAGGTAAACACGGTGATATCAAATGCGAGATGGGAATTGGATATACAACGCTACGAAAATCGGCCTGTTCAACATCGGATACAAACCTTGCAGGAGATGACGCGGAACAGCCACCGATGCGAGACGGCAAGCCCCCGTACAGTTATGCCAATCTCATCTCGTTTGCTATAAACAGTTCGCAGAAAAAGAAAATGACTTTAAGTGAAATATATCAGTGGATTTGTGATAATTTCCCCTATTATAAGGATGCGGGCAACGGTTGGAAGGTATGTATCAATAACTAATATTGAGCCATAAAATAACAAATTAAAATATAAATTTGACCAATAAATTAATCCATGAATTGTCATGACATGATTGATGATACACATTACATAATTTACAATAGTTGAACCACATAAACTACTTGATAACTGACATAATATTAATTGTGTATGTAAAATTATTTCCAGTCTAGATACGTGAATTAAGTCAAGTCCAACAAAAATTTATAGTACTACTTAGTATATATAATACTCTAACTTACTTTTAACTTGGCTAAGTTCTAAAGATAAATTAGACTAACACCGTAGATCTCTCACTGTGTTAGATTGAGTGAAAGTAAATCATTCATATACGTAGCTACTTAATTTGCTGGTCAATTTAATTTATTTGAATAAAAAAATTATCTTGGAAAAAGCGTACAGATTGCCCAGTGGGCAAAAATGGTATATCTTTATGTCTGTAAGACGTCTTTTTTGAAATCTAAAAGACGTCAAATTTATGTTGCCAGTGGAAGTGTAAAATGTGTCTAAATTTTTACATAAATATTTAGACGTCTTTTAAGCATCATAAAAAAGACATATAATAGGTCTACGTCCTGTTTACATCATTTTGAGACGTCGCCCACATGACCAAAAAAAACGACAGCTAAAACTTAAAAGACGTCTAATAGATGTTGTGAGCCCATTGGGTGATCACATTTTGTATTGGCTGTATAATGGAAAAAATGTGTAAGTTATTAAGTATATATATAGGATACAGTGTTTCTCCTGGGTAAAATGATGGGTGAGGTGGTAGGGTTGGGCTATGCGAGTGCCGTAGGTGGAAAGCGCTGCTATGGGGGTCTGGGTGCATGCTCTCCCGGAGATTTTTTTAAACCTATTTTTTTGGGCTTCAAAAGGGTCCGGATTCGACACAAATGCAGACTAGTGACGTAGTGTCATCACCCGTCATAAACCAGAAATTCAACATCCGCTACACCAGCATTCTGATTTAATACACACATACATAATAGCCACATGCTATAATAGTAAAATTGAGCGCAAAAGGCATCTTAATTCATGAAGCTACTGTTTTCTTCGGTTTTTTTCTCAGAGTTCCACATGTCTCCCAAACGGTAACTGCGTTTGCCATGTTACATGAATGTCTAGATTTCTAGTATGTTGAAACTCCACAAGGTGTCACCATTAGAGACACTGGGATCCCACTGAAATATTCCGTGATTGGACAACTGACAAGTGATGTCATCTACGTTGTCCAATGGAGTTAATTCCAAGAGGTAAATCCTAACCGGCCTTCAGCGTCATAAAGACGACTAAATGATGTTGCTACAAATCTGCGATTTTGCAGGAGTATAAGTGACTTTGTGATGTCGTTTCGCGCCGCTCGCCGAAGCTGAATGTATCGCGAAAGAACGAAAAATGTGGGCGCAAAATAGCTACGAGGCAGCAATTTTGGCATATTTTGGGCGAGATGGCATAGAAAAACGGCGAGGCAGCCCGCCTCGCTTGTCTTATACCAGGGGAAACACTGTGATATATGGCTATGATAATAATAATAACACATGGTTGATTTAACTTTTACTATTTTTCATATATATATATAAACAGTGTAGCTATAATGCAAACTAATTCTTACTAATTCGGGGATCTTCCTAGGAAAAATAGCCATGGGCCAATTGGCCCATACCAACAAAATGTTATGGGTCTTTTCCATGATGAGTGGGCCAATTTTTTTCAGCCGGTTATATTTGTTTACATTGTAGACGCATAGTATGCAAATCCAGAAAACAACAGTTCTGTGTAGTACATTTAAATCATATTTTATTAGACCTTTTATGTGATAACTTAAAATTTCAGTGACCAAAAATATTGTGCCATCATTGTTATCGTCACTTTTTCAGCACCATATCAAATCTGAGTTCCACAAACTACTCCTTGTATATATGCGTTAGCAAGATTTTCATCATTTGTTCATGCTTTTAAATCTTACTTGTTTTACATCTAACAGTTCATGCTTAGGCTAATGTAAAATATGAGTACAAAAGTTCAAGACAAAACAAATATCAACTCACAACTGTAAGTCTAACTTAGGTCATTCTTAATGGGAATGTGGCACTTATTTTTATAAGCTAAAGATATCAGTTTAATAACTCGAATGCATAATCATTTTATAAGTTGTTCACATTGTCATCATTGTTTTCACAGGCTAGTGGCACAGCTCTTCCAGGATTGTATCTCATTCATGGTCAAAGTTCATTAAATATATTACACAATTCATTATCTAAATCGCCAACAAACTGCATTTTTTATACGATAAAACACTGTATTTATGACTTTGTTCACATTGTTAAAATTTGAAGTTTTTACTGTCAAGAGCTACTGTCACACATTTTAAATATTGCCACTCTAAGTGTCCTGACAACTGTAGTTTCCAGATCAACTAAACACAAGTACACGAAACCGTCGCTGCTGTAAGACGACTTGCGGCCAGACAACTAAGCGGGTCACTCGGGAAGAGTGAAGTTACCAGAACTGTGCTGCACAGACATTATACTCAACTACGAAATCAGCATTGGCAGAAAGCAAAAGTTGATGGCATCATATGATGTTGGCATGTGTTTGGTTTGGCACCACAATCCTCCCGTGTCGGCGATCCCGCAAGCATTGCGGTCATCAGCCCCGGAGCCCGGCAGCTATTTTTGGCTCAGTGTGCCGGTGTTGGTCATTTAAAAATACGCACAAGTGATGTATTTGAAAACTCAAAAAATATTCGTTGAAATTAAGCTAAAACAAGATAAACGTTTTCGAGGAACCTGCCACAAATTATGAAGCTAGCTAACCTCGTGATGATGACATGATAGATCATGTGACCATCTAACTGCATTACAAAAGTTGAAAGACAATGAATGGCACAGCAAAATATTTTGTAAACTAGAACAGTGACATGCCGCTGCGTAATCCTGAATGATAATAAGTCACAAAGTGTTAATTACAACTAAATACAAGCTAAGTGTATTAAACTAAATAAAGCATTTAAGACCAGTTCAAGACAAACTAAAATAAACGGGGCAGTCTATGCCAAATCAATCAAAGACGGTGAAATTTACATGTCCGTCTTCGATTTTGACAAAACTTGGTGTGTTGGTTTATGTTCATGAGTTTATGTTACAAACCAAAGTTTTGGTCAATCTGACCTTCCTTTCCAGAGATAGAGGTCATCAAAGTTTGACCCGACCTTGATACCTGACGACCTTCCAGGTGTCATAACTCCTCTCCTAGGGTACCTACAGATGTGATGTTGGTGTCATTTTAAAGGTCTTATAATTGTTTATCTGTGTAGCCAATGAAACTCACATAAAAACATAAAAACTAATCTTTCATGAATTTCAGCCTAAAAAATTATAATGTGGCACAAGTCAACAACGTATAAAATTCTGTTTAGTTTGTTTGCAGAACTATTAAAGTATAGGCCACATATATTCAATGGTAGATTAAAAAAATTCTGAGACATCATTTTTTACCAAAAATTTCTAAATTTTATATGTACATAGATTTATAAGTAATATTATTATTTAACGCACGTTTTATTTTTACATGACCTTGAACCTCTATAATACATCTATATAGATGTGTGATGAATGCACCAAGAGGTTGTAATTCACGCTAAATAATAAATTATTAAATGGACTAAATAAAATATGGATAACAGTGACCAGTAGTGACTGCATCAGTACAGCTGGTTGTCTTGTCAAGATTTTGGATCGCTGAATGTTTTGTTTTGGAGTGACATAGATCTATGCCTTCCGTACAATTAAGCATTTTTGTTGTTCCCTATGAGTATGATCCTTACCAATTGTGTTTTTAACATTTCAGAACTCCATACGACACAACCTATCACTAAACAAATGCTTCCTCAAGGTCCCTCGTTCGAAAGATGATCCCGGAAAGGTAAGCTCCTCTTGCCTCTCACTCAGTGTTTCATGGGACTGTTGTCTATGTTTGTATTAATGTAAAATAAATTTCTATCTGTATCATAGGTGTCGAACCAGGTGGCTTGGGGTGGACTGAGCCCGCCAATATTTAGAGTGAGGGGTTAAGCCCCCAATATTTCTATAAAGAGAATTTTGTAGATTTTTTGTTTCATCTGTGTTGTGGCACACATTTATAAACAGCACTGCAGATAATCTCTCTACTACACCATCATATGACAAAAATATCTAATGCCACTCCCCCTTAAAAAATGAAATGTCAGATCCCCCATCTACCGATGCCATGTCCGACAGCAGCAAACTACTAAGGCTCCCAGTCATAGAGATTAATTATCTGTTTTTGTGATGTATACTGTACAATTCTGAATGCTAGAATCCTAAGCATTTGATAGAATACAAGTTTACCTGAAATAGGTACCTGCATACATTTATACATGGGTGTTTAATTGCAATCTGTATATATTTTTTATTATGACCACCTACTATTTATGGCGTTTGATCTGGTTTTCTTTTCTCATGAGGATGCCATTCTAGGAGCATGTCTCAGGATGCATGGTTTCGTTTTGGAAGTTTTTACTTTTACTTTATTATTATATAATCAACTGGATAAAATAAATAAAACATTCAGTGTAAAATTAACAGTTGTTTTGTTTGATGAAGTCGGATAAAACCTCAGCAATATGTGAGCAATTTTTTAGCGAATGCATTCTTTAATTAATGTTGTCATTGTCAGTCTCAGCATCCTATTACTCTTGGTTGTCATTAGGACAAGTAGATTTAAAAAAAACATGTATTTGATATGTGGCACAAACCAGTGCAGGTCCACAGTCATGATCTCAGACAGGCCAGGACACTACACATTGATTTGCTGTATTGATTTTCTACATTTCAAAATGTGTGACTAGCTTCATCCAGGTTATGCAGTTCATTCATTGTACAGTACATTCACTGCTTAGTTAATTGTACTATACACGTATGCTTATTACACATCTACAGTTAGCCAAGTGTTACATGTAATAAAATGTTGGTGCCTAAATATATATATATATGATTAAAATGCAAACTTTTGCACAATGATAATGCGATGCCTTTTTGCCGATGTAGTTGGGACCTAAGCAACAGAAACATGCACAAAAACATAATCTTGATAGTAATCATGATTACTTTTACTTTGGCAATGTAGTCAACTACAAATACATGGCCTTTTTGACAAATGTAACTGAATACGTGTATAATTAAAGACAAATTGTCAATGATTACTGAGTACAATTCCTTCCATCTCTGGTAAAATATTTCAAATACTGGCTCACAGTAATTGTGCACTTAGGGGTGGTCATATGTATGCAAAATAAAAGAACAGCATTTTGTATAATTGGTGGTTTGGTCTAACTTTTCACCACGTTTCATAAACTATTTACAAAAATTGCTGTGTTAAACAGCCTATCATATTGTTTGTATTGTCATGAGTGAATCAGTAAGGCAGTTTGCACATGGATCCAGAGAATTCATCTCGGCCAAGGCCAATCACATGAAGTCTGTGTCCTCTCCGTTTTATTCAGTTCTGTAAATTGCATATATGGAGTATCTTGCATATAATATATTTCGGTAAAAGAAATGATGGTCATCGACTTTCAAACAAAGTAACATGTTACTGTGGATAATAGTTAGGTTAATTTATTTGCAAAAAGAGTGAAATGACGCAGGCACAAAATTGAGGACATAACTTTATATTTTGTTATTGTTGACAAATGTTACATGTAAATATGTTTACAAATTAATAGCATTAAAAATGTTGTATGTAGAAGTTATTTTGACACCTAGAATCAGTTTTGCTTTGAAAATACCTTGATACTATTTAGTAATTTTTATCTAGACTTTACATTAGATTTCTATTTTATAGAGGGCACCGTGACTCGTGTTACAGTTTTGTCCATTTCAGAAACTATTTTGGCATATGTGCTATAATAAAACATTTAAAATGTCCGTCTTTTGTGCATAGGAATCTATTGGCGCAGTGTATTAAATGATATCAACAAATATTAATTTCTGTATATATTATAAAACAGTTCGTTCTCTGTTTGTATGTGCACCCACATCTCAGTCAGTTTTGCATGTATCGGGCTGAAATTGTGCATGTGATCTAGCTGTGGTTCATAGATTTATACATTTTTGAAATTTGTCCAGGGGATGGAGAACTTGGGGTAGCTCAATATTTCAAAAGGCTGTACGTGGAGTTCCAGCTGTGGAATTTAATGTTTTTCTATATCATCGTAAAGATAATTATGCCATCTACAAATATGTTGCTGGATGTTTGCAGAAATTTTGAATAGTTTTTATGTTATTGACGTTTGAAAATCCTTTGAAAATCCTGTGGGCGCGTGATACTTCTGGCAAACAACCACACTGCAACAATTCCGTGGAGTTCCAGCCACAGAATTTAATGTTTTTCTATATCATTGTATAGGTAATTATTCCATATGCAAATGGGTCACTGGGTGTATGCAAACAAATGTATTAGTTTTTAGTCCTTTGGCCGAAGGTCCAAGGGACTATTGCCATCATTCTGCGTCCTCTGTCCGCCGTTAGCTGCTGTATCTCAGAAACCGTTCAGCAACTTTTTCTCTAATTTTGCACAGACACATCTTAGGGTATTGCCACTATGCACGAGAAATCTGTATTTGATTGAATCATTTTAAGGGCTCCCTAGGGCCTCCAAGGACCCCAAAACTGGTAAAAATATAGCATTTGGCCTATTTTTTCAAAAACTGTTCAGCAACTTTTTTCAAATTTTGCATAGATGTATCTTAGGGTGCTGCCACTATATACAAGAAATCTGTATTTGATTGAATCAATCTAAGGGCACCTAAGATTTTGTTTAATGTGCCACAAAGTCAACACCATGACTAAACTCTGCAGCCTAGTGCTACTGTTCCATTGAGACCTTGACTAATCTTTAATTGGTCACAGCTCCCAGACAGAGTAGACACACTTTACCCCTGTTAGACTGAACAGTTGCCTAACACTTTTTATCTTCAAAACTATTGATTTTCTATAATTGCAAGTTGTGTTTATTTTGATGTTCATTTAATTATTATAAAATGGTGTGACTGTGGTGTCTATTGGTTAAAGATGTATTGTCTGTAGAAACCTGTAGGTGACAAACATAGAAAATTAATATTCTGTCACCTGTAGGTGACAAACATAGAAAATTAATATTCTGGACAACTATAGAGTGAAATATCCTACACTTTATTGATATCAAATGCATTCTACTGTTCTGTTTATGCTTGCCATGCCTTGTTATGTTATTAACGTTACAAAATCCTGGGTGCGTAACCCTAGCTGCCTGTTGCTGGTTACGTCAGTTACACAGGTGAGCGCGTGCGATTTCTGGCGAGAGGTTGTCCTAAAAGCTAGGCCAGTGTCCAGTTACAGTTTATTAATGCTGGTAGGCTGGAAACATTTGGGATGGGTTTGGGGTGTCTGGAACACAAATGTTGGGTATTTGAGGTTTGGACTATTTTCAGTGTTCATAATTATGTCAACAATACTTTTTTTATATTTCAGTGCATATGATTTGAGGATGCATATAACTGCAATGCTGGGTTACTCAGCTAGTGATTACATAATATGGTTTTCATTGCATCTTGTTATAGCGTGACTCACATTACGGCAAAAGGAAAACACAAAAACCTACCTTGACTCATGTCAAACTTCTCCTCAAAGTATAAATGACAGAAAATAATGAATGTACCTTTGAATGAATCACAAATAAATCGAGTTTAAAAAACACAATTAGTAAATTTAAATTTTACCAATGACATACACAAATATTACATAATCAGCATGACTTGCGTTACCATGACTCATGTTATGTGAAATCAGCTATCATTTACTAACTGATCAGGCACATTTTACCTTGAGGGAAATGGATTTTTATGTTTGTATTACATTTTGAAGACGATGTAATGGAGAAAAGAGACAACATTAGTTTAAAATATGCATTAACCCTTTCATGTTATACATATGAAATAATACCAACTTGAGCATAGTGTTTAGTATATTTACCTCACAAGAAATACCAACTTGAGCATAGTGGTTTAAATAAAGAAATGTGTAATGCACAAGAATTGAAAAAACACTAGTACCCTTTCCAATCAAAAATTAGACCTTTTAATTACCGTTGCAAGAACAATTGCAATCTAATATAATTATACAGACTAACCTTCATGTATAGTAATGCGTAGAACTATAAATCCAAACAAGTCTGCAGCCATACATTTGTGATTAATTAGACAGTGATGGGTGGCTTCGGTCTGTTTTACCAATTTATTATTGGTATTCTTAAAAAATAACTATTAAATGTTACACAAAAAGTACCAGTAACTTTAAAAGTAGTTCCCCTTTTACCACCAAAACATATATATGGTTTTTCACATTAATCCATTTCCGTAATTATTAGCTAGAAAGTTAGCAACATATAATTCAATATTTTATTATGAAATATAACTAACGTAATATACATTACGTGTATAGCAGAAAGACCCATATATATATATATATGCACCAACTTGGCATGCATTGACTACATGTATTATAATGTATGTATGTGGGCATATATACGTAGTGTTATGTATGCAGGAAATACAGAATTGCATCCTTTTTTCAATAAATGTTCTTTTTATATTGAACATAAGTGTTGTCTTAGATATAGTTTCTTGTTATGCATTACAGTACTATTTTCAAAGAGGTTTGGTTGTATATAATGTACATAAATTAATGATTGATGATGTCAGATACAAAAACATTTTTGAGTGAGCATATATACTAATGCTGCCTCTGTATGAAGTCTGCAACTAACTGATCCACTATCTTAATAGAAAAAAGAAAAGAAACAACTATTTACTGTCATAAAAGCTTTGTGACTCGCGTTGCGCTACCCAATTACGCGTGACTCGCGTTACACATATTCAGTGCCCAATATCGTAACCTGCGTAGACTAGATTTAGATGTTGTTAATATCATTTAGTTAGGTATGTCCTATAGGAGAAGATTTATAATTGGCAGTCTCAGGCTACCAGCGGTTTCTGTGTAATATGAAAAATGCCTAATTTTGTGACTCGCGTTACATAAATTTCACCACCTGAATCTAGAAGCCTTTCCTGAAAAAAACAGAATAGACTTGCAATTTGTTTTTTTAAATACATGAAACTAAGGCTTTATAAAATAGTATCAATTAGTCAAACCCAGATTGAATAAGAAAATAGGGCTGCAAAGGGGCAACTAATTATTTATATCTTCTGTATATAATGTTTAATATGTGCATTTTCACATAATGCAGTGTGGGAATTCGATAAAAGTATTTTAAGATCATTTTCCCTGTTTTCATGGAAATGCTGTAGGTCTTTTGGTATCCTAGTTTAAATTTATAATTTCTTAATTCTTAAAAAGTAAAAACCAGATGACGTGAAATGTTCAGCTATTGTAGTCAACAAATTACTCTGTCCTTAGATGATGATGGATTAGAATATATTTGTAGACGTAATAATTTTGTTAATGTACCTGGTCGTAATCCAAGGTTTATTCCATCTGCAGGTTGTTCAGTTCACGGTCATGGCCTGTTTGCTGTTTTTGTCCATTGATAATGTGTGCATTCATGCATAACTAAGTGCGCATGCACTTGTGACAGATGGTAGGGCTCTGTGTTTTGGTCACTGAACACGTCCATTTGCCTGGAACCTACATAGTGCATGCTGGGATGTGTCATGTTGCAATGTCCTGCAATGTTTAACAAGATTTAACAAGATTGCCGACCAGAGCTATAAGCTCCAGACGGCATGCGGACAAGGAAGCCTTTGGCTTATCGAGAGTCCAACAATTGTCCACCCGCCCTCGCCTGATAAGTGTCAGTTTTATTATGGTTTATTGTGAATTTTAACAAGATTTAACAAGATTGCCGTCCAGAGCTATATGCTCCAGACGGCATGCGGACAAGGAAGCCTTTGGCTTATCGAGAGTCCAACAATTGTCCACCTATGTGTAACCCGCCCTCGTCAACTAGTTGTCAATTTTATTTTTGAACATATTCACACTGTTAGCATTAACACAATCATCAGATAATTTGTTCCAGTCATTTATTGTCCTCTGAGAGAATGAGTACTTTCTCATATCCAACCTACACTATTGCTGCATTGTATCCTCTGGCTATACTGCCTTTTTCAGTTTGAACAAAATATGTTATCAATATTCTCATAACCATTCAATATATTTTAAAAACTTCTATTTGGTCTCCTCTTAGTCTCCTAGTCACTAGTGTTGTCAATCCACATTATAATAAGCGTCTTTCATAATCAAGATCTTTCAGTTCAAGAATCGGCTTGGTTGCTCTTCGTTGCACTCTTTCTACTAGCTTATCTATGTCCTTCTTACGATACGGCCTCCATGCTTGTATACAATATTCCAAATGTGGCCTAACTATTGCTTTGTTCAGTGGTACAATTGGCTGTTTCTCTTTATATATGATATTTCTAAAAATTAGCCCTAGTATTTGGTTATTCTTTGAAGCAGCAATCCACATTACTCCAAAACTTTCATGTCAGCATTAACTGTTACTCCTAAGTCCTTTTCTTTTACATACTGTTTTACCTAATATAGTATCACCCATTATGTATTCTTTATTCACATTTCCATGTGCTATGTGGATGCATTTACACTTCCCAAAATTGAATAACATTTGCAATTTTTCAGACTATTTGACCAATTTGGCTAGATCATCCTGTAAAGTGTGTTTATCTGCATTTGTTTTAAATGTTCTGAACATTTTTGTATCGTCTGCGAATTTCAGTACTTTGCTTGATACATCATCATCCAAATCATTTATATATATATCAAGAATAATATAGGTCCCAACACCGACCCCTGTGGCACTCCACCCAAAACTGGTTTCCAGTTTGAAATCTCCCTCTCTACTATTACTATTGCATTCCAAATAAGCGTATATGTACGGCTATTTATTTGGACAAAAATGCCAGCCTATACGGTCTTATTCGGGTCTGTACGCTTATATAATGTTGGCAGTTCCACCCTATATGTTTTTTATTTGGGTCAACATTATTTAGTGTTGTTGGTTCCACCTTATACGTTTTTTATTACTTATATTAGGCATTACATGTATTTATTTGCATCACCAATACAGTGTTCTGAGAAATATGTATATATATATATATAAATTATTCTTGCCGGTGAATCGACGAAGCCGAACACGCAGTGCTCTTCGTTCTTACGACGACACTGTTTACGCCGGTCACCGGTGATGCCAATCATGGCAGATAACGATCTTTCCACTAACAAATTTAAAAAATACACGTATGCACAAAAGGAAACCTGTGTGTAAAATATAAAGGTTTGTTATGTTTTATTGGGATCATGTTGTGGTCAAGACATTAGTATTATGGTTAGTAAATTGCGAATCTCGCAGTCTAAGACTGGGCGATAAAGCATGATTAACAACGTTTCGTGGGCAAATTTGCGACGTGACCAATTCATGTAGCGCGACGTCACCAGACAACCCTTACTGCAGTAGTGACCTCGATGCTACGCGGCAGAGCTACGTTGTAAACAAGCCATAGTGGATCATTTATGTATTTAAGGGTGGCAGGCTTGGCGGAATTAACTACATTATGTTAAAGAGTATCCTGCAGAATTTGGCATTGTTTCTATTAATGTAATACTAACAATTATAGATATATTTAATTTGCTGTTTTCAACAGATATCAGTTAGTGTTAAACTACTAATCACTGAGACAAACTAAATGGAGCGTTATGTCTGGAGTTTTGTTTCAACGTTTGATTTAATATACAGTATTATTGTTTGTTTGATGTAGGCAACTCTTGTTTGCATATAATTATGCTGTTGCATTATCAAAAAGACACCAATTAAAATTATAAATACACATTGCAACTTAATTCCACATTATTACTGGCTTACACTATTATTCCGAAGTCTACTTTTATTATAATTCCAAGAAATTTCTACCCTATACCCTTATTATGCCCTGTACTCTTATTATAAATTCAAGAAATATCCACCCTATACTATTATTCCGCCCTATACTCTTATTATAATTTCAAGAAATTTCCGCCCAATACTATGTTATTCTGACCTATATTCTTATTACAATTCCGAGGCATGTCCACCCTATATTGTTATTCCGACCTGCACACTTATTTTGAATGCAATAATATTACTCTCTGTCTTCTGTCTGTCAACCATGTTTGTATCCAACTGATCACACCACCCCCTATACCATGGGCTTTTAGTTTAAATAACAATGCTTTCTGAAAATCTAAGTAGACAACATCCACTGGTGACCCATCATCTACCCACTTTGTAATTTCTTCTAAAAACATAAGAGATTGGTTGGACAAGACCTAGCTTTTAGGAACCCATGTTGAGATTCATTTATTAATTTGTGTTGTACAAGGAATTCCACCATGTGTCTAATAAGCATTTCTAATAATTTGCATAAAGCTGATGTTAAGCTCACTGGTCTGCAATTCTCTGTCTTGCTCCTCAATCCCTTTTCAAATAATGGTGTAATCTTTGCTTCTTTCCATTCTAGTTGAACGATTCCCTCTTTAAGTGACAAGTTAAAGAATATAGCAAGTGGTGTACTGATTTGGTGAACAATTTCCTTAAGCGGTTTTGGTGGTAACCCGTCAACTCCAGGTGATTTGTTTTCTTTCATCATCTTAATTTTCTTTCATATAATTTCAGGAGTAACAAACAACTGCCCAAATTGATTTGATTAATCCCCCCCAAAATTAGTAACTGGTAATGGCAGTGAACTTATATCTTCTGTGGTAAACACTGAGCTGAAATACTCATTCTCTATGTGTGCAAAATATTTTCTCATCTGTTTATATTTGCCTTTGTTAAAGTTTCTCCTCCATCGCTTTTTACCATTATTCCCTGATTGTACTTTTATACTAAAACGGATCTGGTTATGATCACTAGATCCCAAAGGTTCATGTATTTTAACATTATCAACAAATTCGTTTTGAGAAGAGAACACTAAATCCAACACATTCCCACCTCTGGTTGGTTCCAAAATATGTTGGCCCTTTTGTTGGATAAGGAAACAGTCCTGTATTAGAAGTAGAAACTGTTGGTCATCAACTCCAGCACTTTGTAGTGATTTCCACTGACTATGTCCATGATTAAAATCACCCATTATAACACATTCCCCTTCACTCATCTCCTTTATAGCACTGTGCAGTTTTACATCATCCTCTTGTCTTATGTTAGGACTACGAAAACTATAGTCCTATTGTTAGTGTTGAGTTTCTGGTAACTATGTTGCACCAAATAGCTTCCTCGCAGTCTGCTTCCCTTTTCATTTGTACTTCATATCCCTGTATGGATTCTTTAATATACAGAATGACTCCGCCTCCCCTTCTCTCTTGTCTGTCCTTTCTAAACATGACATAACCCGATAAAGCTAATTCGGCATCTACCATGTCTTTATGTACCCATGATTCTGTGATGCCTATTATATCGGGGTCTATATCCGCTATCATGATGTCTAAATCACTTCTCTTATTTAATATGCTTCTGGCATTTAGGCATACACATCTAAGTTAATTTGTATGGATATTTGGTGAACATTTCCTTGTAGATTTGTTTGTACTATTTCTACGTATCCCCCCTGTGCATCTAGTTTAAATACTCAACTGTGCCTGTACCTTCACCTATGCACCTAATGAACTCGCTGTTTGGCCAACCATGAAAGTGATGCATGACTTGATTTGGCATCTATGTGATGACAGTGCTCTTGGTTGTCGTGATCATGATGATGTGCTCTAAATTTGGTATGCAAAACTGGTGTAAAATCTTGATTCTGATATCTCTAGATCTGTGCACTTCGAAGTGTGGATTTAATTCAGGTTGTTTGTGAATTTCATCTTAAATGAACAGATATTTAAATAGAAAACATAACCAAATTTAATAGGTATGGAGAAAGGAATGAAAGGAGATAATGACTGATTTTTGTTTTTTCAGATGAGCTATACATTTGAGCAGTCTTTTTCAGGCTCTCTACTCGTGTGTGATGTCACAGCTTCACCAGGAGTGCAGACAATACCATACTTAATTAACTTAGCTATATAGCAGTTATACATCTCTAGTACACAGATTTGTATCCTAGATGTGGTTGGAACTTAAGACATGATTCATAGCGATGATGAGATTAAAATGAAGATTATCCAACATCTAGTAAGGCTGCTTCGGAAAGGCGCTATAATGTATTAACTTAATGAAAGATTTGTGACGTAACTTCACATGTATGTTCCTTTGTGGATTAGTGACATATCATTGTTGTTTGCAGGGTTCATATTGGGCCATAGATAGTAACCCCCAAGATGACACGCTACCCCTGCGGAGTCGAACGAAACGGCAATACAGCGAGAGGGTAAGTTCCGGTTTCTGGCAACCGTGGAAATGCAAACAAATATAAAATGACTGAAATATGTAGCACTCTGAATTTGTTTGACCAGGTAGTAACGTTATGTTCAAAATGTGAATCCTCTGGAGATATTGTCACTAACTGCCATGTGTCTCTGGTTCATCTGGTTTAAGGAATTTCTCAAACATTCTGTGTAATATAGTCCTGTCCTCTGATGTTGTCCTTGCCTTTCCTGTCTTCCTGGCATCCTCATGTCAATACAGAGTTTTTGTAATTGTTCTTTATGTATACTTCTTTATGTATACTCTTAGTCTTAGTTTGAAAGCCACTCTATTTTAAAGTTTGGTTGTCTGTTTCGTGGCCCAGAAGCAGCCTGATGATAATGATTAACAGGCAGTTCACTAAATGTTCTTGAGTGGGGGAATATTGCTGAACATCAATGAGGTTAGCAGTGAAAGCATCTCAACGTTATATGTAGCCAGTTGAGTTGTTTATAATCAGAATGTTTTCTTTTGTTTTTGCCGGCTAAAAATTCAAATAGCAAACTATGTTTCAGGCTTTTCACACAATTCCGTGGACAGTAGACCTTCAACATACTTATTCTAGTCTTAGAAAGCTTAAATATTAATTAATATAAAAAATGAGGAACAGACATCCTCCTTCTAAGGTGGTTCGGTTTTCTGTTATTTCACAGAATATCAACAATACCAACTTTAGTATCACATCAACTGGCATAAAATATGATATGGACATATTCAGAAAATTCCAACAAACTAGGTACTGTTAGAAGCCGTACACAATGGTTTCAGAGTAGTTCCTTTGTGGATGAGAAAACTGTGTCGAGTGCCATATTAGAGGAGTCTGGCTGAAGGTATTTGTGCTGCTTCTATTAGACCCACACTAATGGCAGTCAGGTGGAGCGAGCACTTAATAGCTTCCTACAGCATTATTTCTGCGAGCAGCCACACAGTGCATTGTTAGGGGCCATCTGCAATTAATAATTAAAACACATCTATAATGTATTGTTTTCATGTGTCCATCCACCTAATTTATAGTCGCACATGAGAATTAACATTTAATTCCTAAAAATTATTGGCATAATTAAGGTCTTGCCAAAAAAATGTAAACATACATTTGGTGGAAGTATTCGTATTTTGAAATTGATCGCTATTTTGAGGCGGTCCCTGATAAATTGATTTTCTGTCAGCTGTTCATGAGTCATGCATCATTGACAACGCCACGCTCAGATAAACCTGCAATGCTGCGTTCAGATGCATGCAAACAGGATGGGGACCCAGGCTCCGTTGAACAAAAGAAATAAATGTTCATTGACAAAGTCATTTTAAAGCCGGTTTCGACAGCCACAAAGCATCTGGCCTGTTGACCAGTCCATGGTTAGGGTCACATACATATCTACCAATTTTACATATTTGCATTTCAAATTCAGATCGAAGTAAAACATCACCTCATTTGGTCTATCTTCAGATTGAAGTGAAACATTGATTGATTGGATGCCTCATTTGGGCCAACAAAGTAATTTAAAAAATAGGGTTTGACAAGCAAATTCAAGAGCTATAATTTTTTTAAAGAAAATTACAAACACCATTGAAATATTTTAAAGAATCTACGTAACATTACCATATTTTATCAGAATAATCATCAGGAGGCACTGTGTTATATGTGTAATCAAAATATATTGAGATTTTAACATTGAACATTTTGAGTGAAAATTCAAAATATGAAAATTTCAAAATATATCACAAAATCATCTTAAATATTTAGTCGGCATTGCAAAATTCAGATTTTATCAAGTTAATTATCTAGAGAGACTACATTTTATGTTCAAGTTTACATTGTAAACAGAACAGAAATGGTGGCAAACACGTATCGTGCAGTATTTTAGATGGGAATTTGTAAGACAATTGTCTTTAAATATTGGCACTGCTGCTGCATGTAGTGGTGATGTTTTGTATACTTTACCTGATCCAGTTAGCTACAATTGCAATGGTTGAATGAATGATTATTTGACAATCCAAGGCACCTTATAACTAAGGTCTTGTTTTTTATGAAAGCCACCATGACACATCTATGTAGACACTGATTACTCATTCAGTCCGTCTAGCAGCAGAATAAGCTAAGATAAGATAAGTTTATTTCAGACTCAGTCCTTATTATAAGGAAAGTTCCATAGTAAAACATGTAATAACGCCAACATGAGAAAGAGAAAAAAATATCACATATAAAAAATATCACAAAGAATATCACAGCCAAGCATTGACATGGTTGATTTGATCAACAAATTCGTTGTGTATAATAAAACAAATTAGACAAAATATTTTTGCAACGCTAGTGTAAATTGGGGCATATATAACATAACTGGCTCAACAAATTGTCGATGTCCTTAGAACATCATATTTCATGCTACCAAGCTCCTAGATATTTTGTATTTTCAATGCTCATTTAAGGTACATTGCATAATGAAAATTGAAACGAGTTTGCACTGATGGTGGCAAAGTTCTTCAGTGATAGGAGACCATGCCAGCAGGCCATTAACCAAGTAACCTATCTATAAAGACAGACACTGATACAAGACTGTCTGACGTACTCACTGATACCCTACTTCTTCTTCCACCTCGATAATTCGCAGAATCCTTGTATCAAGGTATTGACTTCAGGAGAGTTTAAGTTTGAGATACCACCTCTCTGAGTCCATGACTTCTCATGGCATAGACACCAGATAGAATGGCTGCTAGTGTCTTCTGAAAGACACAGGCAACATTGGGCATGGGCAAAATTGGCTAAGTTTCAAAATGGTAAGAGGTGGACTCAAACCCGGCAGAGTGCGGCAGAGTAATCAACCAGATGATTGTGGCCACCAAATGGATGATGAAGAACCCCGCACCCTTCATTCAACAATCTGGTGCTCGATCTAACTGATGTACTCCGCACCTTACTGAGAGCCACTGCTATAATGCACGTGACATCCACACATTAGTTTGCAATGTTTTCATTCTATTTACAGTTCAATCATGTTCTTGAAAACAAGTCCTGATCATACAATTGTTAACACTAGGTCACCACATAAAATGACCACAGTTTGGCTTATTTTTCACTGCCACAACATGTCTGTGGGCATGGTCTTATGCGAGATTAAACGGTGGCCATGAATGGGGTTAAACAGTGTCAGCATGTGGACATTGATGTTGGTCGATCAATGAACAAATAAAGCTGCATTACCAACCGGCTGTGCTTAGGAATTATTTATGATTGGATGTTTTAAATACACAGATAGCTTCTATAATTTTTTATCCCAACACAACTGTTTGTAAATTATCATAAATGTAGTGCGTGCGTGCGTGTGCATGCGTATGTAAGTGTAAATAAAATACAGAAGTTCTTTTGTTATCAGCACATTGACAGATTAGTAGCAGTAATTTCCAATGTGTCAGTGTGATCTGGTTATGTGTGATCATGTGGAATGTGCTTTATAATTTATATTATTTCTAGTAACTAAGGACCATTTTTATGTGGAATAAATCAATCAAAATATGCCTTTATTATACTAATTTGTTGCAGCTTCTGTAGAAGCATAACAGTTTAATTTTGCTATGTAGCATCTTTATCATTTAATTTATTAATTAACCTTCATTTATATTTTGTTCATGTTGAACATTTTGAATGTAATCGGTAAGTGATTGTTTAATGTGTTTCTGAAGAATGTAACAAGAGTTAAGATGATAAGTAAATATGTGAATTATGGTACTTTTTATGAACATAGGCTTTAATTTTATTTCTTATGTATTTTATTTATTTATTAATCTTAATCTAATAACTAATAAAATCTAATATTACGTTTATTCATTTGTGGTTGCGTACATGTGTTTTACAATGAGTAATCACCTATGAATGGGCTTGATCCTGATGGTTTTATGGTGTTCATAAAAAAAAATATGTTCTATAAAATCGCCTATAATTTCATAAGGATGGACTTTTACTTGAAACTGTGTTTCTCGGACCTTGCAGTCACCTTACAGTCCTGAGCCGAGTCTCGACGGCTCGTCTGCCAGCAGTAACTCGAATCGCACAGTCACCGCCATCAACCTAACCATTGGGGCCCCCACGACAATGAACCAACAGGTATGTACAGTTATGCTGACTAATAAAATGAGGCAAACGTGGTAGTTACTAGTTAGTACCAGAAATTTTAGTTTTCAAAACTCATGCAGAAAAAACAAAGTAAGGAAATTAATGGTACCTTGTACTTGTTGTATCATTAATTTTCTTACTTTGTTTTTTGCAACAAGAGAGTGAACCAATGTGTAAGTATGAGAACTATTTATATTTTGTTGCTCCGTGTGAGGATATTTACCATCCGATAAGTATTTTTATCTCTTAAGTCTACAAACCTTGAGTCAAGAGTGGAATGCTTTATTTCATTGACCAATTTAAGAAAATGGACCTACAGATAAGAATGTTTGCTTAGTTGGGTCATGTATCATGGTGGGACTGCATACAAACACACGCACACACGCACACACGTGCACATGTGCACACACTCACACACACATGCGCACACACACACACGTGCGCATACACATACGCACACACGCACGCAGGCACACGCACACAGGCACACGCACACACACTCACAATATAAATGTTTACACGTGCAGATTTCTTCAATGGTCGATATGTTGGCAGCTGGCCAGGTTTCTTGGCATCTGTCCAGTGGTCCGGTGAAAAATACCTGTTTATACACTTGGCTTGTAATTGTCTGTAGAACTGTAGAATTACCTTTAGTGGGTTAAGTCAACATTGATTACCTTTCTTTGCAGCTGGTCTCACATGTACTGTTGACCATCCCTTTTGACTCATGTGCAGATAATTATGTACGTGATCATATGTATACGTGAGATGTAGATCTATATTTGCACAAGTGATCCAAATCACGGAGCTGTGGCTACTGGGTGAACTCGCCTAACATTTTCCCAGGCTACATTTTGTAATTACGTTGAACCGATTGTGAATAAAATAGTTAGTGACCAGATTCAGTGTAGCCATATTTCCATCTGAGTGATCTGACAGTGTATGTACACAAGATCAGGACAGTTCTTGTAGCTTATCTTCTTGTTATTATGTAGTCTTGCAGCTGTACATTTATAACCTATCATCCGGTCAGCAACTGGGAACAAATCCTAAATACTGAAGTAATAATTAGCCAATTACACTTGGCTTGTGATGTCCTAAGTCTGCATTCACTCCTGGCTGCATGTCTACTTCAGCCAATGATGTCTGAGGCTCAGCCAGTCCAGCGGCATGAATCGTTTGTGGACCAAAATCCAGCATTCCAGGATCTCAGCGAATCATTTCGATCCCTTTACAAGTCTGTCTTCGAGAACTCGGGTAAGTTGGAACTACTTTTTGTATGGAGAAAGATTACTTACCTGCAAATATACCAGTTGTGTATTTTTAGGATACTGTAATTAAAAGGAAGAAGTCTGTTCCTAGGTTTTCATTTATTATTTGTCCGGGTAGTATAATGTTCTTTAGACTATAATAACTACGTTGAAGGTATGCAGCATGCCAAATTGCGTTTAGTAAGCCCGTAACAACATCATGGAGCATGTTCAAATGGTAAACAAAACGTCCAGTTTCAAAGCAAGCTTAATCGGCAATATTGCCAAGGAGGGCCAAGTTAACCACAATACCCACTGATGTTCATCGATTTCCCATTTTCCCTTTCTTTAACACGGCAGACTTCCTGTTACAAATTACTATGCTGGCTAATTTTGGGTAGAGGAACAGACTGCCCCCTCTAACTTTTGTATATAACCTGTGCAGTTTTCTTTCCTGAATCTTGACAATCCATGGAATTGGCTGGAGTGTTTAGGTAATATAGTTTTGTGTGAGTTGCTGAACTGTGTCTTTACGTGGCAGCGACTGACAGTCTTGGTCACCTGACCAAGAGCTCCGACACATCCGAACAAAACAGTTCAACAGGTAACCCAGCCATTCTGTGCCACTCTGTGCTTCTGACTGGGTGGTCACTACCGGTCACTGGCGATCACAGGCGACCACTTAATTTCTCTTCATCTGCAGTGCTATGATCTTTCCCAATCACTGATGCAATATGGGTTGGTGTGGTACGAGAACTTGCAAGCTTTCCTCCTGTTGTGTTGATGCATTGTGGGAGTGATGCTCACTTGCGTGTAATTTGACGTTGTGGTTGTCATGTGATATGTGGTGGTGGACACACTGTATTGATCCAGTGTCAGGTTGAGCACTCTCTGTGTGAAGGTTGCAGTGCCACTTATTTCCAACCACAATCTTTTGCCAGCTTTTGCAGACATAATAGCAATGCTTCAGCTATCTTGTTTATGCAGGCACTTGATCTTATGTAAAATGCAATGTAATTTACTAATTTTAGGGGATAACAGAATTGACAGAGAAACATGTCATTTCTGCCATGTGCTTTATACTAAAATGTGCATGTTCTAACTAGTACGCAACATTTATGCATTCTTTTATGTAAAGTACAGCGCAGGTAACAGTTTTATTGATGTCTCAACACAAACATGGTATAGCCTCGGGTGATTTTCTTAAGATAATTCATTTGTTACCTCATTTTTAGATGCACACTCTAACTGTAGCAAAGACAACTCTGAGAACAGGAAGCATGTTTTAATGAGCATTTGTTTAAATGTTGAACTTAAAAGTTCACTGTAGGATTGGTGGTCAGTTCAGTAGACCACACACAAACCTAGTTGACCATGTCTTTGTGGTGTAACTGGCCACACCGTGTACACAATCAATTTCTGTCCGTCCGTCCGTCCGTCCGTCCATCTGTACACCTGATTCAGAGTACAACACTGACTGTTATCTCTGCCTAGTTCTGTCTGGCAGAAAGGAGACAGGTCCAGATATAGTCAACCTGCACGTGTGGGCTGATAGTGATATGCATGTTGATCTGGATGGTTTTAGTGTCAGTTACCTCCTACAAATCTTCAAGTATGTACTACAAAAAGGATTGTGCAGTTTGTGACGTCATTAGGGGATGAGCTAAAACATTTGTATTTAGAACATTTTGCATATATACAATTTATTTCCTATGAAATGTCTGAATGTGGAAAGTAGCCAACAGCATGCCAGTGTTTACAAGGTAGCCGGCACTACGACATTGACCAGCAAACTGTACTACTGATCAATCAGCCAAGTCTGGTACCACAGCGAGATCATTCAGCACCTAAGTTCCACTGTGTCTTACATTGAGATTCCAGATTATGAATACTTATCTCATATCATAGTAGGGAATCATGGAAATAGCCTGAGAAAGAATACCCGGTTTAAAGACTATAGACTTATCAACCTTGTGTGGTAGTTAGCGGGCAGATCTCTGACAGTCACTGCAATGTAAGGTAGAGTTCTTGCCTTCAGACTGTTGAAGCACTTAGGGTGTAGGATGAATATTATGCTGAAAATACCAATGTGTGTGATAATGCATTGTGTAAACAATGACACATTGGTCAGGAACAGCTGAGGTCAAAGTTGCTGTTTTTGTTTGGTCAGCTACTTTGGTAGATTGAATTTCAGCTTAGATGAACATTGACATTGGTTCAACATTGATTAGTAACCTTGAGTTACTCTTCATTTTCTATGACAAGCAAACATGAGTGGTTGCCAGGGTTACCACTGCAGTCTGAGTAGTTACACATCACTCAGTAATATTTAACATGATTTAACAAGTTTACCATTGCGAAGGAAGGACGCCTTTAGCTTTTCAAGAGTCCAACATTTTTGGTATCTATATATGTGTAATCTGTCTTCTGTGATGTAATTTTATTTTAAAATATTTATGTTGTTAGCATTTATGCAATCAGCAGGTAATCTGTTCCATTTATTTATATTCCTGTGAGAATGTCAATGACTGAGTACATTCTGACATTTATTCTACAATACATCGCTTTATTAATTTTCTTTCCCGTCCTATTTCTTCTGTCTTTCTGAATGATAAAAATACTTCTATAAATATGTTCATATCCTATGAATACCCTAAACAAGTCTGTATGATCTCCACTTAATCTCCTCATAATATGTACAGACTTTACTACAGTGCATTATAATCATTGTGTTCAGACAGAGTCATGCTCTGAGGAACTAGTCATCAGTTCAGGTCAGATGGAGAATTAGCCTGACTAATCATCTGAGCCTGGTATCAGTCTGTGGTATTTCTAGCCCACTAGTCCTTTGGGTGCCTAGGGATTAACTGTAGCTACAGTTACACCCACAGTCTGGGCTCCAACTTTGGACTTTTGGCCAACAGAAAGTCCTGATATTACCATTGCTCAAATCCAGTTATACAATTCGGTAACTTTCCCCAGAATATTAGATTTAACTGTGATTGAGTTAGCATACGTGTGTGCGAGTGTGCTTGTGTGGGTGTGTCAAAGGGAGGCAGGCTGTTCCATTACCCGCAATCAGACAGCATTGTAATTTGTAATAGGAAGTCTGCTGGATAGGCTGAGTTGAACATCGGGAAATCGTTGAACATCAAAAGTTATTGTGATTAACTCAGTCCACCTATGCAATATTGCCAAAAAGCTTGTTTTGAAAGTGGATGTTATGTTTACAGTTTGGACATGTCACGGGTAGAAACTTTCTTATTGTGAACATTATTATGGGCTAACTAAACACAATATGATGGCAGCATACCTTCAGTATAGTTATTGTAGTCTTAAGAACATAATACTAATTAACATAAACAGAATCAGAACAGACCACCTCATTGTAATGTTTTCCTCCCAAGACTTTTTATGCATCGCAGGTGTCAGATTTTCAGGGCTTCATCTACAACCCTGGAAAGAAAAATAATCTTATCACGTCCATTGTTCCCATCTCACTGTGTAAGTTGTTTTAACCATGTCTGTCCAACCACCTTACCATGTATGTTGAACTATCTTACCATGTCTGTCCAACCACCTTACCATGTATGTTGAACTATCTTACCATGTCTGTTCCACCACCTTACCACATCAGCTGGACCATCTTACCATGTCTGTTGAACTACCTTACCAAGTCTGTTGAACCAACTTACCACATCAATTGAACCATCTTAATTACCATGTCTGTTGAACTACCTTACCAAGTCTGTTGAACCATCTTACTATACCAGTTAACCAGCTGCATGACCACTTTGCGATAAAACGCAATATTTAGCTACTTCTATAATTCAGTATGTTTGGTTCATCGCATTGTTACAGTCATGCTCTGTCAGTGCCTGGCTTCTTATGACACCGGCAGTGCACCGTTCCTTTGTCTGCCCTGGTTTCATCCGAGGCATGTCCAGCAGGTGTCGCCAGTAGTCAGGGACTGCCCACTGGCTACTGACTGACCTCCGCTCTACGTGTGCATGCCATGTTTTCTAGGGGGCCTTACCAACCTGCTCAGTTATAATTGCGTGAGTGCCATGGGCGAGGCGTACAATAATGGCAACCCGCACCGTGCTCGCAGCGTGTTGCCACCACACCACCTTGGTACGTCGCCTCGATTACTATGCATGGTGCATGTCGTCTGTGATATTGTGTTGGCAAGATGGCGGCGATGTCAAGTCAGCATGGTTTTGTTGCAGTGATAGTGGGCATGTTCGATGTTTAATGTTTTGTTGCTGCATGTTTGCTGTGTTTTATTGTTTCCTTATCCTGTCTTATAATACCTGCAGTGCATTGCCTTTCTCTCTTGACCCACGTACCACCTGATGATACAGGGAGATATTTCTCTAACACATTTTTCAAAGATCAACTTAATTTACCGGCGTGTTAGGATGTGTGCTGTGGTATAATTAATATATTGACGTACAAAATATAAAAAAAACAAAAAATTGACAGTTTTAAGGTGGAATGTGACAGTTCCATAGATGACTGGTTTTTAGTGGATTTGGATGTTAACTGAGCAATTTTGTAACACAGGACCTTTCTAATTCTGTAAGTAGTTGCTGCAAATGTAAACGGTATATGTGTAAACTATTGAGGAAATGACTCAGCACAATTTATTGATAGGGACAAGCATGCTTGAAATGATTTTAGAACATTTATTTCCAGACAACTTGTTTTTTCAATGGTGTTACCTTTGTTATTTTTGCTCAAACCCAACCTTGGTTTCAATGTAGGTTTTGTTCGTCAGAAATTGTATGTTTTGTGTGAGTTTTATAATCATATTGGGTATGTCTGTGCCACAGGCATGGCTTCTGACAACCATAAATATGGCCAAGATATGCATAAAGTGGAATGGCTGGGATATGAGTATTAACTAAAAATAGCGTACTTGGAAATTAACATACATTTAGCAAGGCAGCACATTTTCAATTGTGTGGTGGTTTTTGTGCTTTGAAGTGCCATTGTGCACGTGTCTATAAGTGTGTTGTGTGTATGTGTACAAACCATGCATGTATTAAATGTAGGGCCTATGTATGCCAGGGTGGGTTTAATGATGCGGTTACTGCACTTCAGCGTTTTTACTGAGCTGAACTCAACGCATTCTTTTGGCTGTAGTTGATTACTTGTTGTCAGTACTGTGACTATTGGATATTCTTATGTAATTATACCTGTGGTATAATTGTTTGAGTGCACCGTATATCAGTCACAGAGATCTGTTGTAATTCAACCTGCCTTTGATGTGTCAGTGTGTCAAGGATTGTTTGGCCGGGTTAATAGAGAAGGTGCACTTGTGTTTTGTATCGTTGTCTCCAAACATATCCGTATGCTTCACCCTTATGTCTGCAACATGCAGTAGGTTTGCAGTAGATGTATACCCACAACCTGGAGTTCTGGATTCTTTCAGCTCAGAATTGACCTGTTTCAATTGTTCTATCTTACCTACTTCATATAGGTGGTTGTTAGTACAACGTGACAGAGATCAACTGCATGTTTAATTGTAGCATGGACATGATTCGAGTTAGAGCCTAAGTAGGCCTATGATTGATAAAAAACAATGATGTCATTCCTTCCTGTTAATAATTGTCTTGTTACTGCATTGTTTATAAATAATGTAGTGTACCTAGCAGCTTTCGCACTCATAGCCTACAAGTTGTAGTAATATAAGATTACTGACATCACTGTTTTGTCCACATATAAAACATACAATATGGTTTAATTTTGTTCACATTAATTATGCACAGTTGTAAACCATGTATTAATATTTCTTTGCAGTTAAAATGTTTGTTTTCTGTTCAATACATGTGTATTCATATCTGCTGATGAGACCACAGGTTTACACTAACAAAGAGACTTGCATTTCAATCATAAATAAGTACTGCTGAATTCAAGATGTCTGATCTTAAAAACTGTAATTTTTTTCCAATGAGGACAGACCCAGAAACATTCAAATTAAAAACTGCAGTTTGTGATTAATTACCTGTGTCTGCTGGTAGGTGGTGATGCAAGCAATGCGGGTCAGCTGGTGTCGTCGATCGACTGGCTCGACTCGCTAAAGAACGAAGTGCGACTCGCCAGTAGTTATAACTGGGACCATGTCAGCACTGACCTCTCTCAGTTCCAAGGTAAACGCCCTCGCCCTCACTTGTACACACACACACCTCACTCAGTTCCAAGTTAAACACCCTTGCCCTCATGTGTATACAGACACACCTCACTCAGTCCCAAGGTAATCACCCTCGCCCTCACTTGCATACAAACACACCTCACTCAGTTCCAAAGTAAACACCCCAAAGTAATCACCCTCACCCTCACTTGTATATAAACACACCTCACTCAGTTCCAAGGTAAACACCCTCGCCCTCACTTGTATACATACACACCTCACTCAGTTCCGTGTGTGCACAGTGAGTGCATATATTGCATGTGATGCAGTCAGTTGATGTGTGACCACGTACGCGGACTTATGTGTGTGCGTCCATGACTGAGCATGTGACCTGAGATGTGGTCAGTCGATGAGTGACCATGCATGTGTGGGTGCATGCATGACTGGGCATGTGATCTGAGATGTGGTCAGTTAATAAGTAACTGTGTGTCCAGGTCTGATGGAGAGCATGAAAGCCGCTGACCAAAACAACTGGTCGATGAACCCGGAGCAGTTTGCTGACCTCGCTGCGTCCCTGAGGAACTTCTTCATGAAGACAGGCATCAACCAGAGCTCTCTCGATACACAGCAACAGTACGCTTCACCTGCCAGCGACAGCGCCTCCTGTGAGTACAACCAGCACGACTGCCGTCTTGCAATCTCTGTCTTTGTGTTCCTGTGAAACAACCGTCCATCTAGCAATAACACTTACTTCATTGGATTAATTAGGCGAAACATAACGTATAAGGAAAAAGAGCTAATAATACCGCTGTACAAAACAATAGTTAGGTCTCATTTAGAATATTGTATTCAAGCGTGGAGGCCATATCGCAGGAAGGACATAGATATGCTAGAAAGAGTGCAGAGGAGAGCAACTAAAATGATACCAAAACTGAGGGATCTTAGTTACGAATAAATGCGGATTAACAACACTAGAGACCAGGAGATTGAGAGGAGATCAGATAGAAGTGTTTAAAATATTGAATGGTTATGAAAATATTGATAGAAATATTTTTTTTCAGTTAAGAAAGATAGAAGGACTAGAGGACATGAAGTTACATTAGCAAAGGAGCAGAGTAGATTAGATATAAGAAAGTTTTCATTTTCACAAAGGAATGTAAATGAATGGAACAGATTATCTGCTGATTGTGTGGGTGCTAGTAGCGTGAATATGTTTAAAAATAAAATCGACACATACCTCAGACGGGCGGGATACACATAGATAAAAGGGTCGGACTCTCGATAAGCCAAAGGGCTTCCTTGTCCACCTGCCACCTAGAGTTAATTCTCTGGGTGGCAATCTTGTTAAATCTTGTTAAATCTTGTTAAATATTGGTAGTAAATGTTTGATGTACATATTAAGGGATCACAGGACACGAGAATATATTTTTTTAAAGCTGATCCATTTCACCAACAATGTATTGTATGAAGTTACTCACTTACTGTACTAAAACGAATGATATTTCATGATTTTTATTTTTGTTTTCTAATATTTAATTTTAACAAAAAAATAATCATAAAACAGCAAAAGTTTAAATGAATAGAAAACTGAAACCCCTATCTTAATTTTATACAATTCAAATGTTTTTATTTAGATAATGAACTATTCTAACTTTCTGTGCATAGCCATTTGTATATGTTATTAAGATTTTTTAGAAATTTTTTGTTTTATTTAAAAAAATGTCCTCACATTTTTCACATTCATATCCCTCTGGGATATAATCCAAATGACTGATCATTATTTCAGTGCACAGGAATGTAGATAGTTATGTCATTATTACTGTGTGAAAAGTTGGTATGAATTGCTTGGTTAGTTTTGGAGTTCTATTCATTTTTCCTACAAAAAAGTGATAACTGAGAAAACAGCACTCAAAGTATGAACAAAGTATTTATGTATATATATAATAATATATGTGTGCATATGTGTGTGAGAAGCAGTTGTTCTTGGAGGTATTTGTTAAAATACTGGTTCAGCTAAGAGTTGATATTTTAAAGTATCAGTTTTTGCAGATACTTGTTAAAATACTGCTCTTGCTGGTAAAGTAAAATAAAGACCTCTAAAATATTTTTACCTTTAAGAAGTTGAATAAAAGTAAAAGTTCACATAACTGCTGTAATTCTGTATAATTCTTCAAGTACTTTTTAGAATGTAGAAATAATTATATTATTGTATTTCTATGAATATGTATTATAATTATGTATGTATTAATTAATGACACAAATTTAGACAGATCTACAAGCAATGTTATACAAAGACTATGTATCTTATCTCTTTCTTTTTATATTGATAATATGTTAGACAGCAGTCATTACAGTATTGCATACATGTACTAACTGGAATAGGGACAGTGTTTAATAAGTGTCCACACTTCAGCTGTCTCCATTTCCACAAGAAATAATTTGGGACTGTTTTAGGGTGTCCTTAATTGCGAGGTGGCTGTATTACTGAGGTGACCATAAAGCGAGGTTCAACTGTGCATGTATTTGTCTACTTGACACGGGTGCTTTGTGCTGCAGCTTATGTATCACCGCGCCAGAGCTCATACACAGCCCAGGCGCTGAGCAGCTCAGGCCTCCAGTCTCCCCACAGCTACATCGACACCAGCAACCTCAGTCCACGCAACCAGGTCAGTCGGCTCATGCACAGCACGACACTAGATGGCAGCGCAACCTCTAATGCATCCACAGTCCAACATTTGTTTATGTATTAGTAACCCATCCTTCCGGGATAGTTGTTGGTTTTATTTTTAAACGTATTCACACTTCTGCAATTTACACAACCCAGAGGATAATGTGTTCCATTAATTTATAGTCCTCTTTTTTAAATGCTTTGCCAGCTGGTAGGTCAGAGGTCATTGGTCCAAGGAATAGAATGAACATAAAAAGAGGTGAGTGAACCTCGGTGCATAGGAGGAGATGCACTTACAATGCGCCAAAATTAGCATATTAATATATAGATAGATATACATTGTCCTTACGATAACTTGTGAGTTTGTATCCAGTGGTCTGAATGAGCGTGACGCTGGTTGTAGACCATCACAGTGGGCAGTCCGTACCCACAGCAGACCGTCGCAGTGCCAGCGCAGTCGTCCGGCCAGATAATGTATGGCGCTACGGGCATGCATGAGGAGATAGAGGACGACTTCAACTGGGACAAACTGCTGTAGAGACACGCTTCACATCGAGGGAAATGTATACACAGATGGTCTGGTTGGGATGGGAGAAAGAATACATGGTTTCTGCAGACACTGACAGAGAGGAAGAATTGAAACAGAAAGGAAATGTGTATATAAAGTCTCAACAGTGATTACTCTTAATGAAATAGCGTTGTACTTACCACTGTTTATGGCTGATGTAGCTAAGTTAAAGCGTATATTGTTCTGAGGGTAAATTGGCAATTCACCTATAAATACAGCAATGGTTAGACTGTGTCCTGACAGCTGATGTTTTCGGACATTGCACCATGAAAATGACGTATCAGTTTACCAATGTTACCCGCATTTTAATCTTGTGCTGTGATATATTACTCAAATCACTGATGTATGCACGATAATGTAATGAAAGCACATATGTATGTAAGATGTTTGTGTAGTACCCTGGTGGTTCATACACAGACCACCCAAGTTGACACAAGTCGACAAGTTGATAGTGCTAGATTTCTCTCAAATGGGATCTCGTGAAAGGAGATTTTTTAAGGCAGTTTAGCAATTAGTCATCATTTGGTGTTCTCACCAACCAAATGTCTTACCTGAATTATACAAGAACTCTCATAATATGGTTCTCTTTCCGGCCAGATATAAGAAGTACAGAATTTTGCAAAACAAGCAAAATCTGTGTTTTTGTCTTTATTAAATAATATAAATAACTCATTCAGTTATATCATGTATAAACTAGATCTAGCCAAACAGTGTGAAAATCAGTTAAGTAAAATCATAAAAACAAATTTGAAAAAGTGGGCGATTTTATTGGTAGTTTGTTTGAAAAAAAGTGGGAAAAATCCTGCCATATTGGAAGATTTAGAAGGTGTGAATAATGACAATAGGAATGTTGTTGCCACACCGCATCACTGTGTTCTACATGTGAGACAAACTGCGCACTCGTCGTTATTTCTGCTTGGTTGCAGTAAGTTCGCATGACGGCCGCTAGTGCGAAGCTGCAGGAAACATTGTTTATACAAAGCACAGCTCTCACATACCGAGCTTCTGTGATCACTATTCATATACTGCTGGTCTAACTTAGGATTTATACTCTTATTCCGAGTGAGCCATAATATTATATTGTGTATAGTCTATCCAGTCCGTCCAGGTCGATTTATGCATTGTTGGTGTGTTCAATGTATTACATCTGATCACCTCTAGATTAATGTGATTTATGAATGCTACTTAGAGCTAGGTTTTTGTCTACATGAGTAGTGAAGTACTTATGATTTGTGTTTGAAGTGATCAAACAAAGCCGTCCACTAGAACTATTTATTACGTAGAATGTTATGTTACACCTAGATACAGCAAAAGTGTGTTGATGATAATCTGTCCGTCCAGGTATGCCGTATACCAAACATGGAGATTAACTGAGATGTTTTCAGACATATGTTAATTGCCATTTTCTGTAATGAATAAATTGATACAGCATGGTTCTGTATAGTGGGCTCTTGACATCGAAATTGTACGTGAAAGGGTAATCTAAATTCGAGCATCACAATCAGTATTACTTTTTTGGTTCCAATAGTTCATCAACTTTGGCTAATATATCATATATTTAAATAATTGTTAATGTACATGGTTTCAATACCTTGTAGTTTAAATGAAAAATGTTGAGCTTCTCTGATATGTTTGTGGCAGTTCTGTGCACATATTGTGCTTGTTTACGATGTTTATGAAAATATACCTTTATTGAGGTGTAGGAAAGATTGTTGATTAGTTTAAAGGAGTTATACCCATGGTGTAGCATGATTCCGTCCTTGTAGAATAGTGCATACTTTTACAGTTGTGGGTCATAGTTTCCGTGATATGTCGTTGCATGTTAACCATTGAGTGCTTTTGCATCTACTCTGTACCATTTGTGTTATCTCTTTATGCTAGCAAGTCCCTGAACATGTATGTCTTCTACCATTGCAATGTATTTTGAATGTAACTGTGTACAGCCATACTACTAAGATCATGTTCTCTTATATGCTGAACATTTGAAACATGGCACTGTTTCTCCAACTATTAACAAGCTAAGTCTGTCCTCGGGGTCGGATTAATAAACATCTTCCAAGCACAACAGTGTAAGATGGCCAAATGTCTGGCTTATTGCAGAAGTAGAAACACAAAGGAGATAAATTTGGTAAGTAAATATGTCTACAGGTTGTTGAATTGTGGAATATACTCACAAGGAAGCACTTGAGTCAACAACATTGTACAACATATATCAGTCTATTTTTAAAAGTAAATAATGTTTGATATTGAGACTTTCCCTGAAACAAATTTTGTATTCTAAAAATTTACACGTGCAGCCCAATTTCTGCCAAAATGAACTGTGATGCTTATGTCGTAAACCAAGAACTATTTTTAAAATATACTTCATGGTGTGGTGTCTTGCTTAGAGATGTTTGTGTCGGACGACTGATTCGTTCTCTTTGGGTCTTACGTTTGCTTCCATGATGTACCCTGGCAATGTGTTGGACATACTGAACTATCTCATCCAGATTGTCACAAAATGTGATGAGATGAGGCCCACTAGACACAAGCCTTGCCAGAGTTTGCCGGACTCCAGCACATATACGCTACACTTGTCACACCAGTGTCAGTTATTCCCAAAGGAAATAATGACCCTTCATATGAAACAAGTGCATCATTATTCCTTTACTTGATATTGTTTAATTTCAGTGTTTCTGTACATGCAAGTCTCGTAGTTACTGTTGCAGTGGTGTTCACCATCTGACCGTAAGCCACATGTAGTGCTGTCCTCATTTTCTCGAAGCCCCTTTTCCTAGCTAGAAACCTTGACAAAATTACCTGGCAATAAAACATTGCTTATTTGTTGATTAGCAGTATTGTATTTAAGACATTTTATATTTTGTTGTTTGAAGTTTCCTTGAATTTGTGGTTTCCGTAGAGGACTCTATATTAACAAAATGTAAATGCAGTGAACTCCATTTGATACAGTTACTTCAGGCCAGACTAGTTGGATTCTATGAAGGGTCTGATGTACATTGGAACAGTTGGAATGGGATGATTCTGTTCCAGCCAGTCTATTTGATTTTATTAAACAAATGATTCTGTTAACTGTATTTTTATTGGCATCACATCGACATACGACATCACCACAGCTTATAATTGGTCAGTATTGCCAGAACTTGGGGGTAAACTCTGTGATAGGTTGAGCTGTTGGGGCATGATGGCAAACTTCTGGCCAGGGAAGTAAGAATGACTTGGGCATGAATGCTCAAGATTAACATCAAACTTTGACTAATAGTGGTGCACATTCGTGATCTCACAACACTGGTCAGTATAACATTGAAGTATTATGTGTATTACACACAGTGTGCATTTCAAATGATACATGGTTGCGAAAGCATGCATATGGTGGTTGGCACATATAAACAGATGTAGTCATTTAGTTGCTAGAGTCCAGTTATTCAGATGTATGATTGGTACCGTTTAGAAGTGATCTTTGGCTGTGTATGTTTGTCGGTAAACGATGGAAGGCATTGTATGCATTTATCTAGCAACAAACTGTTTGAAGATGATCTATTCCTATATTTTGGTAGATATGACAATGCACAAAAGGTGCCTAGCAGTGACCCTGCATGTTTGCATGTTGTTATAATATGAGACTATTTAGTGGTAGTTGTTGGATGTACTGCAGGTCTAACAAGCATTTCTTCTTCAATTATTCAATATTAAAGCAATATTCCACACCGGCTGCTTTGTTGTTGACAAACAAAGTTTTTTTTAACAATTAATTTTAAGTGCATTTACAGAGCAATGGAACACTGTTCCTTGCTCAGTTTGCCATCAGTCTTCTTCTTCACAATCATGTGGTTACCTCTATGCAGAGGAATATTCCACAGTTTAAAAAGGGTTGATAAAACAGTATCTTTTTTTATTGGATTTTTTTAAGGTGGCTGCATCGGCTATTATATGCTTCTTTTGAATTAATCATTTCTAATATAAGTTTTGAAGATAAGCTAACCAATTTTTTAGAGTTTGCCTCAGATATTAAACAATACTCCAGACCAAAAAGAATATATTTTTTATGTTGTTTAGAGATATTTAAATGTGCTTAAAGACAATTACAAAATATGTCAAAAATCACCTTAAAATAGCATTTTATTTCAATTTTAGAAACTCCCCAAAAGAAAAATTTATATGGTTGTAAGTACAAATATGTTATTGACATTCACACGGGTTTTTTTTGTAAACAAATGCATATTAAGTTTGATACAGCTTCATAAACATTTTGCTACAATGTTAAGACAGCAAAAATCCATACTGCATTTTTGGCACGACCCCTTCACCAAACAAAACCATCCCGTGCAATTTTGGGTAAACACAAGTCGAGTTCTTTTGCCAAGTTATGGCTTTGTAAGTATTGTAGTTTTTTATAACAATTTACACTAAGTAATACTTCCTGGTTGTTACCAATAATACAACTGTCACCAGATGCTTGTTTTTGCTTAGAAATGTGACTTTTTACTGGCATGTGGCTTATTTCAACACAATTTGACAGACACTTCTGTTACTGAGATTTCCCCCCAAGGTTTTCCCGCCAAGTTGTCTCATGATATTGTATTATGAAGGGCCATGTGTTGAACTTGTTGTGGTAGACAAGATTGATTGACACCTGCTGGGGTCAGTCACGTGTCATTGCAAACGGCGGCTGAGGTCGGGCATTATCGGAGAATAAACAAAACTATCGCCAGTGTTTGGTGATTTGACAGCGTGATGTATTTAGGTAATTATAATACAACAGCATAGTGGCATGAGAATAACCAGACTATTATGATCTGCATTCATGGTGAATGAATTTATGTTTGAACTGGGCTGACACACACACACGTGATCGTCACTATGGAAACATTGTCAGTTTCCAAGAATCTGAAGGGACTTTCCACACACTAAAAATAGTAGTTTTTAAAGGACTAATTGGTGACATATGGTGATAGTGCTTTGGTTTTTTTAATAGTACACATGTTCATACTGACTCCTACTAATGTTCTATGAAGAAAAAAATAAAGAAATCAACTGACATGATAGCCGGTGCAGCTACCTTAAGAGGGTGCGTCTAGGTGGTATTTTTACCCAGACCTCAACTGCCACTTTGAAAGCTGTGAGGGCGCTGGCCGAGGACGCTTTGTCGGGGATCTTATTACACAGACGAATGGCTGAGGGGAAGAAGGAGTGGAGGTACGTGTTTGTTCTGGAGTGAGGCAACAATAAGCATACTATGTTGATATCTACATATTTAATTCTAAAACAGCATTAAACATGCAATGTATACAAGCAGTTCTTAATAAACAGGTACATTTTATCAAAATGTCGTAACAAAACATTGAATGAAACATAGTAAAGCTATAGCTTGACGTACAATAACAAACCAGAGTAGAGGACTTGTTCAAGGTAGCCCAAATTGCATGTTCACTTTGTCCTCTATTATCTATAGCAATCATATTTCAGACAAAACATTTCATTGATGTCCTCGATAACAACAGTGCGTACAATAACTGGCAAAACAACATTTCAGCAAGACAATTTATCGTAAAAATAGACAAACTCAACCACTTTCAAAAATTTAGCAAAACTTGCAAACTGAAGATGACGAAACAATTGATTGACAACATCACTAATCTGATTAGAATTTAATTCGCCTAATGGACACTTGCTTTAAATAATAAATAAATATTCAACAACCAATAATAAATATTAAGTAGCTGTTGCTCACGCACCTACAGGTGATGCTGAATATCATTAAAACGTCTTCAATAAACTGCCAGTTATTCGCTTCAAGCTGGTCTTCGCCACAAAACTTCCTAGTATTACCCATCATTGTAACGAATCCAGTGTAAAGGATGCACAGTGACCTGTGCTAGAAGTAGATCTGTGCGTTCACATGCAAGCGCAGTCAACAACTTGGCCTGCCCCTTTTGACCACCAGTTGGTTTGTTGTGCCAGGAGTAGGCTCCAAGTTTTAATTTCTGTGTCTCCCAATTTGTTTCTGCAAATACCAGTACCAATTAAAATGTTAACCTTAAACATAGCTCTTTACAAAAGAAGGCTTATTTCTGGTACAGTCCTTGATGGGAACTACTTCTGGCATGAAACAACTCTTGGCCTGTTACACCAGCATTCTCTCTGTTGCTGCAGCTCGGGGAAATGCCCCGAACATTGAACATGGTCTAAGAGTTACCTGCTAGTTAAAGTAGAGATTACAGAATATTAGTACACGTTGCATCCAAATAGCGTACGTTGACTAAATGCACGTTGACAGGTGCACCGACTAGAAAAGCCTGTTGGCGATTAGTAGAAGTTGGAAGCAGAACAATGAGTTTCCATGTGAAAGACCTCAGACGGTATGCGGAACCACAGTCTGTTTATTGCATTCAAGTGCCAGTTTTGGGCCAGTGAAAACTGACATCTCACAGCTTGATTAGATCTTGCTCTCCGGTTTGAGATATTGATGGATGAAAGTGTTCAGTTCACTGTCTAAGTACCCGGCTTTATTCCTGAAACAAACATGGTATAAGTTATTTTTGTTAATGTAATTGTTGGATCTGTTAAATCAACTCTAGATGTCTGTTAATTCTGGGATACTGCTGTCAACGTGGGGTGAATAACGTGGGCTTAGTCTCTGTTCAAGTATGGTTAGATTCTATAGACCAAAATGACTGACATTTTCTGTATCATAATGCCTTGTCATATTTGATTACATCACTACACATCAATTAACATTAGTTATAACACAGGGAAATAATAATAATACAATTTAATTATATAGCATCCAGCTAATAAAACTTGTCTCAGGCGCTTTACATGCATGTACTCATAACTATTTAGAATTGTAAAAAAATTATTAAATTAAAACAAAAACTCATTCTAAAACGTATGCCATGAAATAATCATTAAATATTAGTCCATTCATAATTAACAGACCCAACTGTATAAACAATTTAAAAAGTATTATACGTATTAGATAATAAAAAAATTATAAAAAACAAGATTTTCCTCTGCAGTCTACCAATTGTTATTAAACAAAAACGGGTGAAGAGACAAACAATACTAACTTTGTCCGGATAACAAACAAAAGGCATTGCCATGATTTAAATAGATTGCCGTCCAGAACAAAAACGCACATGGCAAGTGGACACAGAAGCCATTAGCTTATCGAGAATCCAACTGTTTTCTATCTGCATGTAACCAACACTTGTGACGAATATAAATTTTGTTTTTAATCATATTCATGCTGCCTGCATTTACACAATCACCCGTTAATTTGCTCAATTCATTTACAGTCATCTGTGAGAATGAACACGTTCTCATATCTAATCTACAGTTCTTAAATCGATGTTACTTTGTGTCCTCTTGTTCTCTCTCGTGAGAAACATTATTCTAACCATGTTTCCATAACCATTCACCATCTTAAAACATCTCTTTGATCTCCTCTTAAAAAACTATTTGATCTCTTGATCTGCCTGACCAACAAATGATACGAACTTGAGGAAGTTGGCTTTTGTTGCGATGCTGTCGAGTTTATTCACTTCGCCCTGCAGCTGTTTGATGTCGTCCTCCAGATCCGTCTTAGCAATGTCCACTTGGTGGCCAAGACGGGCAAAAGTCGACGACAGCTCCCTGGAACACAAAGGACTCGTCTAATGACTTCAACGCCGAGGTCTTAATCTTAAGACATGACCATTACTTCTATCTCGACCCCTCCCGACTTGCTACATAAATGCGTTAACAAAAATCCTTGCGCCATGCATCTAGATAATTCTCCTTTATGAATTTAGGAGATAGTTTCGACTGCCTCGTCTGATTAATTTTACATCAACAACAACAAAGCAAGACAGCAGTTAGTTGTTAACAAATGGCAAACCATGGGAATAAATTGACTGGACGGCCAGACGCTCTTACACACATGGTGGTAAGAGTGGGGCTGGTTTTAATATCATTAAAACTAATAACTAACGTACATAAAAGGCACAAACAAACCTGTACAATTATTGCCTGGACTAACAACAAGACGTACAATCAACACTGAAACATAGGAAGCAAATTTATTTCGGGTAACTAATCCAGTATGTACAAAAAATTATTTTACTTTTAAAAAGTTAATAATTTAAAATATACAGGTTAAAATGAGCATAAAGATAAATTAAATACATTTAGTGTGTTGCATATCAAGCCAACAGTCATATATAGACATGTGCCTAAAGTTAAACCCACCATCAGCACAATGGAGCCCCTTCATATCAGAGGCACCAGATACTTACTGTTGGACCTGGTGGCTGCAGTTTGCTCCTGTGAGGTCAACAATCAGTTTGAGCTTGCTGGTAGCGTAGTTGACATACTGCCTCTTGAACGTTCGTTCCTTCGCCTTCTTCGTCCACATCATACGCTCGTACACATACAACAGTCCATAGATGGCGCCACATACTGCGATCACCCGCCAACCTGCTGCTTTGCCGACCTACAGGAGATAACGTTACAACAGGATACGTAGCAGACACAGCATTGGACTGGACAGCAGAATGTTCCCCCTGTGATGAAATCTTCAAAATTAACCTATCCATCATGTCACTTGTTGCACACCAAAAGGTCCGTCAAGCCACCAAAAACGAATGCCAAACATGTGGAGCATTCTGACATTCCATTGTGTATATTTTGTAGAAATTCTGGCCTCAAACGATTTTCTTTATAACAAAAGCAATGGAAGTTTTTAAAGTGACAACTGAAATTGGGATGTCATGTCACACCAGTAATGTAATTTTTTTTGGTTATCAACATCATTGGCAAGGCAACGGTAAACTGGCCAATAAAGGCTGTGATTGGTATGAATGGCTTCCACGCAAGCCAGTCACGTGCTAAAAGGCACACTTTTGATTCTAGACTCGCAAAAAGTACTTCTGGCTAAGGGCTCTGTGACAAGTGTCAATACCTTCAACATGCATCTTTAAAACAACATATACTTTCCCAATTTCACAAGAGTAAGCTCAACATTTATTGTGCACATTCATGCAAAGATAATCAGTAATATTTAGAACATTAACCGTTGCTCTTACCAAGCCAGCGATGGCGAGGGCGCCAACAGTTGATCTGGAGTAGAGAGACGAAAACGTGCCAATCATTGCAAGCAGAATCTCGTTATCCTGGCTGGGATTTCGATACATTTCATTACTCGGTGTTTGTGGCGTCGATATCAGTGGCCGGGGAATCTGCATTGCGAACAAGAGTCATAATCATTAGACTATTATTTGGTTACATGGAATGTTACTTTTAGATACCTTGTTGTTATCTGACAAAATAAAAATAATGCTGTAACAAATAGTTGTTTCAAAAAAGAAAAAAGCTGCAACACCTACAGGCAAAGATCATGATGATAAATCTAACAAAACAAAAATAAGTAAATATTGTTAACAATGTACATACACATTCATAAAAACAGCTAAAATAATTATATTGTTCTTGACTCCAAGATTCCATTAGACAGCAATAAATAAAGTTACCTTGGAGCAAATATTGAAACACGCTTCAAAGTAAGTTTATTTCTTGTTGTCTATAGCTAAAATGGTAGTTTAACTAAATAAATGCAACTTTAATGCGTGAAGTTGACATATATGTTCTGCTGTTTGCACCCACCACGTCGCTGTAGCCGGTGAGGAGGGAGTGAGCTCCCTTGGGACCGAGGAATCGGTTCATGAGGGCCATGATGCCGAGGGAGAAGTGGAAATCAATGTCCTCGTGGAAGTCAGCACACAGGTTGTGACAATCGAGTCGGTAGGCGACCTCAAAGTCACGGGCCGGGAGTAGGTTCATCGCCTGTTGCTTGGCCGACTCGGGCAGGAGCGATGTCAACCGCTCTGTTGGACATACACAAGTCTATTATTTGTCTACAGGGGCAGTCACCATCCCGGATACAGTAGTCATGCCCCTAAACCATTGAAACCATGCATAACTTTGTGAGATTTTGCTGTCGGTTGAACTGCTTTTATTACTTTTATTCAGTAGAGTCAAATTCACAAGTTGCACAAAACTGCACAAAACTGCTGGATCACGCGTTAGAGACATTAGTGATTGGGAAATAAACATGATGTATTGAATACGTTATGAGGAAAACAGAGATTTGTTCAACAAAAATATTATTTTGACATGACATTGTCTTTTCACAGTGCAAGCGACATCTCTTTGTAAGTTTGTGGGCTGGACTAGTGTAACATGGATGGCGCCTATTACATACAGTCGACAGAGTTGGCTGGGGGGATGACCATGACAATAATTGTTTTGCAATGTCTATATCTCTAATTTTTTTTCTACAAGGGTCAAGTAGCCGTATGGACATTACAACTTGGTGAAATGCAATTGGACAATGTTATAGTGATCCATATGCTGTTTACAGCTGTGAAAGTTAGACATTACATAAAGCAATGGAAAAGAATAACACACATTTGAATTTACTATTGCAAGATCATAAGAATATCAACATGTCACATCAAAGAGATGCTTATTAAAATAACACAACACAATGAGTACGAGGAATGATAAGGACATATTGTTTGACAATCAAACTGCATTGCTCATAAATTGCTTGACAGAGAATATGAATGAAAAATAACTGTTAATGTTTTTAATGTTGATAAAAAAGATAATTATATTGTTAACCAAGATGTGGGTGAAAACGTTTAAACATTAAAAACATTTAAGTTGTACATAAACACCTTATCCTAACATAACAGAATGTGTAATAGTTTGGGTGACACAACAAACAAACAGCTACTGTGTGACAACTTACAACAACAGCATGCTTTATGATGCAAACATAACTGATTAGTGATAACTCTAATCACAAGTCTCTACTACCATCCTCATGAACCAGGCTCACCTCCGAGTGGATCCGTCCAGACTAAATGTTATCACATTCACTAAAATGAGTTGTTAAGATTCCTCTTGTCGACATCTTGGATAGTTGTTTTGCAAATCCAATTGGTTGAATTTTTTTAATAGCACAATATTTCATATAGCAACATTTTGAACCCAATAAATGATTGCAATTTTGAGCCACTGTTGATGTGTCCTTTGACCATATCTTTATTAACTTTATGCAGACTTTTTTCTCGGATTCTAACTGGATTGCAGACAGACGGAACAGGTAACACGTTGTCTGTGCCAGATAACTAGCAACTCAAACCTGCTTAAAATATCAATGATAATTTATAAAACAAAAACAAAATAGGATTTTGAATAGTACATCCGTCAATGTAGAAAACTTATAGCCCAGCAGCTAGTCAACCTACTGACATTGTAGAAGAATATCTTACAAACTTGTATTGATATTTCTAGTCTGTGCGTCCTATATCACGTTGAACAAGACAAGTAACGCCACATTTGACAGTGAGAAACACAAGGATTATGCTACAGAAGTGCAAGGATTATGTTACAGAAATACAAGCACTATCTTACGGAAATACAAGGACTATGCTCTATACAAGGTCTATGTTACAGAAAGACAAGGACTATGTTACAGAAACACAATTGCTATGTTACGATGGAAATTGAGGAGAAATCAGTCGGCAGCAGCTTGTGTTGCACCAGTAAAAGTTGTGAGGGTAAACTCGGGAAGTTAGTACCAACTCGATTACACAATGAATGACTACAGTGTCCTACTGGGGAGCTACGTGACAAGAGGACGGGTGTGTTCCCATTGCGTGGAGCCTCCGTCGGATGGCTAACTGTACCTGTCATCTCCTGCTGACTGCTCTCGACCGATGTCTTCAGTGCTATGGAGCACCGTGTCTGAAGGTTCCGCCCTAAGCCACTCTCAACGTGTGCATGCAATTCCTAGAAGTGGGGGCAACCAAAAAGTCACGCTACACATCGAGAGAAATTAATGACAGTGAGGAGAATCGTAGGTAGTTACTCCGGAGGATTCGAAACATTCACGGGCGACACCGACAGAGTTCTTCCACGCAGATTCCGATATAAATTTTAAATTGGTAATATAATTTTGGTTAACAAAACATCAAATGATTGGCCAGTAGGCAGAACTATAAAGTTTTCACAGTGATATCCATGAGTAATACCGATATAGTACTTCTCCACAGATTTTGATGTAACAAATTTTAAATGATAAGATAATTTTGGTTTACAAAACATTAAATTCGTGGCCAGTAAGCAGAACTATAAAGCTCTGACAGTGATATCCATGGGTTCTACCGACATTGTTCTTCTTTGCAGATGCTTAAATAATTTGTTTGAACTGACAAGATAATTTTGGTTTACAAAACTCAAATGTTCAGCCAGTAAGAAGGATAAAGCCCTGTCTGTGACTTCTCGTGGGTGCTTCTGGTGCAAACACAAGCTGCCAACAACATGCACCTTTACGTACATGCAAGGCCCAGTTGTCAGTAACCCAGTGTTCAACTCAGGTTGTCAGTGGCACTATGGCTATCTCACATTTCACGTCAAAACTGTTCTTGCTGGTTTTAATCGAGATGCCACAAAGTTGGCAGTAAAAGGACAAACAATGACAAATCAAAATTAACTGATTTATTCATTAGACGTCAAAAACATTTTTTTTAAATAATTATTTATTTATACTGAAATATGAAAGTTTTGAGACAAATTCGCAACTGTATTTTATGCTTACAATAATATTTCATCAACAAAATAAACACAATGACTAGAAATCGAGTTGACGTAATTTTAAAAATAAGTCCAATGGATAAGAAATGTGCCCTTTCATATCTTGTCTGCGCCTGACACCAATCGGTGCAGTGTTAACAACCTGGTGGATCACAACGTTACGATCTACAAATGCACCGCCACCAAAGCCAAGCTCGACACAGAGACACAACTGCCAGCACGACGAGACACAGCCCTCCCCCACCTCCGTCCGTCGCCTACCTTGGATCTCCCAGTTGGTCGCATCGATCACCTGGTGGATGAAACTGGAGCACCGAGCGTGCAGGTTGCGACTGAGACTCTCCTCCGCATGGAAGTGGAGCTCCTGCGAGTGGTGACGGTCGGAGCAGCGAGATACAGGTGAGACATGATTGCCACCAGCACTACAGACAGCATCTCAGGCACCCCACGCCAACATAACCCACCCTCTCTACTATGTCTCTAACATCCCAAGCCAACACAATTCACCCTCTCTACAGACCGTGTCTCTGGCACCCCACGCCAACATAATTCACCCTCTCTACTGTGTCTCTAGCACTCCATGCCAACATAACTCACCATCTCCACATACTGTGTCTCTAGCACTCCACGCCAACATAATTTACCCTCTCTACTGTGTCTCTAGCACCCCATGCCAACATAACTCACCATGTCTACATACTGTGTCTCTAGCACTCCATGCCAACATAACTCACCATCTCTACATACTGTGTCTCTAGCACTCCACGCCAACATAATTTACCCTCTCTACTGTGTCTCTAGCACCCCATGCCAACATAACTCACCCTCTCTACCGACAGTGTCTCTAGCACCCCATGCCAGCTTAACTCACCATCTCTACAGACTGTGTCTCTAGCACTCCACGCCAACATAATTCACCCTCTCTACTGTGTCTCTAGCACTCCATGCTAACATAACTCACCCTCTCTACAGACTGTGTCTCTAGCACCCCATGCCAACATAACTCACCATCTCTACAGACTGTGTCTCTAGCACGCACCCAACGCCAACATAATTCACCCTCTCTACTGTGTCTCTAGCAGCCCACGCCAACATAACTCACTCTCTCTACAGACTGTGTCTCTAGCACACCATGCCATCATAATTCACCCTCTCTACTGTGTCTGTAGCACCCCAAGCCAACATAACTCACCATCTCTACAGACTGTGTCTCCTGCACCTCATGCCAGCATAACTCACCCTCTCTACTATGTCTCTAGCACCCCACGCCAACATAACTCAACCTCTCTACAGACTGTGTCTCTAGCATCCCATGCCAACATAACTCATCCTCTCTACTGTGTTTCTGGCACCCCACGCAAACGTAACACACCCTCTCACAGCCACTACCCCATGCTATGAACACACACACTAATTGGGCTGTTCACTATAGCAGGCACATTTACATAATGGCCAGATCGCAATAGCAGATACCTAGCTGTAGTGGACATCTATGAGAATATTGATAATATAAATCGTTCTAGAAAACATAGCAGTTGGCACTACTTTCCAAGGATTGCCCCAAAATTAATTGCCTGCCTGTTCAACTGTTAACTGTCTGTCAGCATCTGCAGTCTTGAAATAAACCTGTGTTCACTACAGACAAACATGCAGTGACCGACTACCCTGGCCGCATTACCAATTGTTCCCAAGTAGAATCTAAGCTGCCTACCTTCTTGTAGAGAGCAAGCAGGAGGGGGTCAGGGTGGAACGGCCGGTCAAACTCATCCACAAGGATGGCCAGTCGCCGGATCTCCTCAGTGAACGCATTCGACACCTGAGGCAGAACGAGGTCACAAGGTCATATTCAACAAGTAACAATTGTTGTGCTGCAGTGAAACATCACCACATTAAAGTTCAAGCTGTCTGCTGTTGAAAGATAATAACGATACTGAAAATTATATGACCTGACTACGCAAATTTTTTATCTGACACAAAAGTTGCTACTCCTCACTTCAAATCTGTAGACATGATATGTTGATGTAGGATGAACGGTTCAAGTCTCAATGAAGTGCTTAAAAGTGCCCCTCACGACCCCCAAGATGGTTGATCTTTCTACACTTGTACATAAACTTGAAATGACTGAGGGTATGGTGACCCCACTAATATATTGGTTTCTCATATACCCTTTGATTTAGAGTTACACTTATAATCAGTGTTATAATGCCATAGAGTGCACCATGATGACGGTAACATTTAATTACAGCACCAAAACAAATTCAGCAATGCAAACTAGAGTAATATATCAATATTTACCATGAAAAGTTAACTATATACAGACTAGTACATTTGAAATTATAAAAAGATGATAATTTCACAAAACATAAAAAAGACACTGCAGTTACTCAGCTTACCACAGAGATGAACACTATTTAAAAAATGGGCCAAGTGGCCCTGAAGTCCTTTGGACTAATACGTCTATATGTGACCCCTGCTGACCAAATGAGTGATAAGTCGGAAAAATTGTAACATTGTTTTCTTACATCTTTGTAAAGGTTTGGTAGGGTGCTTTACACGGTTTCAAAAAATATGACTGCTACAAAAATTGGCAGTTATGGAGCATTGAACATGGTAGGGATCAAAAAGTGAAAATGAAGAAAACGGCTGTTGAAGTTTTACATTATATATGCAAATGGATTGCATGGAAATATTACATGCACAACATTCAAATGTGGCACACAGTATGTAATATGTATGTTATGTTGCAATGATACACTGGAAGTACAAATGTGCTGCTACAAAGACTTATCAAGTTATGCCAGATTATGTCTTCATGTGTAAAACTAAGAGGACAGATTATCTGAGAGCAAAAGGTAGACTCATTGTTTGACACAGTTTAAAACCTACAGGCAACTGTCTAGTTTAACAGGGGTCTAGTGGCTTAATGCTGTCTGTTGACACAAGCTACTGCCAGTGACCAATTACAGATTAGTCACAGCTTCCATCAAACAATAGCAGGCAGAGAATCTTAGCTCCACAGCTGGGTGTAATACACAACCAGAGCCATCACTGATTCATGGTCAAGTAGATTAGCTCAATGCACCAACTAAGACAATACACAACACTGTGAGTGACAGTGTCCAGAGTGAGGCCTAAGCAGTGTCCTCATTGCTGAATAGATCAATTAAACCTGCCAAGTGGGTGACATTCTGCACAAGTGTTCATTAATCCTTAGTGATTGTTCAGAACACCAGACTGACCACATACCTAAACAAAGCGAATGTAATAGGTGAAGAACAGGCAGTGTTCAGATAGGGGTATTGGTTGAATTGTATTTGTCTCGACTCAAAAGGCTTTATTGTGTCTTCATCGATTATAAGAAAGCATTTGATTTAGTAGACCGGTCCTCCTTGTGGTCTAAGACAATTTCATGCGGTATTAATGGTATTGCATTGAAAGTTGTATACAACATGTACAAAAATGCTAAATCATGTATAAATGAGGGCCAGGCTGTGTCAGCCTTCTTCTCATGTGATGTAGAGGTATGGCAAGGAGAAAACTTATGTCCTTTGTTATTTGCTATTTACCTGAATAATTTTGAACACTGTTAGTCACAATTATAACGGACTTGACATGGCAGCTGGTTAAATTTGCATATATAGTGTATAGCGGAACTATGTCAACTCTTCTAATGGTTGACATTTGGTTGTTTCAGGTGTCAACTATATTGTGAATCTGTAATTATTAGTCTATATTGATACAATGTCACACCATTTTATAATAATTAAATGAACATCAAAATAAACACAACTTGCAATTATAGAAAATCAGTAGTTTTGAAGATACAGTTTAAAAGTGTTAGGCAAGGGTTCAGTCTAACAGGGGTCAAGTGTGTCTACTCTGCCTGGGTGCTGTGACCAATTAAAGATTAGTCAAGGTCTCAATGGCCTAGGCTGTAGAGATTAGTCACAACTTTTGACTTTCTGGCACATTACACAACATCTACTGTTGGGGGTGGTCTCAAGGGCCCTTCTCAAAACCACATCACTAGATAATGTAAACCTTTTGCACTTTGGGAGCCCCTTAGGTGCCCTTAGAATGATTCAATCAAATACAGATTTCTTTTATATAGTGGCAGCACCCTAAGATACATCTATGCAAAATTAGAAAAAAAGTTGCTGAACAGTTTTTGAAAAAATAGGCCAAATGTTATATTTTTACCAGTTTTGGGGTCCTTGGAGGCCCTAGGGAGCCCTTAAAATGATTCAATCAAATACAGATTTCTCGTGCATAGTGACAGTGCCCCAAGATATGTCTATGCAAAATTAGAGAAAAAGTTGCTGAACGGTTTCTGAGATACGGCAGCTAACGGCGGATGGCGGACGCAGAGTGATGGCAATAGTCCCTTGGACCTTTGGCCAAAGGACTAAAAACCATTCTAGTCTTCATTATTGTCTGCATATTTGTAAACTTTTAAAAGCAGCAGCAGCAGACATGCATGTGTGCGTGCCCTACCTTGCGCTCCACCTCGTCTGTCATCTGCTTGATCTTGTCTTTGATCTCCATACTCAGCAGGTTCAGCTGTTTGGCCGTGTAGTCGAGTTTGTCCTGTGCCTCGTGATTCTCTTGCTGGCAGTTCTTCCTGACAACACATAAAGGTAAAGGTACGTTCCTGTATAGCACAGTATCCAGTCCTCAGGACTGCTCAAAGCGCTTTACACTTTACTCCCTCGAAGAGCTGTTCAATCAAACACCATCTCGACTTCCCTGGTAAGTATTAAGCCATGCTGCAATTAATGCGTGATGACTACTTGTACACAAAAATCTAACACTGTTTATATCCAGGTACTCATTCATACAGCTGAGTGAACTGGAGCAACGTAGACTGAACAAATTTACCCAAGGTTCAACATGGCAAAACAGGATTTGAACAGTCAAGAGTCCAAAGCTCTAGCCACTGTACTACTGCGCTCTTCTACACATCATGCTTAGTCTCACTTGCTGAGAACACATCACACTCAGCCTCACTTGCTGAGAACACATCACACTCAGTCTCACTTGCTGAGAACACATCACACTTAATGCCACTTGCTTAGACCACATCACACTCAGTCTCACTTGCTGAGAACACATCACACTTAGTCTTACTTGCTGAGAACACATCACACTTAGTTTTATTTGCTGAGAACACATCATGCTTAGTCTCACTTGCTGAGAACATATTTAGTCTCATAGTCAACACAAAACCTCAATAACAGTGCCCAGTCTAACGGCTACTGTCCAAACTTGGTTAATACTGACTCACTTGCGTTTAGCGGCTGCTTCAAAGATACTCTCCAAGATCATGCGTACGTCACTCGTGATCAGTTTGCCGTTCGCTGTGTGCTGCTCGAACTTAGTCTGTACAGCTGATTGAGATATACATTCCTGCAAGTAGAAAATACGTAACAGACACAGAATAGATTTTGTACTATAGACCGAGATATTTACCATTACAAGTAGACCAAACGTTTGACAAATTGAGATCAAAACTTTGATTGTTCTTCTGTATTATGCTAATCAGTTCTAACAGATGAATAAAACCTGACATGATCATAATTAATTATCGTTTATTCAGACAAGAAACGAAAATGAGTATACCTCAAACTTCCTTTCGAAATTACAGAATTCAAAGACCCTGCTTTGGAAACCTTCGAGCAGTGCACCAGCTGAAACAGAACCAGGAGTGGAGGGATCACATCGGTTATCTACTTCTGTTACTGAGACCTTGAAAACACTCAGGACAGGAGGACTAACTCAGTGAGGTAAGGTGAGATCTTTGAATGAGGGAGTGAGATACGTGAGGGAATGAGTGAGATCAATGAGACAGGGAATGAGATCCGTGAAGGAGTGAGTAAGATCCGTGAGATCTGTGAGGGAATGAGTGAGACAGGGACACATACTTGCAGTGGGTGAGTGAGTTAGTGAGAAGGAAACATGCACTTGGTGTGTGTGAGTGAGTGAATGAGTGAGTGAGTGATTGAGAGAGGGATACATAATTGGTGTAGGTGTGAATGAGTGAGTGAGTGAGCGAGTGAGTGAGGGAGCGAGTGAGGGACACATACTTGGGGTGAGTGAGTGAGTGAGTGTGACATGTAATTGGTGCAGGTGTGTGTGTGAGTGAGTGAGTGAGTGAGTGAGTGAGGAACACGTAACTGGTGTGGGTGAGTGAATGAGTGAAAGAGGGACACATACTTGGTGTTGATGTGAGTGAGTGAGTGAGTGAGTGAGCGGGTGAGTGAGAGACACATACATGGTGTGGATGTGAGTGAGTGAGTGGGTGAGTGAGAGACACATACTTGGCGTGGGTGTGAGTGAGTGGGTGAGTGAGAGGCACATACTTGGTGTGGGTGTGCCACTCTCCTGGTGTACTCGAGTGATGAGTGTCTCCCGTGCCGACACAAAGAACACGTGGCTCTCTGCCTCAAAGCGATCTACAACCTTGAGCTCATCTGCCAGGAATGCAATGCTGCGATCAAGGTGTTGCTGTTTCACCTGTCAACAGGGGGCACCACTAGTACTCTACCATTTCTACGTTTTATATTTGGCCAGCGTTTATACTTTCATACTTCTGCTGCCGAAGCTAGACTAGTACATGCATGCTAATATAACTGTATACTTGGAAATTTATCATCACAAGATAGATGACAAAATTATAAAACGTAGCACTAGTCTTCTGAATCTAATTCTAACTAGTGTTGACTTCAACTTAGCGACCAGTTATTAAAACAGTCCCGACAAGGGAAAGTCAAATGCATTCTGTCCTACATGTATAACACTGATCAGCCAACATTGGCACAGACTGCGTATGAAACTAGTGACAACAACAAAAGCATTAGCCCATATTGTAGTCGTCTTCTTTGTTTCATAATATACAATTATTGTCCCGTTTATGCTAGTCATCGATATTAGCATTACTGATAATACATTTGGGGACATTAGCAGCTGTACGCCGATGTGTATGTGGCACTTCACACCTGCTGCTGCTGTGAAACAGGCAGAGTTGATGCATTCTCATTCAGTTAGTTGGACGACACATGTACGCATGTGTAACCAAGTCTACTCTCTAGCCAATGGGCGAGGTTAGTCAAATTTGGACTAGATCTGCCGACATTGGTAGCTGTTTTGCCAGTAGAGCAGGGGCTTAGCCAGAGACCTGTCTGCCCATCTTCAAGACTGGCAGATGTCTAGCAAAGATGGGGAATTAAAACTGATAAGACTGCTGGAATTTAGAGGGGGCTAGCTGGCCCCTAGATTAACTTATATTTCCATGTCATGGGGCTCACCTTAATGACTGTCATTGACACAACTGGTAGTGAAAGAAATTGAATGGATCAGTATTAATGGCTCAAATGACATTAGTTTGTCATTGAAAAAACTGGCCAATAATGCCGGTGATTGACGTGAATGACTTCCGTGCAAGCCGTTTGCACGCTAAAAGGCACTTTTTATTAATCCAAGACTGGCAAAAATTATTCCTGGCTGAGGACCTGCAGTAGAGAATGTTACAACACAGTGTATGCATGTTGCCCTCTCTCCTCCAACCCACCTCCTCCTGCATTTCGGGTTCGGCCGCGGACGCGTCCCAACGGTTATTCAGAATGAAGATGTTTGGCTTTGACAACTTCATGCTGACTTTGTGGAAGAAATTCTTCTCCTGCAGTGAGAACATTGCATTTAATTATTGTTATTGTTGGTATACCACAAAAGAACAGCTTACATCTATAACCATTTATTTAAAATATGATTCAATAGTCATTTAAACTGCATCTCCCTGTCTCCCTCCCTCATTGACACTCACGGCTGCGATTATGCTAGTTCCCTCAATTCAGATTGTAGAATTCCTGTTCAGGTCGGTCTATCGTGGGTGAGTGTCACTTGTTTAAATGCACACAATAACTAATTATTAACTTCACTCTTCTGCAATGTTATTCATTCTCTCCAAAGCATCACTTCAAATAGTTAGCATTGTATTTCAGGCAGTTCATTACATTTAGTTTGGGGGACAGTATCAAGAAATAACACCTCACCACACACGTCACCATGTTACTGCTACAACCAGCAATAATCCTCCTCTTCGCTTAAGCTACACATAACCTGGATAAGTATATCTGAAATGTCCACCAGTACCAATAATCAACATAAAATACTCTGCAGGTGTACATGAAATCATTACTTTAAATACAGTTTTATACCACAAAAATTGCATAAACATGTTGTGCCACATGGTGAGTGAACGAGACACTGACCGTCTGCATGAGAGTCGACTCTGCATTGGCGACCAGCACAAAGACATCGGCGTCGAGACAGTGACGGTCAATCCAGGAGTCCATGTCCGGGGACAGGTCAATGCCAGGACTGAGAGCACCAATAAAGTAAAAGGTCAGTTCTTATACAGCGCAGTATCCAGTCTTTAAGACTGCTCAAAGCGCTTTACACTTTACTCCCTGGCAGACCTGTTCAATCGAACACCATCTCAACTTCTCTTGGAAGCATTCAGCCATGCTGCAATTAATGCGCGAAGACTATTTGTACACAAATATCCACCGCTGTCTACAGCCAGGTACTCATTTATACAGCCGAGTGAATTGGAGCAACGTAGAGTGAACAAACTTGCCCACAGCACAGGATTCGAACGGATGTATAATTTCTTTCTTTTTTAATGTTCCACTTTGTTATAAACAGGTGACTGGGTGGGTTAGGTCAATCTTATCCAATATTTTATTGGAATTTTTTAGATTTATAACAAAACCCTGTACCAACTGACCTACCCATCCCATGATCTATTGCTGGGCAATTGATCACGGGATGAATAGGTCAATTGCTGCAGGGTTTTGTAAATCTGAAAACTTCCATCTAGGTCCGTCTGTCAAGCTATCAAAACAATGGATGCAGAACAGGTTCAGAAATTATGTTGTATATATTGTTGAAATTCTGCCCCCACCCAGGTTTTTCTTTATGACAAAACATGAGACAAAGATGCTAAAGTAACTGTTTGACTCATGAGAACAAGCAGCAACTGTATTGTAATTCGTATATATATATATAATTAATCGTTATAAACATTATTAGCAAAGGCAACAGACAGAAGCCACGCACATAATTTTGTCACGCACATCAATTGTTGTTTGGTGAACTAGTTTACCTGTCAAGGAAGATGACATCGTCCTTGAGCAAACTACACTTGTTTTTGGGCCAGCAGATATGTATAGTGCTGTCTGGCTTCAAGCGGACGGTGCTCAGAGCATGGGCCAGGCCACTGATGTTCTGAAAACAGCAACTCACTACGTCACACTAATACTCGTAACACACAAATAGTCTTTATAATAACCACATTTCACAAACCACATCAACAAATGAATGGAAAGATTTGAGCTACAACATTTAAAAAATGGGGAGATTGTGCAGAGAGATTTTGAAGGATTGGGGGAGGAGAGGAGAATGAGAGTGAAAGATGGACAGGAGTGGAGATGGTTAGTGGAGAGAGCAGTGCAAGATCAGTGCGGGGAAAAGAGACAAGTGAAATCAAGGCAGGGAATCGAGGCCAGCCTCACCCCTGACAACAGGGAAATAATAGAGCAACAACATTAAAATCGGTTTCTGCAATTATATTTGCCCTTTCTGAATCAGGTTTGTTGATTTTTAAACAAGTTGTTGTATCATGTGCATTTGGAAGCAAAATGGTTGATAGAACTGATATTGATTGCTAGATTTGGTACTTTGCCAAAGTGAGTAGCCCCAATGTAAAATAATGTTCTTCACTGTTGATAAATGACACCCATTAAAGTAGCGACTAGCATTTTAAGCAATATACAAACAAATTTGAATGGAACAAACTGGCATTTGAATATGCCGGTTGTTCATAATTGTAATTTGACACCTGGAAATGCAATAAACGATATTTCCTCAATTCAAGTTCCAGTTAGAATCCTCATGAGCGACCCTTGTACGGACTGTGTGTGTGTGTGTGTGCGCGGCGCGTGTGTGTGGTGCATGTGGTGCGTGTGGTGTGTGTGCGCGTGTGGTGTGTGTGTGGTGTGTATGGTGTGTGTGTGATGCGCGTGCGTGTGTGGTGGTGGTGTTTGTATGTGTGTATGTTACCTGCACATTGAGGGGCTGAGTTTGGTCCTCTGCGAGGATGTAGGCTTCCTCACTGTCTGTGCCCTCCACCTGCAGGAAACAGTTGGTGGTGTGGCCAATCCCTGTAGGCAGGATCTTGCTGCGTAGCATCGCATTGATCACACTACTCTTGCCATTCGACGTCCTGCAGTCGAGTCAACAACACATGTATAACTGTGTAATATATGATCACAAATTAGCTTTTAGTCAATAGTTTTCTTATAAATAAAAGAATGGTAACACGTCTGACTGACTACATTTGGCTAGAAAGAAGTCTAATTTTTGGGTGTATCTCTATTATTATGCATTAGTTATTATGGGATCAGTGACGGAAGAAGGGCCGTCTCACCAAAACACAATTATGCTCGGTTTGGAACGCAGGCATTTATAACACACAAGGTGTCTGTTGCGTAATTTCCTTGGCTTGAAATCACACACATAACATTATCTTTGAGATGGTGCACCTTGTTCCCACTGCACAGAGTAAGGACATTTGTCACGTACCTGCCATAGAAAGCAACCTTCATGCGGTCCCGACCCAGCATCTCCTGGATGCCATGCACCTTCTCTATGTACTTGGCCGTCTGTTCGCCCTGAGACTTCTCCACAATGTCTTCCTCCTGGGCAATCTCTGCAACAGCAATGGGTCGTTATTTCAAAAATTAAAATACAAGTACCGTATTCATTCTATTAAGCATACAGAGCGCTTAACAAACATTTGTGATGCAAAAAACAGGCAAAATTTGACATTCCAATTTAAGCGTACGCCCATTTTCTGGAGTTGTTGGGTACAACCATCTCAGCAGATGCGACTGGCAAGCCATCTGTGCATCCAAGCCATCTGTGCATCCAAGCCATCTGTGCATCCAAGCCATCTGTGCATCCAAGCCATCTGTGCATCCAAGCCATCTGTGCATCCAAGCCATCTGTGCATCCAAGCCATCTGTGCATCCAAGCCATCTGTGCATCCAAGCCTCTGTGCATCCAAGCCATCTGTGCATCCAAGCCATCTGTGCATCCAAGCCATCTGTGCATCCAAGCCATCTGTGCATCCAAGCCATCTGTGCATCCAAGCCATCTGTGCATCCAAGCCATCTGTGCATCCAAGCCATCTGTGCATCCAAGCCATCTGTGCATCCAAGCCATCTGTGCAAGCCATCTGTGCATCCAAGCCATCTGTGCATCCAAGCCATCTGTGCATCCAAGCCATCTGTGCATCCAAGCCATCTGTGCATCCAAGCCATCTGTGCATCCAAGCCATCTGTGCATCCAAGCCATCTGTGCATCCAAGCCATCTGTGCATCCAAGCCATCTGTGCATCCAAGCCATCTGTGCATCCAAGCCATCTGTGCATCCAAGCCATCTGTGCATCCAAGCCATCTGTGCATCCATCTGTGCATCCAAGCCATCTGTGCATCCAAGCCATCTGTGCATCCAAGCCATCTGTGCATCCAAGCCATCTGTGCATCCAAGCCATCTGTGCATCCAAGCCATCTGTGCATCCAAGCCATCTGTGCATCCAAGCCATCTGTGCATCCAAGCCATCTGTGCATCCAAGCCATCTGTGCATCCAAGCCATCTGTGCATCCAAGCCATCTGTGCATCCAAGCCATCTGTGCATCCAAGCCATCTGTGCATCCACTACACGCAACAGGATAACAGAACAATGTGCAGTCTCATAATTTAGGTGAACCTATTGTTTCCTCACTGATCCTTGAATTTAGTGTAACTGTGTAACATTGGTAGAAATTAAACTACAATGATTGATTCAAGAGTCAAGGTTGGCATTGGAAATCGTTGTCATGGTGTCACACTCTGCTAAAACGGGGTGTACGCTAATTAGGGGATGAACGCTTAAGGCCAGACACCCCAGGTGAAATGGTGTTTTATACATACTATCAATAAAGTTCACTTCACAAAAGTTCACAATTACATACCTCTAAGTGAGTTGTAGTCATGGATTAAGCATGTTGATATCATGTAATCAAATCCATTATGCAATCTTTGACTGCCATTTTCTCAAAAACATTTTTCTTCAAATTTCTGCACTTGGAAACGGGATATCTCTGGGAGTAATTATGCTATATAAATAATGTTTTCAGTGTTGCATTCAGCATATTCTACTGTGTGCAATGATCAGACTTTTTTAAAATCATGAATAGTTTGAAAGATATAGCCATATTTGTTGCCAGAAAAAGTTTTTTCTCCATATTTATTATTTTAAAAATAAAAACACAACATTAAAAAATACTCTGATCATTGCACAATAGAATGTATAGAGAAAATTGATTTGCAAGAATTATAACCATATATGGGTTCAATAAAAAATGGCAGTGTTTCCAAATTTGCCAATATTTGCTCAAAATGGTGCCCATTTTGTTTGTTACCATGGAAACAGGGGGTCTGGCTGAAAAAAAGTTCAATATATATTTTACTCAGTAAGACCCATTTCATGCATTGTGTAGAAAAAATTGAACTGTTTGCACAAATTAAAAAATAATCATATCTACCTGCCGTGTCTGGCCTTAATAGAATGACTACGGTATACCAACATATGAAGGGTTTCAGTGAAAAATGCGATAAACGCCATTTCTAAAATTTTGCCCGAACAAGGACAACAGTGTTGATCTAGTACAATAAAAAATGTTGTTGGAGATTTCTCTCGGTGATGTTCTAAACTCACCTGAAGCTGTCGGACATGGCATCAGAAGATGGGGGCTGTTGGAGAGTTTTCTCTGCTGTTTCTAAATCATGGCTGGTGCTTTACACTGCTATCAGACTTAACATTGCAATATGTGTGTGTGTGTTTGCTGCTCAGCTCCCAAAGACCCCCCTGTTCTGATGCTAGTTAGTAAAACCGAAACCTATTAATACAATTATATTTCAAAATATTTTTTGATCCATAAAAATTAACAATTTACATTTTTATTTTAGAACTGTTACAGAGTGTTAATATGCTGGACTAGGAAAAATGCAGGTGGGTAGAAAATAGAATTAGAAGTTGCTTTCTTTTCACTGATTAATGCAACAAAGTATGAGATTCTAAATTATGAACATTGCACGGCTACCGTCAAGTTCACACAATCGATGGAATAATAACAACATTTATACCAGATCAACTCACCAACAAGGAATGTATTCGTTTCATGCATGTATTTGGAGATATCTACAAAGATGTCATTGATCCTCTTCTTGGCGAGTCCAAACAACTTAAGAGGGGATGTGGGAGACTGCCGGCCGTTTCCCAGCTTCCTCCCTCCTCCCTCTCCCGCATCCACTGCTGGGTGATGAACAGCCCCAGACATCATTGACGCTCCTTATGCTGTCGGCAACAATAGTCAGCTCCATATATGGGCATACACTCCATCCTTTATGATTTAGTGCATGCTAAACAAGGATTTTTATACTGAATGCCTTTTTATATGTGATGGGCTGGAAATTTGGCAAGGAAGAAATTGCAAAGAGAGCAGAGGGAGATCAACACAAAAGACACATGAAAAGAGGAAGGCCACAGCTGATATGGGAGGACTGCATGACTAGGGACATGAGAAGATCAGGAGAGGATGAAAGATGGAGAGAGGGAGTTATGGAGAGAAAACTTTAGGAAGAAAAAACCAGTGAGCATTACTGTACCTGACCCTCACCCCTGTACAGCAGGGAACAAGGAGAGCAACAACACTACACAGCCCGCATTTACTAAATGCAGGGTTAAATGGTATGCATGTATATAACTGATTCTCAGCACTCTTCGCCCAATATTGCAAATAGTTTTGCTGTGCGCTGACGGCTACAGCTACACATCGTATGGGTTCATACATCTTATGAGTTACAGGTGTATAACACTCAGTCTCACGGTTCACATCTAGGTTACCATATTTTGTAATTATCAATTATATTTCCAAATATGCTTGCCTGAGTAGACAGTGTTACCGTGTCACTACCAAAAATATACTGATTTTTAAAGATATTATTATTTCATTTTGATTTCTTTGTTGCTGGTTGACACATCTGAGCAAACTGAGGCTGAGGTATTTGCTGAGGTAGTGACATCATTATAGTGACATCATTATAGTGACATCATTACTTATGTCAAGTATAAGGACAGCTGCAGTTATGATGCTTCATGTGAAATGTTAACTTAATAATGTGTGTAACAGGCACTACACAGTTACTCAACACAAGTGCAATGTTAGTGTGTTCGTGTGAGCATCCGATTACTGTAAACTGTAACGTCCTCTAGTCTAATGACTGATAGAGGTAGACTAGTATAGTCACCTGCGCGGTTTCTGCTGTATCTGTTCTAGGTTTCTGCTGCATTTTATTATTTTGCTTGATCTCATGTTATAGGTACGTCTTTTGTCAGATATATTGGTCACTGGGAGCAAAAGACATCTACAAACTTTCAACAAAGTTATTTGTCTCAAATTAAAATGAGGCAAACAGGTTTTTGAGACACATGTTGATAGCAAAAGTAAACCTCATGACATATCGATGTTGGTGATGTAAACATCAGTAATATTTTTTAGGTCTTAGGTCGGGTACTCCAAACAGCCCAATCTTGGGCTAACGCAGAAGTTTGTGGTGTTTGTGCACATGCGCTGTGGGTTGCTTAAATTAATAAATTATTTAAAGGCAGTTATTGAGTTTAGGTGATTGGTGAATGGAAGGTTCATGATGGCTTTTTGAAAAGCAATGGGGCTTCCTATTTCAGTGATTTGTGTTGGGATCATGTTCCATATACGGACTGCTCTGGGGTAGAAGGGGAAAACAGCTGCAATAATGCGGCATCTAGGGGTTACATAGTGGCCATGGTTTCTTTACTGTGTTACAAGGCCTGCCGGAGGGTTGATCTTGATAGTTATTTAAAATTTGATAAAATGTCATGGCTTATTTGATAATGCATTGTTGTTGAAGAGTTGGCCATCCAAGGGTGGTTACTAGTTCTGCTGAGTTGGTTTGACGTCTATGATTATTTTAACCCAGTGCTTAACTTGGGTGGCAGTGTGTGTGTATTCCATATGTTAAATTCCAATTGCCATTTGTCAGACCATGTTTGGAGTTGTATCAGGTCAATTCGAAGAATGTGATGGTCAGTTTTGGAAGTGATTTTACGATATATAATGCTGTCATCTGTAGAGGCATATAGGACATTGTATGTTTTTGTTTATGTCATTTATGTAGAGTAGGAAGACGACTGGTCCTGGACTGAGCCCTGTGGAATACCAGATGTAACATATGTTGTGTCCGACAGAACTCCATTTACTGAGACTCTGTGTTTATGGTTTGACAGAAATTATTAGATCCATTTTCGTATGTTTCCAGTTATTCCATAGGAGGCTAGTTTGGATAGGAGACGTTTGTGGGGGACTTTGTTAAAAGCTTTGGTAAAATCAAGCAGGATTGCATCTATTTGTGTCTTGTTGTCCATAGCAGTCATCCAGTCATGGACTGTCTCGGTGAGTTGAGATTCACAAGACAGTCCTGACTGGAATCTGTGTTGAAAGCAGACATGGGGTCAAATACATTGAAATGTATTTAAATACAAATACTCTTGAGGGAGTAAAATACAAATACTTTGAAATGCAAAAGTAGTTAAATACAAATACATAGGAAAGTATTTCAAATACTTTTCAAATACTTTTTACTTTCAGACTACATTACAATATACAATATTGCTAGCCATGGTTTGTAGGTTCATAGGCAACTAACTTGCAGTTACAACAAACCTGGCTTTTGTGATGATGGTACCACCTGTCTTGAGAAGCCACCACCTTCTCTTAACCCACAGACAGCAAGCAAATATTAGACACAGTAATAATAATAATAATTTACTGCATTTCTCTGCGCCATAAATCTGGCAGTTACTACCATTCAGAGGCGCATTACAATCCTAAAAACATGGCATGTAGCTATTAAGATTATTAAATAAAAAAATATATATCAATAAATCAATAAAATAAATAAATTAAATTAATAAATAAAATCATTACCATATACATACATATACATTTCAATAGTAAATATATGAGGATAGTAATAATACTAATACTAATTAAAACGACAAATTAATAGAGAATAATAATAATAGTTAAAGGTAGATATTGAAAAGTCCAGAGTTCGCCACTGTCCACACATATAATTTAAAGAGAAAAGGCACGTTTAAAAAGAAGTGTCTTTAGTTGCTTCTTGAACACGATGAGGCAGTCTGTAGCACGCATGGCAAGGGGCAGATTGTTCCAGAGGCGTGGCGCGGCGCGTGAAAAAGCTTTGTCGCCTTGAGTACAGAGCTTGCTGCGCGGGACCTCGAGCAGGTGAGCGTCGGCGGAGCGTAACGTGCGAGTGGGCTGGTATCGAGTTAGCAAGTCCGCTAGGTATGACGCACTCATGCCGTGCAAACTGCGGAACGTAAGCAGGAGTAGTTTGTACTCGATGCGCTGTTTAATCGGCAACCAATGAAGCGCAATTAGAGCAGGAGTGATGTGGTCGTGCTTCTTAGTTCTGGTTATGAGACGGGCTGCAGCATTTTGCACTCTCTGGAGTCTGGTGAGGAGATGGTCAGAAATCCCGTAAAGCAGGCCATTTCCATTGTCTAGACGAGACGTCACGTAAGTATGCACCATCATCTCTGTCGTTTTCCTATCTAAAAGATTTCGAATTCTTCCAATACTGTGTAGATGGAAATATGCTACACGACACATGTAGTGTACATGGTTGTTCATGTTTAGGGCATCATCGAAGAAAACACCAATGTTCCTGGCCACAGTGGAAGTAGCTGGCCTTAGCAGCCACTGCCACATTGGTTAGGTACCAGGAAGGTAGTTTTGTTAGCTGGGGCTTGGAAACTGTGATCAAAAGACAGACAGACCAGTGCAACAGTCTCCTTTTTGCTAATTGCACCACAGTGACAACTAACAAGTAAGGTGATGTTGGCTTCTCACACAGTGATCTCAATGACTTCTCACATAATGGAATTACCTTGCCATTATTTCTGAGTGGAAAAGTGGTGAATTGCCAAATGACATAGTAAAATTGCTCAACTCTTAAGAATTCAAACAAGAATAATTTTAAGTTGTCATTTATTGATAATCATGTCCTATGTATTTGAAAAAGTATTTGAAAGTATTTGAACATTTCAAATACTTTAGGAAAGTATTTAAATACAAATACGTTCATGTCAAATACAAATACTTTAAAAAAGTATTTAAATACTTTCAAATACAAATGTATTTGACCCCATGTCTGGTTGAAAGTGGAGGATGATGTTGCATTTGTCCAGGTGTTTCCACATATTACTTAGAATGATGTGTTCCATGATTTTATAGAGGATGCATATTAGTGATACTGGTCTGTAGTTTGCGGTGTCAGATTTGTGGCTTTTTTGTGTATTGGTGTTACTAGTGTTTGGAGCCAGTCGGCGGGGAGTTTGCATGTGTTGTATGACTGTTGGAAGATGTGTGTGATAATGGGAGCTACTTCCTCTGCAGTTTCTTTAAGAAGTCTGGCTGGGAGTTCATCTGGGCCAGTAGCTTTGTTTTGGTTTAGATTTTTCAGTTGTTTGATTACTCCAGCTATCCCAATTACAAGAGTGGGCATATTAGGGAAAGAGGCAGGTGCTTGTTGGGGGATAGGGTAGATTTCTTGGGTGAACACGGAACTAAATTGGTTGTTCAGTGCATTTGCTTTGTTATAATCTTTGATGATTGGTTGTTCATTTACTTGCAGTGTGTGAATGCCAATGTTTTCTCGTTTATTTGTTTTGAAGAATGACCAGAATTGTTTATGGTTTGTTTTTAAGTTGTATCCAATGTTGTTGTTTACATAATCTTTATAAGATTTGGCTGCAGCCTTAGTGGCTTGCCTTCTGAGTTCTTTAAATTTTTCCCAGTCGCTATTAAGTCCAGTTTGTTTAGTGTTTTTGTGGCTTTTGTTGCATTTCATTGCATTTTTATTATTTCCCGTGTTATCCAGGGGAGGTGGGTCTTTGCTTTGGTGTTGCCATTAGGGATAGTATTGTTGATCAATGGGGCAAGTTGTGTCTCAAAAAAAGATCCAGTTTGTGTTAATGTCTCGTGAATTGGGGTCCATGTCAAAGTATTCTGTTGTTAATTGGGTTATGTCATCTTTAAGTTTGCCCTAGACTGCGGATTTGTATTGAAATACTTTGTGTTATGGTTTCTTGTTGCGAACTGGGTTTAGGTTGACACAGAAGGTTACGGCTTCAAGATCACTCATGCCGGGAGTGGTGTATGTTGACGATTGTGGACGGATTTGAGGTGAGTATTAGGTCAAGGATATTGCCAGAATCGATTCGTGTGGGTTCATTCACCATGTTTTGCAATCCAAACTCACTCATTATTTCTAGTAGTTTGTTGTGTTTGCCGGCAGTTCTTGCGCCAGTTGATATCAGGAAGGTTAAAATCTCCTGCTATGATTATGCTATGGGGAGTTTTTTGTTATCTGTATAGGTTCATCAATGATTTATGGACAGTTTCGACAGACTGGTGATGGTCATTGGAGGGTCGGTAATAGGATAGGATATTTCAATTTATCATGCAAAATTGTAAGCAACCGTTCACACTAATCACCACAGCAAAAGTTATTGAACAGACCATGGGCCATGGCATGGTGTTTATACAGTTATTGCGTTGCGTCTTGTCGCAGTGATGATTTTGAACACGATGCAGCAGAAATCGAGTGCTTTCGTTTCGACTTTCGTGCGTGAAGACTGTCTGAGACTGAAGTGATCTTGTCTTACGAATAAGTATTTCACTAAAAAACAACTAATTTGACGCTTTGTCGGCATGACATTGATTAAATAAGTGGTTCTGATTAATAATATCGATACGCTGCAGATTGATTTCTAAAATTGTTGGAGAAATTTGCATATTATGATTCAAATATTTATTATATTGCGTACAGTAAAACTAAAAGCCAGAAACCGAGCACACCATTTTTATGATTTTAATTTTGAAACGATCGGATTAGATACAGATGTCACTTAAGTTATTCCATCATGTTGCAATGCATATTCTTATTTGGTTAAGGTTTCGAGCATTATACGGATATTAAATAAATAAACGAATGCTTACTTAAACATGCAATGCTCACGCAAAAATGTTGTTTTGACCCCAGGTGTCATTCACAGTCCATGGCGGCTGACATATTGAGTAAAATCGAGAATTGAACGATATTCCGCGAGACAGAAGTTGAACAAATCTGCAACCGACCATAGATTGTTCAACTTGCTAGGAGTACCAACTTGACCTTGGGAGGTGCAAACAAAACTTCCCTCCGACAACAATAGATAAATCAAAGAGGATAATAAACCTAGTGGTCTTTACTTACAAGCCTTGTTACATATTCTGTGAGACAGCGAGAAGGAAAATGCATTTCATGGCCGGTCGCATTTCTCTTTATAATTAATTAATGAAGATTACACAATGTTCAATAATAAATACGTACATTTTAAGACATGATGTGTCTTTAAGTTGATATTTCAATATAAAACCATATCTTGTAAGAAATAATTCGTCACGTACACTGCGTTTTAATTTAATTCAGTGTATGCGCAAACATCAATTGTCTGCAGATTAGTAATGGCGCGAAATTTATCTACTTCGTTGACAGAAGATGATCAAGAAAAACTAGTTTATACACAGGTTATTTCATGCAAACATCACATGGTTGACCATTGCAAGCAACCTCGAGCATGCCCAACCATGCATTGAACTGTTCCCACTTAAACGTTTCTAGATGTTTGACGAGACTACTGGTTTAAGGCTTAGCTGTCTTGACTAACTGAAGGCTAAGCCAAGGGTTGTTTTACGGTCAACTAGGGTACATCATACATTCATTTTGAGATTTACTTACTCTGGTATAGTAAAACTATATTTAAAAGCTATTATGTCAAGTTATTGGCCCCGGTTAGCACTATCTACCACACGGAATCGGACAATTTCTATGGAAACTGCAAATACGTACCATTTTATGACAATAAACAGTCTCGCCTGTCAAAATCAATATTTGAACATAGCTATTGGTTCAAATGTAACATCACTGGAGCTGTTTTGATAATAAAAAAATAACCATTGGGATATATCTGTTTCATAAACTGAAGCTTATCAAATTAATATAATTGGTTGTTTTTGTCAACTGCCATAGAAGTGAGTGCGGCTTTTCTGTCAAAAAGTGTCCTCTGAAATCTTCAACAAGGACTCCTAAAGAAAATTGCAGTCAATTTGTGTTATGTGGAATAGTTTTCTTTGCATATAAGAATATTACTCTTATTGTAGAATGCAAATGTAGTAAATTATGGACAATGAATGGATTTTATGTTTTGTTAGCATAAGATAAGCATAATAATACAATATATTATACCAGGCAGCGGATCTCAACATGATCGGGAAACCATGCAAATCAACAATGTTTAACAGAAATACACTTTTTTAACACAAGTGTATGATAAATACCAATATCAGCAATGACAATATAACACACTTGTTTAAATTCTAGTATTAATATTATGTAAAACTGTCCTCTCCGAATAAATGGTTGCATATGAGTAAACTACTTTGACAGAGCATATCTCGCTTATAAAACGCTGCATTCATTTGAAACTTGGCAGGAAACTCCTCCATGGCCATGTGTGTCTGAACATTGTAACGGATCTACTTGAACTGTTGTGAGTTATATACTGCTGATAACACCACCAACCAAATGTTACGTTAACACAAAAGATACTGGGAATTCAATTTATTGGTATAAAAAATGTTACATATCAAAGTTGCATTGTTGTATTTTATTTCATGATATCTCTGGTAAAACAAAGTACAAAAACCACTAAAATAAGGAGTATTTACTTATGTTTAAGAGCATTATAACTTACAAGCTTATTGTTGCATTTTTCAACGCGAATCACATGTTTAGACCCCCAAATTGTAATTCTGCATACTGGATGCTCCAAATGTTGATAAATGTTTCATTTGACATACCTACCATGTAAACAAAAAATGAATTGGGCCAAACAAAATACATTTATTTTTATCCCTGTGAGACAACATGGTGTACCCCAACCGTAAAACAACCCTTAACTGTAAGCAGTGTTGTGTAGCAACAGGTCGAGGGGTGTGCCAGTGAGTGGCCAGTGACTTGATAATAAGTTGATTTGACTTGAACGTGATCGTGTGGGTGTGGCAGGAATTTAAGTGGGGGAGCTCCACCGGCCCGTCTTGATCTTGGATACTAGTGGGAGGTTGGCCTCAAATATAAGGGTTCGCCAAAAAGGCGGACACTGCTATTTTGGTTTTGCTAACAGTATCAGTAAACAACCAACAACACAAGTTCAACAAGGCTGTAGACAAACCCAATTATGGGATTAAGGCCAAAATAACCCAAGTAAAATAAATTTCCGGTTTCTCAATAGAACTTTATCAAAAAGTAAATGAGAGGGCAGTTTTTAATGTTTTTATATATAGCCACAGAGCCACATTCTCAACAATCAACCACTTACAAAGTGTACTGAGCATATTTCTTACAAGTGGCAAAGGTGTAGACACATTTATTTAGCCTGTTACAAATAATAGTTTTTACTTGTGCCGGAACGGTTGTTTAGAGGAATAATTACACTTTAACAAATAAAGTTATGTGGGACTTGTTTTTAAATGTGTGCACTGATGACAAATTGGGAATGTATTTTAGTTGGCCTAAGGGTTAATAATTTAGATGGAAATTCATTTAGACCAATTAAGAAAGTAGAATAGTGTCTGATGTTTGTCTTATTTCAGTTATTTAATGCTCCAAATTGTACTTACAGTATGGAAATGTATCGTTCTATGAATGGGTAGTATATCTTGCAAGTAATAATTGCAGCTGCAGAACCTGAAGACTTTGCAATACTTGTAGATATACCAGACCACCATTTCTTACGTTTTCTACTTGAGTGTACACAGCAATTTATTAATTATTGACTAAATTTGCAAATTCAAAGCACTAAGTACCATTAAGCAGTAAATGCAAATAACTGCTTTTTACAAAGTTGAATATTTTGTTTATAATTTGAATATTTTGTGGGTGCAAAATCTAAATTGTGAACATTGTTTGGACTTATTAAAATGCAATTTGGTGGGAAGTATACCTTCAACATGTTTAATTAAGAACACAATATTAAAAAAGAGGAACAAACAACCTTGTTTTAAACAAGGTTAATTACCATCATGATTACGATTATATTTAGTTAAATTTGATTTAAAATGTTACTTTTGTTCTTGCTGCAGCGTTTGAAAGCAGCCGTTCACCACACTGTTGGTAGGATATGTGAGGAAATGTCCAAAGAGTTGGATGTGGTCTACGACAGAAAGTTCATGGCAGTACTCACAGAAGCAACGTTCAGATACTGCCAAACTATGGCCACAGATCTGGAACTGTTTGCCAAGTATGTAAAATTCACAGTGTTTAGCTGCTAAAATAATTATGTTTGAAATAGGGACTGCAAATTGTAAACACATAGTATGTAGTATTATTTTAGTGGCTATTCCGCTTACCAGTAATTGTTGTAGTTTTCCAGTCTTCTCACAGTTGCATTCTCAGATTGATCATCTTCTAAATACAAATTTCCAGTCACAATCGACATATCCCATTGAGTATAATTATATATCACTTTCATCAACACCATATAAACCTATTTCACATAATATGCAATTTTAAGAAAAACGGTGCAAAAATATGGCCAGATATAGTGACCTCTAATTTTGCAATAGCATCATTTATCAAATAAAAAGTGCCAAAGTGACATGTAAGTGTGATCAAGTAAATCAAAATTGCTCATGTTGTACATACTTTCTTTACACAAACAGTTAAAATGGTAGTTTAACTCGGAATGCAACTTCAGCATTTATTTATTTTTAAAGAGTACTCACTGCACGAATTTAGCAACAGTTAAATTTGATATTTCTATAAAAAAATATGTTTCTTTGTGTTGTTGTTCTCCTCTGTGCCCTTGACGTCCGGGCTGCGGGTGGCCTCAATACTGGTCCTCAGTTTTGTTTCTGTCGTCACTGGTTTCACTGCCATCTCCACCACCTATCTCCACTCGCCCTATTTCTAGTTCTACCATCCTACTCCCACCAAATCTTTCTTCACACAGCCCACAGTTCTCTTATGCTTGTCGAAACTCACCAAAATGGTAATTCAGTTAGATATAGATGCTTGCTGGATTGCTGTGTCGAACACTGCACCTGCTAGTGCTATTCATACCTCTACAGTACTGGTGTTGCACTTTCATAATAGTTATATTAGGTTTAATGCACATTGTCCATTTTCTCTCTTCCAGACATGCAAAGCGAATGACAGTAAACAGCGATGATGTGAAGTTACTTGTTAGAAAGAGTCCAGAGCTGGTTAGTATAACAGATATGGTTCAGTTTTAGGGCCACCCTTATTTATTATATATACACAAATGACATACCGGTAGCACTTTCTTGTGACCTTTTCAAATTCATAACGTATGCTGACGACACCACCCTTACTAGTACACTAAATACATTTAATGATTCAGAAGGCAAAATGCGAAGTGAAAATATTAACAAGGAACTAACAAAGATTAGCAATTGGTTGAAAGCTAATAAACTCACTAAATGCCAAAAGACGAAATTCATTATTTTTCATATGCCTCAAAGGAAAGTAGAATACCTTGTGTTACAACAAATAGATGGGGCATACATTGAAAGTGTAAATTATATTTATGATTTCAATTTTTTAGGCATCACAATAAATAACAATTTGAACTGGCAGATTCATACAAACAAACTAGCAAATAAAATATCTAAAACAATAGGCATATTAAATAAACTTAAACACTTTTTACTGCTTAATACATCATATATTACGTACAATGCTCTTTTTCTCCCTCATATTAATTATGTCTTTTATGGGGACATCAGACACTTCAAATTAGGCCAGACTTTTTATATTACATATTTTACGGGCCCGCTGACATTAATTTCCTGGATCTAGAATAAAAATAAAATTCAGTGTTCATTTTTTGTTGCCACTGATGTCATTATTTATTAACTGAACATGTTAAATCATAAATATAATATCTTGCTATTCATAAGAGAAAATGCCCTCCTGTATGGGGTTTGAATCGAACAGTTTTGGTGATGTGACCGTTTAACAATGGTAGGTACCTCGTGCACACTTTTCTTTGAATATGATGTTGACAACTATTATTTTAAATACTGTCACCTGCGTGCAATCATAGCCCATCAGCTGTATGCTGCGACCAGCTGCGATTCGGTTCATGGGAGTGCCCACGATGCATTCGATAAGCAAACGTTATCGAATGCCACCGCCATGTTTTGGCAGCGGTGTTCAATGACGTTGGGCTATCGAAGTATATGTGCATTGCACTCACTCAGACGCGTCCGTACAATTTAATATTTCTTCGGCGGCATCTCGATTAAACTATCTTTTTCACAAAGTATATCATTCGTTTATCGGCTGTCAAACTATTCTCCGTAGCAACAATTTTGAATAATGTAAACAGGAAATTTAACAACGCATAGCATCGTGGGATTGTTCCGTGCCTCGTTTTGAGAACTACGACCATCTCATTTGCATAAGTCTAAAGCTAAATAAGGAGATTGTCGGAATTTGGGACCTGGTTTCAGTGCGGGAAAATTCAACTTTGGCAAAAAGGGGCGTGACTACTGAATAACTAACAGATAGTCAAGAAAACGGCGGTTGTTTTAATACCGAACAAAATGGCGTACCGTGAATGAACGTGGTCGTTGTCAAGGCATAAACATGGACTATTTTTGGCGTGTTTCATGGATTCAGATTTTTATTGTCATTTCACATTTGATGGGTCTTCTAAGTTAGTTCTAAAATAGTGACCTAGCGGTGAGTAACTGCTAAAAAATTAACTTTATGTGATGTAGATATGTCAATATATCAGGGTCAGAAACTGAACTTAGCAAAAAAGTCATACAAATTATTTTTTTATGCATTTCACACTGCTGTGTCTGTCATTAATAGGATAACAAGTAACACTGGAAATTTATATTAATTTTCATGTAGCCACATATCTTATTATCAAAATGTTATATATTTGAACAATATGATCTTTTTCCAAACATTTTATTTTATTCCGATTCCCATCACTGCTTTCTGGACAATTCTGCCTGTAAAACATGTAATAAAAAAGTCTGGCTTTACAGAAAAAAGCAATACGAATAATATCCTTAAGTAAATATAATGCTCACACAAGTCCTATTTTTAAAAGGCTTCAGTTGAATGACATAAAATCCAACAATTAAAATTTTACTACAAATTAATTAACAATCTTTTACCCTACTACTTCAGTGTTATTCCCAACACACACTTTTATGATATTCATCAGCACTACACACGTGAAAGAAATAATATGTACATGTCCAGAATCAAACATGAATTTGGCAAAAAATGCATCAGACACAACATAGTAGAGACAGTTAACAATACACCAAGTATTATCATGAACACAATTTACACCCTCAGTCTATATACCATTTTATGGTTTTCCCACATACACAAAAAAACTTTATTTTAAATTATTAATCCAGTTGTCGTATTCATAATTGCTTTATTTGTAATTCATAATACATATTGAAATGTATACCTAAGTATCCATATGTACGTCAATGTGTACACGAGTACATATAATATTGAGTAATGATCAAATATAAAAACAAGTCATATGCTATTCTGATTTGTGTCATGTAAATTTTGTTGTTCTTTATATATATGAGGTGGTTCCTGTGCTAGCGATATTATATATATCTTAATGGAAGTCTCCCGACCTTATTTATCACTTACGTTATTCATTGTTATGTATATGTATCATATTTATAGGTCAAATAAATTGATTCTGAATCTGAGTACTGAGATATATCTGTTTTGATGTAATTTTCTTTGTTTTGGGTAACATTATGAAACAAATTATGAATCTTGTGGTTACTCATCTGTCTCATGAAAGGTGCTACTGTACAAGAAGTCCTCAGGTTAGAAACGTGTAATGCAATCACTAGTCCACTTGCCTTTTGTGTAAATGACAAAATGTTGGGAAATAGTTTAAGGTCAGTGTCAGAGCACACAACCCAATCAGATGTCGTAAAACAAACCAGACTGTTATATCAACATCTCTGCACAAGTGAGTATTTGGTAACATCTGAAATATTTGTTATAAATAGCAACAACATATTTTTAAATTACCATGTTGACTACACACTGGTGTGCAACACAAATGTTAATTGTGTCTACATTATATTGCTGCAAATATCTCATTAAAGACACATTTTACAGGGTAATGAATGCATCATTGTATTGGATGCATGATCTGTTTTATCATGATTTTTTTTTTAAATTATATTTATACTATAATTGATTCCAGGTGGTCATTAAAGCTCTACAATTGTCTTTCATATTCTCTGCTAGGACTAAGAACTTTATTATTATATTTTGCAGCTGGAACACATAGAAGGGCTTTGCCAGCAGCAAGAGATGGCAAAACAGTACCGCAAGAAGAAGTTAATAGCTTCCAGAAGCAAGACGGATAAAACTTTCGACACAAATGAAGACTCAAATAGTAATCTGTGATCTGTTAATATATGTAATAAAGCTTTTTTTTAGAAAAAATATAATGTGTACCATATCAACATAAATGTTGTTATGGACGTTTTGTGTATTTGTAATTTAATAAGATTTAACAAGATTGCTGTCCAGAGCTATAAGCTCCAGACAGCACGTGGACAAGGAAGCCTTTGGCTTATCGAGAGTCCAACAATTTTCCTACTACGTATAGACCGTCCCTCCCCAGATAGCTGTCAATTTTATTTTTGAACATATTCACATTGCTAGCATTAACACAATCATCAGATAATTTGTTCCTGTAATTTGTTTGTCCTCTGAGAGAATGAGTATTTTCTCACATCTAACCTACACTGTTCTTTGATTAATGCCGCATTGTGCCCTCTGGTCCTACTGCCTTCTTTAAGTTTGAAGACAATATTTCTATCAATATCTTCATAACCATTCAATATTTTAAAATTCTAATAGGCATCTTTCATAACTAAGATCCTTCAGTTCAGGAATCAGCTTAGTTGCTCTTCGTTGTACTCTTTCTAACTTATCTATGTCCTTATGATATGACCTCCATGCTTGTATGCAATATTCCAAATGAGGTCTAACTTGCTTTGTACAGTGGTATAATTAGCTGCTTCTCCTTTCATATTAAGTGCATAGTCGATAAATTTGTACCCTTCAAAAAACAAGGAAAACGGTCCAAAAAGAAACACTTATCGAAAGAAGCCATTAGAAAAATTAAGTATAAACAAATTATGTGGAAGTCATAGATGTACTGGAAATGATGAAGACTACAACAGTTATAAAGAAGCACTTAACCAAGCTACAGCTGAAATTAGAAATTCAAAGAGAAGCTATGAACAACAATTAGCTAGTAATATAAAACATGACAGCAAGAGTTTTTATGCGTATGTCCGAAGCAAACAGAAAGTTCGAGATAAGGTCGGTCCTCTAGAAGATAGTGCTGGAAATATAATATCAGAGGGATTCTTAATGGCAGAAGACCTGAATGAGTACTTTAGTTCAGTGTTTACCAGGGAAGATATTAGTTCACTGCCAGTACCAGAGGCTAAGTTCAAGGGGGCAGATTCAGACTATTTAGGACAATTAATTGTAACCCCGGAAATGGTAGCTAAGAAAATAAGGGTTATGAAGGATAATAAATCACCTGGTGTGGATGGTATTCCACCCAAACTACTATTGGAAATTGTAGAACAAATTAGCATACCGCTTGCAACAGTTTTCAACTTGTCATTAGAAGAGGGAGTGGTTCCTTTAGAATGGAAAGAAGCAAATATTATACCGTTATTCAAAAAAGGTTCGAGAAACAAGTCAGAGAACTATAGACCAGTGAGTTTAACATCAGTGATTTGTAAATTATTAGAAAGACTAATTAAAGATCACATGGTGGATTTTCTTGTTAAACACAACTTGATTAACCCATCTCAACATGGTTTTTTTAAAGCGAGGTCATGCTTAACAAATATGTTATGTTTTTTGGAAGACATCACTAAGTGGGTAGATGAGGGATCACCAGTAGATATCGTCTACTTAGATTTTCAAAAAGCTTTTGACAAAGTACCACATCAAAGATTACTGCTTAAACTAAAGGCCAATGGCATAGGAAATGGTATAATAAACTGGATAGAACAATGGCTGATTGACAGAAGACAACGTGTAGTAGTTGATGGGGAGGCTTCAAACTGGAAATCGGTATTGAATGGGGCACCACAGGGATCAGTATTAGGACCTATATTATTCTTAATATATATCAACGATTTAGATGATGAAATAACAAGCAAGGTGTTGAAATTTGCGGATGATACAAAAGTGTTTAGAAGGATTAAAAGTGATGGAGATAGACAGCATTTACAAGATGATCTTGACAGGTTGATCAAATGGTCTGAAAAGTGGCAAATGCTGTTCAATTTTGGGAAATGTAAATGCCTCCACACAGGACATGGGAACGAAGAGGTAGAATATACAATGGGGGGTACTGTACTAAGTACTACTGTAAAAGAAAAGGACTTAGTGTTAACCATTAGTGCTGATATGAAGGTTTCAGAGCAGTGCGGAATTGCAGCTTCAAAGGGAAATCAAATCCTTGGATTAATTAGGCGAAACATAACGTATAAGGAAAAAGAGCTAATAATACCGCTGTACAAAACAATAGTTAGGCCTCATTTAGAATATTGTATTCAAGCGTGGAGGCCATATCGCAGGAAGGACATAGATATGCTAGAAAGAGTGCAGAGGAGAGCAACTAAAATGATACCAAAACTGAGGGATCTTAGTTACGAAATACGCCTAAAAAAATGCGGTTTAGCAACACTAGAGACCAGGAGATTGAGAGGAGATCAGATAGAAGTGTTTAAAATATTGAAGGGTTATGAAAATATTGATAGAAATATTTTTTTCTCAGTTAAGAAAGATAGAAGGACTAGAGGACATGAACTTACATTGGCAAAGGAGCAGAGTAGATTGGATATAAGAAAGTTTTCTTTTTCACAAAGGACTGTAAATGAATGGAATAGATTACCTGCTGATTGTGTGGGTGCTAGTAGCATGAATGTTTAAAAATAAAATCGACACATACCTCAGACGGGCAGGATACACATAGATAAAAGGGTCGGACTCTCGATAAGCCAAAGGGCTTCCTTGTCCACCTGCCACCTAGAGTTAATTCTCTGGGTGGCAATCTTGTTAAATATGATATTTATTCTAATTAGCCCTAGTATTTGGTTACCCTTTGAAGCAGCAATTCCACATTGTTCTGGAACTCATGTCGGCACAAACTGTCACTCTTAATTCCTTTTCTTTTATTGTTTTAGCTAATCTGATATCCCCCATGATGAATTCTTTGTCCACATTTCCATGTCCTATGTGAATGCGTTTACATTTCCCAAAGTTTAATAAATTTGCCATTTTTCAGACCATTTAGTTAGATAATCTTATTTAGTGTGTTTATCTACATCTGTTTTAACTCGTCCGAACACTTTTGTATCGTCTGCGAATTTCAGTACTTTGCTTGATATGTCATCATCCAAATCATTTATGTAATGTATATCAAGAATAATATAGGTCCCAACACTTACCCCTGTGGCACTCCACTCAAAACTGGTTTCTAGTTTGAAATCTTCCCCTCTACTATTACTTTGTCTTCTGTCTGTCAACCATGTTTGTATCCAACTGATCACACCATCCCCATGTACCATGTGCTTTAAGTTTAAGCAATAATCTTTGATGTGGCACTTAATCAAATGCTTTCAGAAAATCTAAATAGATAACATCCACTGGTGACCCATCGTCTACCTACTATGTAATTTCTTCCACAAAGGAGATTGGTTAGGCAAGACCTAGCCTTTAAGAACCTGTGTTGAGATTTATTTATTAATTTGTGTTTTACAAGTAATTCCACCATGTGGTCTCTTATAAGCGTTTTTAGTAATTTGCATAACACTGATGTTAAACTAACTGGTCTGTAATTATCTGTCTTGCTCCTCGATCCCTTTTTAAATAATTGCGTAATGTTTGCTTCTTTCCATTCTAATGGGACGATTCTCTCTATGTAACACGTTAAAGAATATAGCAAGCAGTGTACTGATTTGCTCTACAGTTTCCTTAAGCAATTTCAGTGGTATCCCGTCAACTCCAGGTGATTTGGTTTTTTTCATCTTCATAATTTTCCTTGATACCATTTCAGGAGTAACAAACAACTACCCTAAATGACCTGATTCATCCCCCTCAAATTTAGTACCTGGTACTGGCAGTGAACTGATACCTTCTGTGGTAAACACTGAGCTGAAGTACTCATTCAGGGCCTCTGCCATATGAAACCCAACAGATATTACGTTTCCTACGCTGTTTTCAAGGCGTCTCACTTTATCTCGAACCTTCTGTTACTCCTTACATACGCGTAGAAACTCTTGCTGTTATTTTTTTTATCGTTCACAAATTTTGCTCCAAAGTCATTTAGATTTTTTAATTTTGGCTGTAGCTATGTTAAGGGCCTCTTTGTATTTTTTTAAATATATTTCCAGTATCTCTAACTCTCCACATAGTTTGTTTGTAACCTATCTTACGTATAGCCTCCTTTGAAATGTGTTTCATCCTGGATCGTTTCCCTTGCTTTTTCAGGGAAACAAATCTTTCAATAATGCCCTCGATCTCATATCTCAAAACGGTCCAACATTATGCTGCTGTCTTGTTCTTCACTAAAGTAGTCCAATCTGTGTGTGCTATATATTTCTCATCTGTTTATATTTGCCTTTGTTGAAGTTTCTCCTCCGTTGCTTTTTACCATTATTCCCTGATTGTACTTTTATATTAAAATTGATCTGGTTATGATCACTAGATCCCAGAGGTTCATGTACTTTGACATTATCAATTAATTCCTTCTGAGAAGAGAACACTAAATCCAACACATTCCAACCTCTAGTTGGTTCCAAAACATATCGAGTAAGAAAACAGTCCTGTGTTACAAGCTTACATTTTTGGTCATCACCTCCACTGAATATGTCCGTGATTATAATCACCCATTATAACACATTGCCCTTTATTCATCTCCTTTATAGCATTGTGCAGTTTTACATCATCCTCTTGTCGTATGCAGAGCTGGGGTCGATTACACACTTATGATTACGATTACACTGCCTTGGGAAAAGTAGATTGCACACTTGGAAAACAAATCGATCATGATTACAGTTCTCCGATTACGATTACATTTTTGGCCAGGCATATCAACACTTCTGACAAACTGTGCAGTTAACCAACTGTAGACACTTCACAATTGTATTTTAAAGGGTAGGCTGCAGGCATGACTGAATACAACCAAATGGTTTAATCATTAGACGGTTTTGTATGATTCTGTGCAAACACTAGCAGTGAGAAACCAATAAAAGTAAAATGCAATTAGCCATGGTCCAGGTCAGATCTGAACCAGGCATATGAAGACTCTTCTGACAAACTGTGAATAAAACCAAAGGGTTTGATCCTTCAGAAGGATCTGTGCAAACACTAGCAGTGACTGGCCTGTGAGCAGTGAGATACCAATAAAAGTAAATTGCAATTAGCCATGGCCCATGTGCTGGGATTACTGCCCAGTGCACCAGAGTTTCTGTGATTATTGACCTACAAATGGTTTCTATTCATGAATGATTGCATGGATGTATATATATATATACTAGAATCAAAAGTATTATGACATGTTTAATCACTGTTTGAAAAAATATATTAGGTGTAATCATATGTAATCGAGTCTGATTACACGATTACAGGACACGAATACACTGCCTTAAAAAAATTCTATTACAACTGAGCGTAATCGATTACAATCGTAATCGACCCCAGCTCTGCTCGACTTTCTGGTAGCTATGTTACACCAAATAGCTTCCTCGTAATCTGCTTCACTTTTCAGTTGTACTTCACATGCCTGTATACATTCTTTAATATATAGAACGACTTCGCATCCCCTTCTCTCGTCTGTGCTTTCTAAACATGACATAACTTGATAGAGCTAGTTCAGCATCTACCATGTCTTTGTGTGCCCATGATTCTGTGAAGCCTATTACATCTGGGTCAGTATCTTCTACCATGATTTCTAAATCGCTTCTCTTATTTACTATGCTTCTGGCATGTAAGCATATACATATATATAATTTCATTTTTATGGATATTTGATGAATCTTTCCTTGTAGATTTGCTTGTACCATCTATTAGAGGTGGCTTTATGTACCCCCCCCGCGCATCTAGTTTAAATACCGGGGGTACTCAACTGTGCCTGTACCTTCATCTAAGCACTTGATGAACGCACTCCTAGAACTGCTGCTCCTTTTCCTATCAGATAAAGACCATCATTCATAAACAGATATTCCCTCCCTACAAAGCCTGCCCACATGTCTAAAAAGCCAACTCCTTCATCCATAAAAAAAAAATTATACAACTTCTGTAACAGTGTGTTAATGGCCATTCTTCTACAATTCTTGTAGTACTGTCCCCTGCCACCCATTTTTGGCAGTATACCCGATTTCTCCAATGCGTGCCTCTTTCAGTGCAGTGCGAGGACCAGTCTCCATAACTTGCAAGTGTAATGCTGAACATCTTAAGATTTCTCATTAAAACATGTTTGAATCCATCACACACTGGATCCTTGAGTGCAATGTATAAACATATGTTTTCCCTTTCTAAGGAAAAACAGCTAGTGCTTATGTGCGTTGTAAGTTGCATATGGATGGATATCTGCTAGTTTCAGCAGAACTTACATAATTATACACGGCTATGCACACAACACAATGTAATGCTAGGACTATGTTCATAAGGAAGCTACGAACGTGAGAAGTTGAAACAATAGGAAATATTCTTTGTACTCATCTTCTCAGTGGTATGGCTTATTGACACAGTTTGAAATTACATAAGTTAGAGGTTCCACCAAACGTTTCTTATCCTTTCTAAAAAAATTAATAAATTCTCCTTTTTTCACACAATAACTGCTTGAAGTCAGCACACATACAAACAAATTTCATCAGTATAAGTTATTTTAGTACCAACTAAATGTTGCTTAATGGAAACCATGTAACTGAGGGCAAAACACAGCAAGTGTAAACATTTCTTTATGCTATTGTCATTACGGGATCACCAATTTTAGGCTCTAAACTTTACCAGGAAACATCTTTTGGGAATTTTCTTGCGGTTTCAATTAGTGATGCTGATGTATTGCCCAGTATCGAAGATGTGCCATATACGTATGAATGAGGCAAAACCAGAATCTGTGGATTGTTGTACCCTTTATTTGGCATGAATAGTACAACCTATGACAAGCCTTGTAAACCGAGATGCAGAAGCTACATATGATAAACCTATAGTACGGTATTAGGTCTGGCTTCCCGAATCACTTAAAAAAAATGATCTTTGGAAAAGTAAAAAAAAGTCGAAACCATACAACATTAAATTCTTATGAATTTTGTTCTGCTCGACCTAAGAACTAGACCATACCATACAAAATTACTACTTAATATAACAAAATTAATATTATTAATACCAAATAGATAATATTACATCTTAGTGTTTTACATATTATAAAACTGGTTTCTTGAAAATTAATTGTAATCACTAATGGCTAGTCATTTATTACATATAAATCAATTGGACAGGATTGCTTTTGAAAAAATTACAAAATCCATATTGAATATAAACTTAATATGATTTGTAAGGATATCCCTATATAACTTTTGTTCTCCCAGGCATTCACTAATTTAAAACATGGGTGTATCTCCAACGCTAAATAGTGTATCAGGCACACAACTTCTGATTATACTTAATTACCTGTTGTGAACAAAGTGCAACAAGCAGATTACAAGTAGTACAAGTCTGGTGTGTAATGTTGGGTGCAATCTACAGATTGCGCACCCGTCGGAGTAGCGTCCATGGTTGACGTGTTTTCAGTGCATTTGCTCGATTGGCAGAATCTGATGTTCAGACCTGCATCTTTTCTACGAGTCCACATATGTTACAGAGCACACAGTATACAATGCGAAGCAACATTAAATGTATGCTGAACAGTAAATTATGCACAAGACGCAACCAATTAATCTACACCAGCGGCACGCTGCACAACCCTGCTGGTTATCCTCTCTAAATCGATTGACATCTTTCACTAGACAGAAAGTACAATAGCAAATATTAGATTGCAAATGATCACCAAGCCTAACAGTAAATAAAATATATCACCACTTTCCATAAAACCAATTTAAACTATCAGGCATAACATTATCCTGTATTAGCCATTATAAACAAACTGCACGAACAACAGAATTACAAGTAGTGTAAGTCTAGCGTAAGCACAAAGCAAAATTAATGTTAAAATTCAAATGACCGTATAAACACTCCAAGTAAATAATAGAACAAAAAAGCAAACAATATGCCACAAGTGAAACTTAAAAAACGGTGCAATACCTCAATGTAGATTGAGTCTATTTTTTGTTATGCAACTCTTTAAATCCATATCAAGCTAACATTGTTTTTGCGCAAATATCCCACCAGATAAGTATCACAAATCTGAACTGGTGATTTATTAATATCTTGAGAAAGTCCGCTAGTTCTGTTTGTCAACCAGTCAATGTTGTGGCTAATTAAAGTTGTTCATGGCACTCAAATAAATCCCTTTAAAAAGCTTTGAGCTAAAAATCCACACAACTTCCATGTTCAAACTAGCCTCAATCAATCGAAATAAAGTATAATTTGTGTTCTAAATAACTAAGAATTAACCATGGTAATCAATTAGTCAAAAGCTAATAGTCACCTGCACAGGTGGTGGCTAGTGCGGAGACTATTGCATGCAGCCATTCTCGTGGTGCTGCATTGCCATGAGACTTACACCTTCGACTTGAGGTACTCCTTGGTGAAAGTGTTCAGCTTCTTGAGAAGGGCAGTAGCTCTCTCCCTGAAACAATAAAGAATACGTGTTTTAATGACTTGATTGTCAAAGGCATTTGACAGAGTGGACAGATAAACGCTGGGGATCTTACTTAGGTGATATGGCAGCCACCGTTGTCAGGCTAATTAAGTAATTTCACGATGGCATGGCTGGTGCGGCGTCTGTTGGTGGAACAATTACAGACCCATTGAAATTAGGTATGGACTAAAACGAGGATGCGTCTTGGCACCCAGTTTGTTCATTCTCTTTCTTGGAGCAGTACTATCTGCAGCATCCGAACGCCTGAGTACGGGCGTTTTCATCAGCACTAGATCTGATGGAAAGTTATTCAACTTGGCTAGACTGACAGCAAACGCAAAAACTCGCGAATTCTGCACTCGTGAAATGCTATTTGCTGATGACGCAAGATTCTTGCGCACACCAAAGTGATTTGTAAACACGTTAAACAAGCTGAAACCTTGTTTGTACTTACAAGCGCTACAAAGAAAACGGTAACACTCTATGGCCTCCATGGTCACGGATCTCTCCTCTCTGTGTCGCTCTCCCTCCCCCCCCCGCTCTCTCTCTGTCAAGCCACCAAACGTGTGTGTTCTTGAACAGCTTACAAAGCCAAGTCTTAATTACAGAAAGCAAACGGGCAGAAATCGATACTTGTCTTACAGATGCACGCCGAAAAACTTGGCAGAGAACAAACTGAAATAAACTACTTACTTGTGTGGGTTGGTTTCTGATTTGATCTTGTCCATTTGTGCAACATCACTGTCTAACTGCTCGATACTCTTTTTCAACTCCACCAGTGAAAGGTCACAGGTTTGTTTCAGTTGATCATGCAGAGATGAAACTAGTCTGAAACAATGCACGCACTGCATTATTAAGATGGCCAAAGTGCTTCACTCTGGCAAACGTTTATTTCTGTTAGTCCCTGTCTCTCTATATCTCTCACTCCGTCTCTCCCTCCCTATCCCCTCCCTTGGATGTACAAGGGTAACAATTATCCCAGTTACAGTACACACACACACACACACACAGACACACACACACTTATCCATACAACATCAGTGTTGTATTGCGCAGTAAACAAGATCATGTTTAAAAACTGCATGCCCAGCGTCACCGGCGGAAAAGGCTACCTACACATTTCGCGGCATGCCATATATTTTTGTTGCTACCACGGGCGGATATTTGTGTGTCACACAGCGCACCAGGGGGCGGATCCAGACAGGATAGTCCAGGGGGCCCAAAAACTTCCAATTACACCATGAGATGAGACGAAGATGCACGTACTTCGAAATAATATTTTAATAGCCATATTCTGAAGGCGAATACATCCATCTTGGCGTCGATTCTCGTGAAATTGATCAACCTGTCCTACAAGTCTTCCACTGTTCCCGCCCGCCTGAAACACGCAGTCATCACGCATCCTCTTAAATGTTCCGGTCTTCCCGTCGACGACTACGCCCGCTACTGACCTATCTCGAACCTTCCGTACACATCCAAGTTACTTGAACGCCACATCTCTGTCCAACTGCGTTTACATATGCAACACAACGGCATCCGAGATCCTTTTCAGAGCGCCTACCGCCCATCACGCAGCGTTGAGACAGCCAATTTATGTATCCAAAACGATGTGTTAAGATCACTGGATGCTTGTAAGCATATAGTACTAGTTCTACTTGACCTCAAAGCTGCGTTCGACACGATCGACCATGACATTTTTGTCGCTGAACTAGACCGAATTAGCGTGCGAGGCGACGCACTTTGCTGGCTCGCCTCTTACCTAGCCGACCAAACACAGTGCGTCAGTGTTGACGGTCATCTTTCTTGCGACAGCCAACTACGACATGGAGTGTCACAGGGCAGTGTTTTGGGTCCTCTGTTATTTTCTATATACTGTGCTGGTCTTTCCGACGTATTCGCGAAGCACAGTGTGTACGCTGGCGACACCCAACTCTATGTCGATTTTTCGCGAAATGATTCTGCGTCCGCCGCCGACCGGACATCCCGTTGTGTGACTGACGTGAAAGCATGGCTAGCGTCGCGTTACCTGCTTTTGAACGAGGCGAAGACAGAGGCGATACTGTTTGTAGCACCAAACAACCGTGTTCCACAACCACCTCCTCTTCCCATCGACATATGTGGTTGCAACGTCAGCATTTCCGCCGTGACCTTGGAGTACAGCTCGACTCCACGATGTTGATGGCCGCACAAGTTAGCCGTATCTGTCGGACTGCCTACGCCCAACTACGTGGTGTAGCGCGAATGCGATCATCTCTCCCGCTTACAGTGTGCAAGTTGCTTGTACACGCATTTGTCACGTCGCGACTCGACTTTGGAAACGCGGCCCTGTACGGCATTACCGGAATCTTGTTGCACCGACTAGAGATAGTCCAGCGATCAGCGTGTCGACCTCTGCTTACGTCGGCATGACCAACACAGCGTGATGACGGCACTACAAGAGCTGCATTGGCTACATGTGGCGCAGCGATTCAGTTGACTGTTGACCTTGATGCACGGCGCTGTACATGCAAACACTCCACAGTACCTTGCTGACCGTATATCTGTATATGTTCCCTGTCGTACTCTTTGCTCGGCCGACCAGTCTCTCATGGTTGTTCCTAGAGTTAACGTGGAACGGTACGGCCGACGCGCGTTTTCATGTGCCGGTCCCACTCTCTGGAACTCTCTTCCACTAGAGCTAAGAAGCCAACGTGACTCTGGACGTTTAAGGAGATACCTGAGAACCTTTATCTTTAATCAGGCTTTTTCGTAATTTATTTTCTTCATAAATACATACACTGAGCTTCCAAAGTTGAATGAACCCAAAATAGGGAGATCTCCCTGTATATTCAAAACACAATAGAGAGCAGCATACCAGCAGCACCTACAACATTAAAAAATGTAGATGTATAGTGCAAAACATGCAAAATGAAACAAACAAAAGACTGTGATCTCCATGCAATCGTCAATGTATTGCTTCTGCAACATGGTGTTGTAAAGGTGAGTCGCCTTTCCAACCAACTTCAGAAACCTGACGACATCTGCAACTGGTAGCATGTAGAGGAAACATTGATTTTGCACGCTAGCAAAGCACTCGGGGACTCATGCCCTAGCGACGGCCGAAACTTGGTGTCGATCTTCCTCATCATGGTGAACACCCTTTCCACCGGAGCCTGGTCGTAAGGGAGGATGAACAAGGCGACCTAGGCAATTGAAGCGTGGCTGTCCGTCAGGTCGCGTCATCTTCAAGACGGATGCCCACCACAGATTGATGTGGTGATCGGTGAAGGAAGGCAGGTCGTGGGCCACCTGGAACTCCTCCAGCAGCTCATCCGACTCCTCATCGGACAGTGACTGGAAGGTGTCCGCGATCTCCAGAACTGAAAATACAATACTGCTGAGATAATGACCATACCTTAGTCGCATGATGAAACCAGCAACTTTGTGCCATAGCTGGCCATGACACATTCATATTTCACACGTGAAATATGTATAATCAGATGGAAGCAGAACATTTTTCGGACAAATGTGTGAACAGCCACTTAAAAATACAATCAAAACATAGCAATAACTAAACATGAACTTGTCTTTACAGACATGATGTGTATAGGCAACCATACCGGTGTATAACATTACAAAAGTTAAAGCAAAGAATACAACCAGCTAACACTATACCTTTCAGAGAACAACAGCCTGTTGTTCACATCGAGGAGAGGCACAGCCTTGAGCACCTCGCTCTGAAATGGAAATTTCTTCAGTAGTTTCTCCACTGCTGCAGTGAAGCCAGCCCGAACAGCCTTAAACGTAATCTAACTACAATCTTACTTGGTGAATACTTTACTGTTTTTAATGACATAAATATAACTACAATCTTACTTGTAGAACTTCCTCGCAATCGCAGGGTCTACTTTGAGTAGTAATAATTTAACATACCTCAATGAATTCGGAACGTTACAAACTGGTATGTCCAAGTACAAGTTCTTCTCCACTGCTTCTGTCGATTATTATGATTAATCACGGCACTGACCTTCGTTCGGCGACAATTAAACTTCTTGGCGATTTCGCTGTCGGTGAACTTCGCCTTCACAAGATCAGAGAAATAGTCACTGACACCGAAGGGCAGGTTGTGTTTGGCGACGAACTGGCAAAATAAGGCCTCAGCCTTCTGCACCTTCTCCACGACCGTACCGGAAGCACATGGCTGAAAGCGCATGCTTGTCAGCTTGGCCGTCACGCCACACCTCTTTGCACCGACCACTTTGTCCTTGTGTTTTTTGCTCGACACGTGTCTCTCCACATCATTTCTGCCTCCATGACTGACGAAGAAGTCGTAATGACAGATCGTACATAAAGAAAACGTGTCGCCTTTAGAGCTTTTTCGAATTCCCGTAAACTTGTCCGCCCATGTTTGCTGCCACTTGTAAGCGTACTTCCTCACCTTTCTCTTTGCATGGTTGCCATCATCGTCTGCCTGACGCTTCCCTTTCTGCATTTTCAATTTCCAGCGAAGAAAAAAAGTCGCGATCGCGGCAAATTACAGTACAAAATGACGTCGACCGGAAGTTTCGAGTGAACAAAAATTTATGCTGTGGGGTTAGTTTGAGCATTGCCAAAAGGGGGCGCTGCAGTGCATTTTTTTAAGTTTTCGAATAAAATCAGGAGATTTGTATTCTAATACGGGAGATTTTCTAGATTCTGTCAAAATTCGGGAGATCTCCCGCCAAACTGGGAGACTTGGAAGCTATGCATACATTTTAATGTTATATATGGCCTACATAATAATCGAAATGTGAAATTTTTATTGATTTGATATCAACATTACGCTATCTGGCGGATTTTTCGTAAAAAGGCCATAATTTATTAACCATCCGTCTTACATCAACGTATGATGTATCTAGAGATTCGAGATGAGGAATAGCAACTATTAGATTATGTGTTTTGTGCGTAATGACAACCATATTGATGTTATTTGCGAAAAAACATAAACCTTTGTTAACCTTAAACCTAATGCTAATTTACCTCACTGTTTCCTCCCATAGCCGATCAATTTAGGACTAAGCGTCGCCTAACCTAGATTAAACTGCAGAAGAAACACCATGCTTCTTCCGAACAAAATATAAATAGTATAATTGATAGTATATGGGAGAAAGTGATTTATTTTCCATGTTGACGTGTATCATTGGGTACTTTTAAGCGAATAACGTGAAGTGAGCCTAATTTCTTAACGTTGTGTGTGTTTGGATTCAAAATAAGGAGTAGCAACTTTTATGTTAAATGTGGTTTGTGCGTTGAGGTAGCTATATTGATTTTTTTTACGAAAACCTGTAAAATCATGTCATTTTAGTTTTGTTTCTCATTAAAAAACCTACAAATAAGAAAATTGCTTGTTTTTGCCCGGCGTATATAACTGATTCTGCCAAAGCATGTTTTGTATCTTAAAATAAATACGCAATCCAAATAAACTAAAGACACATCTACTCTCATGTAAAACAGTGATAGATAGAGGGTCATTCCCTCGAGGATGTGAAGAGTTAATTTTTCCACAATGATGAGGTACTTCTTTTGCCAGCTCCTATAGCAGGATGTAACCCGACGACTGCTCAAGAACTGCTTAAATTGATTCACAATATGGACGATTAGGTACCTGTGAGTCCATTCTTCCTCACTCATATACGTTCATTCCTAAACCACCTGTGAAAGATGTGGGGCCAGTGACAACGAGTTTGTTCGACGAAGAGAACAAGGATGAAGTAGCATTGATAGATATAGTACATCAGGAGCTTCGTGGAGGGCCAGAAACGAATACAGTTGCTCTGGTCATGTGGTCTTCATACCATGATTCTCGGTTAGATGTTGGAAGATCAATAACATACATTGAAGCCCACTCGCCCATTTTCCACAACAAAGCAGCTGTTCTAGACATGATTCTAACAAGACAGTACCAAGCACCTCAAGCCACAACACGTCCCGCTGCTGGTGGTGGGTCAACCAGTTTAAGTCGTTGCCAAAAAAAAAATCAATTAACATTCACAACAACACAAAGGCAAAGGGAGTTTATGATGTGATCGGCCTTACTCAGCACCTACTAGATCAGCCGAGTAGTTGGGGAATTTATCAGTGATAATAACGACGACGACCGCAATGAAGTGATACGAAGAAGGCTATGCATACCAGGAACGTTTTCGAGGCCACCTTAGGAATCTGTTGGAAGCCGTGATGGACAGAGAATATCATTTTGAAAAAGAGCGTAATGACTCAATTGTGTTGAACAACAAGGTATGTGTCACGTATGTTCGTGAGCTTGAATCGAAGGGTTAAGAGTAACACGACAGCTTCATTGGAAATGTGCTGAATTCGAATGCCTTGTATCTGACCACACCAATCAAGCGAAACAACTTATCCAATAACACATATAGCAGAAAGAGTGATCAAGAGGAGAATCCAACACAGATCACGTTAACTAGTATGGGCAAGCTTTCATTGTGCATGGAAGCCGAGGATAAGACCTACAGGAGTTTATTCTATTCTGGCATGAATATTCCCCTACCACCTGCATTGTCGTGTCAAGGGAACCTCAATTGATGCCCCAAGTCCGACTTCTTTGCATTCTCGAAACCACTTGTGTGCAACCGGATTCTTACGTTTTGTTATTGATGGTGAAGTACTGGTCCACTCACACGCCAACTTCATGTGTGGCTTTGTTTCTGAGACAGGTTGCTGTAACTTTTATTTGGATTGCGTGTTTATGAAAAACATGCTATGACCCAATATATAAGCATGGCAAACTCAAGCAGTACATCGTCTGAAATACATGTTTTTTTTAAAGAGACACAAAAATTAACATTACCTGATGATACAGTTTATTGCACATAACTTCAATATGGTTGTATTTACGTAAAAATCAAATAACTTAAACGTTGCTACTCCTTATTTCGAATCTCTACATACATCATATGTAGACGTAGGAGGAACGGTTCATAAATTAGGGCCGTTTACGAATAATCCTCCAGGTGGCGTAATATTGATATTGCTCTGGCATGCAAAATTAATTACTTTCTCCCATATAGTATCAATATGTTTTGCTTCGCAGGAGTTCGGGGTTTCTTTTGTAATTTTAATTACATGATTTTACGGTTTTTTGCAAGTAACATCAATACGGCTACTTCTATGCAAAAAATTACATGAAACATAAAATTGCTACTCCAAATTTCGAATCCAGAGACATAATACGTTGATGTAGGGTGAACGGTTCAGAAGTTAGAGCTGTTTCAAGATTGTTGCTTAAAGGTGCCCCCCACGGCCCCCAGGGGGATGATCGTTGTACATTCGGACCAAATATGTTACATTTATGCGCCAACTTATCAGGCGGTACCGAAAAGTAAAGTTTTACAATAACTTTAAATGAAAATGAAATTTAACACAGGGCTGATTCTCTGTTAATATGCCTATACAGTTGTATTGCGTTTTGACATGAAACCCCGCACTTGCATAAGCACACGCACATGCACACGCACACACATGCAGTATACAGCTATACCGTATTTATGTTTTGTATATGCAATGTATGGTTACAAATGAAGCGCTCGACAGCTACGTACATTTTGATGTATTGGTGGTAGGTTTCTGAAACAGTTCCCTTCTTCTCCTCCATTTTCTCGCAGAGCTGTTTTTTGTACAGCTCTCTGAACTGTTCCTTGGAATTGCGCTGCAGAATGTTCTCGCTAATGAAGTCACCAAGCTGCATAAGGAATCAGTTGGTTAACGGTAAAAAAAACGTGCAGTTCATGAGAACATCATTCGTGATGATCTTACTGCTGATTAGTTACATCATTATGATAAACGGTAAAGAGATAATGGCACTTCCTTGCCTCAAACCAATGTTAACTGGAAATTCTTCCGACATCCCAGATCCAACCACAAATATTCCTTTTGTTATCTCATACATTGTTTCCACCATCCTGGTTTCTACTTTTAGCATTCCCACCCATCTAACTGTTGATGTCACCACACCTCTCTTAGCTTAGTAACATTATATGTGCACGTCATTAGCTTACCTTCTAGATAATTATGTGTACATATTTCCATTCCACATTAAAAATGGTAAATATAATGCCTAATTTCAAGTTAAAGTATCAACATGCACTGTTTTGAAGGGAAACACTGTTCTTACCACTCTACCTTCTGGTAGCAAATACATGCACGCACACATGCATGGTTGCATATGTGGCATTGTATCCATCCAACAGTTAACATGTCATTTGTGTAAACAGAATAAAATTACGCACCTCTGCAATGTCTATATCTGGCAGGGTTATTTGACCGGAGATTTTAACTCTACTGGAGGAAGCAACTGCATCAATGATGCAGAAACTTGTCCCTATGCCGACCACCATTGCAAATGCTAGTCCGAGTGCAAAGTAATCCTGTAAAGTGTATATCATTCACATTAAACATACCAAAATAATTACTGAATATTCTTCAGTATACTTAATCATTAACATATCCAACAGTTGAAATACATGAATACTTTGTCTCCCTTTCCAAAATTAATTTTTCAATACGACTAACATATTGGTAGGATGATATAATCACATGTGTGGAAGGTGTAGTGCACATTTTATTCCACTGGTTATGCATGGTGATACACCAGCCGAACTCATCAGGATGCCACCTCCTCCACGAGTTGTGAGAAGAAACGCCATCAATCGCAGCTGACCTTAAATGATCATTTATACCAAAGACCACATGTCCCAGGAATGAACTTCCACACGCAATAGTTACAGGGAGAGAAATCGCTTGAAGCTCATGGTCAACATATTTGTCAGACGTCAGTGGCCATCCCCAGGACAACGTCTTAGCCAAGAGAGAATGTTGATAGTTGCTTCTGTTTTGCATCCTGATCGCTTTCTTACCGTCTTCTCCTTCAGTGAGATTTCTTTGTCTTACCAGTCTAGTATATGGTTTCCAGAGGTTGTGTCTGTGAGGAATCACTTGTTGACGATTGATTGCTTTCTTTCTCATTCTGTCTGTTTTCTTTCTTTCTTTTGTTATCTGTTGCAATTTTCAAGGCCCAGAATAACCACGCCTACTAAGGGTTCCCCTTAGGTGTCCTCTTTCATATTGTACACTTCCTCAGACGTTATAACCCTCAACCTGTTCGTAAGGATAAACCTCACATCAAGGACGGGCATGTTGTAATTCTCTAAAACTTCTCTCTTTGGTCTTATGCTGTCTGTACGTTCAACAGTGTTCCTATTCCATTGTAATGGAAGCAAGATTTACTAGAAAGGATGATGGCACTTTTAAATTAACAGTATACAGAACGAAGAACCACACTGAACTCTGAGTCCCACTATCGTTACCAAACATTAAGAAATATCAGAACACAGGCATGAAGAGATCTGCATATGGAACACTGAGGACACAGAAGCATTTAACTGAAATGAGAAAAACTATAATCTCCACACACGTGAAGACATCATCCTACCACGAGGCATATTGTACTGAACGACGGCAAACGTCTCTACTGGCAATAAGAACTATGTTATTGCATTCAACAAAACGTCTGCGTGTGTAAATATTTACAGTGTATGTGTGTGTGCACGTGCGCATTTCATAGTAGTTATGCCTGTCAACCAGATTAACAATTTATTACGCATATATAACTGAAAATAATTATTACACTTGTTCACGCCCTTTTCAACACCATGGTATTCAGTTATAAATTTGTCACCCAATAAAAGTAATGGTATTGTACTAACTTAATATGGAATTCATATTCTTTTGAACAGGCTGTCTACAAATTTAGACAAACTGCTTGAATTTCACCCTTCACTGCTAAGAAGTTTGTATTGTGATTACATTACCATGGCTTGCTCTGGTGATGGTGAATTACACATTGATTGGGCTAACCTACCTGTTCTTTTTTCACCACACCAATGGTGGGCACAATTTCGACGTCACATATGGTGTTTTCTCGTTCAAACACCAACGTTGCTTCCTGCTTGTTTGTTTCAGGGAGGATCTTGACCAATAGTGCTGGATAACAAAGACAATGGCCACACAAGTGTATCCATACTACCAGTTTTGTGGGCAGAGAATAGCATAGTCCATCAGTTTATGTACAAGGAATGTGGGTGGAATCTTGGCAACAATGCTTAATATTGGCTAATTACTGTTACCATTTTTATGTGATGTTTCTGTATGACTCTGAACATTTTGAAGGAAATCCCGAAAATATTTAACCTAATAAGGTATTACTGTAGTTATTTATTAATTAACTAATATATATTTATAATATATTTATCTCGCAATTTACTATACAGCTGTTTTATATTATATATGTATATACACTTATTTTTACTACTGATGATACAAATAATTTAGATCAATGTCATCGTTGATTTAGTTTCTCTAGTTCAGTTTTATATAACAAAGCCTTAGCTATACGTATTTATATGTTTTACTTGTATTATTATTATATTTATTTATTATAATTTCTAACGACTATTGTCACCACTACTGAACGGAGTTCTACTTTGGATTTTAGTGTCAAAATCAAGTTTTTATTATTATTATTATTACTTAACAAATATGCTCCGATTGCCTGTAAATTTGTTTCACAGAAAATACCTTCTCCATGGATGACTCCTGAAATGGTTCTGTTCTCAGACTTTTCACTCATCATTGAGCTTAGTTATTAACAGTCATAATTTGAGTAAACTCCTTTACGTAGAAGATGCACAGATTTATAATGTACAATTGTCTTAGTGTCATTTTCTACTGGATAACTGAGAATATATGTTTGTTAGTTAAATGCTGATACAACCGAATTTCTTATTATTGGCACACAAAAACAGCGTTGAAAAATCCAGAGCTTTTTCCTACATCTGCCCTTAGTCACAATATTAACCTGCACTTTCAGCACGAAATCTAGGAGTTATCTTTGATGACAATTTCCATTTCAGTCAGCATAATTCTCAAACTTACCGACGCTGTAATTATCCTAGTTGTTATTTGCGCCGTATTCATTGGTAGTTGCCTCTTTCTGTAGCAACAAAACTATTGCAACTGTATTTGTTACTAGTAGACTTGATTATATTGTAATTATCTTTTTCATAAAGTTGTTTTTAAAGATTTTATATAATTACGTGCAAAATTGTTTAGCAATGGTCTCGAGTCTTGCATGTTCCTTCCCAGCACCTGTATTATGGGGTAGTTTGTCCATGCCTTGATCAAGCTTCAGCTGTTTAATCAGATGCCATCTCAGATCCTATGTTTATGTGATTTTGAATTTTCGTGGGCTGAATTGTGTGGTTAGGAATTCTTCACCACAAATATCACACACTTCAGCAGACGGTTCCTGTCCTACTACAGGGACTAGACATCGCTGTATTTCATGACTTGGGGCAGGGAAACATCGTTCCTTCCCTTTTACCTGTCCACTTGTGTCGAATCCAGCAACAATGTGCCATTGGATCAAAACGGCTGTTTTCTCTTGACAAAGTGCCATGAACAGTGTAGCACTGCTGCCGATCTATGACACAGATGAGACAACAGGAGTAACTGTGTTTTTGTGAATACACATACAGACGCTAAAATACAGAATCGACGGTTAGCGTCTGTAGCGTCTACATAGTACAAAACCACATCAGTGCCTGCCTTTTCGTGTGTGCTTGTATCTGTAGTAATACTACATTTGTATTTGTAATGATATTTGCAGTCATCAAATTCACGACAGCACTGGTGTGACAATGAATTACTTGCTAGGAATATCTTCTTGTCTCTGTTGCGAGTGGAATGTTGAACTGTGTGGAATCTGATTTCCATAGATTAATATGTGCACTGCTCCTTTTTGCCTTCTTTGATGCATCTGCAACTACAACTAAGTGTCCACACTAATGTGAGAGGCAGCTAGACAAACATTGAGCAACCCTTTGGAGCAGGATGTGTTTCCAGAAAACCCTCCATGTCCTGCGATAGATTTGCTAAGGTGTTCCGTCGCCCGGTCGACTGCAGTACACATGATTGGTACAGTGTCACTCACTGTGAAGTAGTCACGTGAAGAATTAAACAATGTAGGCCAACAGTGTTCATCAACTGCTTGCGAGCGATGTCCTCGTGGATGTTGTGCATAGTCCAGTCTGTTGTATAATAATTTAATAATAATAATAACACAACTTATTTTCCACCTAATCCTTCTATACAAGCTCATAGGAACATCAAAATAAAAAGGTTAATCAATCTGAAAATCGATTAGTAGCATAAAAATGAATATTATCAGGTGAGCAAGCACGATTATAAAGGTAAGTGTTTAAAGAAACAAACGCAGACCTTCCCCGTGCAGTTAAATGGAGAATATATAGTTGTTCTCATGCAATGTGTTGCACATTGTCCACTTATCTATGGGGTTGTTGGCATGACTGTCATCATGCACTTTCGAAGCTGTTTCTCCAAATTCAGTGATTCTAGCTTCTCTAAGAATGCCTGATGTGCTATGCACATATTATGCTTTGACCAGCATGCATCATTTTGCTGTCCCGGCATTCGCCCACAGCACTGAAACGCATCGGAGGTTATGAAAACTCCTGTCTTCACAGTTATATAACACAACACCGACATTACTGCACATGCATTTAATGTTACATACACACCACATTGAGTCGGTAAATTGTAAAAGAATCATTTCATATCTTCCCTCAAAATATTTCGAAATCGTACTAAAACACCAGGGAAATATGGCAACAATATATTTAATTTTCACAACAATAATTAGACAAACTCATGCATGGAGTTTTATTATATAGTGTATAACAATTTTATTTCTAATGAATAATTCCATATTTCAATAAAAATACCAAAAATCATACTAAAATCTCACAGAAAAATTGCCAACAATCGTTTTCATGTTCGCAATAATAAGTAACTAATCTTACGCATTGTTGCCAAGATTCTACTCAACATTTTCACAAACACGATTTAATTTTTATTGATTTTTATAAGGTGGCGGATTAAGTAGAGGAACAACGAGCAAAAAGGTAACGCAAGCAAGATTTGTCATAAAGTTTACATTAAAAAATGGGCCAAGAGGCCCTGAAGTCCTTTGGACTAATACGTCTATTTGTGACCCCGGCTGACCAAATGAGTGATAAGTTGGAAAATTGTAACATTGTATTCTTACATTCTTGTAAAGGTTGGGTATGGGGCTTTTACAAGGTTTCAAAAACTATGACTGCTACAAAAATTGGCGAAGTTATGGAGCATTGAACATGGTAGGGGTCAAAAAGTGAAAATGAAGAAAACGGCTGTTGAAGTTTTACATTACATATGCAAATGGATTGCATGGAAATATTACATGCATGACATTCAAATGTGGCACACAGTATGTATGTTATGTTGCAACGATACACTGGAAGTACGAATGTGCTGCTACAAAAATGTATCAAGTTATGCCAGATTATGTCTTTATGTGTAAAACTAAGAGGACAAATTATTTGAGAGCAAAAGGTAGACTCACTGTTTGACACAGTTTAAAACCTACAGGGAACTGTCCAGCTTAACAGGGGTCTAGTGGCTTAATGCTGTCTGTTGACACAAGTCTGTCTGCTCTGGCTGTGTGTGACCAATTAAATATTAGTCAAGGCCTCAATGATACAAAGCAGAGTGGACAGTGGGCTAGGCAGTTTCTGGCACATTACACAAATCTACTACTCTAGTGGGCTATGTCAGTTGAGGCAAGCCTCTGCCAGTGTCCAATTACAGATTAGTCACACCAGTCAGGCAGCCACAGTGAGGTGTGACAGATATTCTGCGAAAGGGATTAGTTGAACAAAAGGACTGTTAGCATGATAGATCATCTGCTGCAGCAGACAGTTTAGTTAGCAAATTTAGCATTTTAGGGGACCTTTGGTGCCCTTAGAATGATTCAATCAAATACAGATTTCTTGTGTACAGTTGCACTGCCACATAAAATGTCTACGCAAAATTAGAGAAAAAGTTAATGAAGAGTTTTTGAAAAAATAGGCAAAATGTGAAAATTTACCAGGTTTGGGGTCTTTTTTTGGGAGTCATTAGGTGCCCGTAGAATGATTCAATCAAATACATATTTCTTGTGTACAGTGACACTAACCTAAGGAATGTCTATGCAAAATTAGAAGTTACCAGTTTTGGGGTCCTTGGAGGCCCTAGGGAGCCCTTAACATGATTCTCGTGCATAGTGGCAATGCCCTAAGATATGTCTATGCAAAATTAGAGAAAAAGTTGCTGAACGGTTTCTGAGATACCGCAGCTAACGGCGGACGGCGGGCGGAGGACGGCGGACGCAGAGTGATGGCAATAGTCCCTTGGACCTTCGGCCAAAGGACTAAAAAGTGTGTCTCTGTAGGAGCATCTTTTTTACTTACCCAACTAAGTCTGTGCTAAAATAAAGCGCATTTCTATTAAAGCATATTTAAGGATCGAGTCTTTCAGAACATCACTCAGTTTATTATCATAAATTTCGCAAACAAATTAACCACCTTAGAACCATGCCAGTAGTAAAGGAGGTTAAGTACCGTGCACCGAATGAGTTTGAGTGAAGGAAAAGTGCCCGGATGTAGATCAAGTGCCTGGATGTAGGTCAAGGTCAAGTGCCCGGATGTAGGTCAAAGGTCAAGTGGAGCCACCTGGTGGATAGGTCATGAACTAAATAGCACCCTAGCGGAATGTTTCCTAACTAAAATAGCGCCACCTATCGGATTTTTTTCGGAACTCAATTTCACTGGAGCACAAATTGCGAACTACAAGTGGTGCCACCTATCGGAATTTTTATAAACTAAATGTAGGAGTACTGCCAAAATTCGTCTCTTGCACGTTTGCGTGCAATGGAGCCCCCTGACGGATAGCTCAGGAACTACAAACGTCATCCCCTAGTGGACATGTGAGCGAACCACATATGAGTACTGCCAAAATTCGTGTCTCTTGCACGCTTGCGTGCAAGGGAGTCCCCTGACGGGTAGATCACGAACTTCAAACATCATCCCTGGCGGACAATGGTGTCTTTTCTTATGTCCCATAGGTTGTTGACCGTTTGTTGATGTAGTGACGTCATGGCACGCGCAGTAATTTTGTGCGCCAGGTGAGTTGGTTATACAGGTAGTGATTTGGTTAGACCTTGTTTTGAACTTGGGCGTATGCAATGTAATCCCACATATGAAGTCATACAGTGACGTCATTAAACACATTCTAATTTACATGTACTTTGACGAGGCAACACCATAGATACATAAATAGAGACATACATAGATACAGACATAGAGACAGACATAGAGATATACAAATATACATACATAGAGACATACATAGATACATACATAGATATATACACAGAGCAGACATAGATACATACATAGAGACATACATAGATACAGACATAGAGACAGACATAGAGCTATACAAATATACATACATAGAGACATACATAGATACATACATACATAGATATATATATATACACAGAGCAGACATAGAGATTTACATAGAGACATACATATATACACACATAGATGCAGACATAGAGAGACATAGATACATACTTACATAGAATCATACATAGACAGACATAGACACATACATAGAGACAGACATAGACACATACATAGAGACAGACATAGACACATACATAGAGACATACATAGTGACATACATAGATACATACATAGATACATACATAGAGACATACATAGATTCAGACATAGAGACAGACAGAGATATACATAGAAACATACATAGAGACAGACACAGACACATACACAGAGTAGACATAGAGATTTACATACATGCATACATAGAGACATAGAGACAGACATAGATACATACATACATACATAGAGACAGACATAGATACATATTTACATAGAAACATACATAGAGACAGACATAGACACATACACAGAGTAGGCATAGAGATTTACATAGATGCGTACATAGAGACATAGAGACATACATAGATACGTACATACATACATAGAAACATAGAGACAGACATAGATACATACTTACATAGAAACATACATAGAGACAGACATAGACACATACATAGAGACATACATAGAGACCTACATAGATTCATACATAGATACATACATAGAGACATACATATATACACACATAGATGCAGACATATAGAGACGTAGAGACAGACATAGACACATACATAGATATATACATAGAGACAGACATAGAGATATACATAGATATATACATAGAGACAGACATAGAGATATACATAGATACATACATAGAGATAGACATAGAGACAGACATAAAGACAGACATAGAGATATACATAGATACATACATAGAGACATATATAGATACATACATAGATATATACACAGAGCAGACATAGAGATTTACATAGATACACACATAGAGACAGGCATAGACACGTACATACATACTTACATAGAAACATACTTACTTACATAGAAACATACATAGATACACACATAGAGACATACATAGATACAGACGTAGAGACAGACATAGAGATATGCATAGATACATACATAGATACACACATAGAGATATAGAGACAGACATATATACTTACATAGAAACATACATAGAGACAGACGTAGACACATACATAGAGACATACACACATACTTACATAGAAACATACATAGAGATATACATAGATACACACACAGAGGCATACATAGGTACAGACACAGAGCAGACATAGAGATTTACATAGATACATACATAGAGACATAGAGACATCGAGACAGACATAGATACATACATAGACATAGAGACAGGCATAGATACATACTTTCATAGAAACATACATAGAGACAGACATAGACACATACATAGAGACATACATACATACTTACATAGAAACATACATACTTACATAGAAACATACATAGAAATATACATAGATACACACATAGAGACATACATAGATACAGACGTAGAGACAGACATAGAGATATACATAGATACATACATAGAGACATATATAGATACATACATAGATATATACACAGAGCAGACATAGAGATTTACATAGATACACACATAGAGACAGACATAGACACGTACATAGAGACATACATACATACTTACATAGAAACATACATACTTACATAGAAACATACATAGATACACACATAGAGACATACATAGATACAGACGTAGAGACAGACATAGAGATATACATAGATACATACATAGATACACACATAGAGATATAGAGACATACATATATACTTACATAGAAACATACATAGAGACAGACGTAGACACATACATAGAGACATACATACATACTTACATAGAAACATACATAGAAATATACATAGATACACACATAGAGGCATACATAGGTACAGACACAGAGCAGACATAGAGATTTACATAGATACATACATAGAGACATAGAGACAGACATAGATACATACATACATACATAGAGACATAGAGACAGGCATAGATACATACTTTCATAGAAACATACATAGAGACAGTCATAGACACATACATAGAGACATACGTACATACTTACATAGAAACATACATACTTACATAGAAACATACATAGAAATATACGTAGATACACACATAGAGACATACATAGATACAGACGTAGAGACAGACATAGAGATATACATAGATACATACATAGAGATATAGAGACAGACATATATACTTACATAGAAACATACATAGAGACAGACGTAGACACATACATAGAGACATACATAGGTACAGACACAGAGCAGACATAGAGATTTACATAGATACATACATAGAGACGTAGAGACAGACATAGATACATACATACATAGAGACAGTCATAGATACATACTTTCATAGAAACATACATAGAGACAGACATAGACACATACATAGAGACATACATACATACTTACATAGAAACATACATACTTACATAGAAACATACATAGAAATATACATAGATACACACATAGAGACATACATAGATACAGACGTAGAGACAGACATAGAGATATACATAGATACATACATAGAGACATATATAGATACATACATAGATATATACACAGAGCAGACATAGAGATTTACATAGATACACACATAGAGACAGACATAGACACGTACATAGAGACATACATACATACTTACATAGAAACATACATACTTACATAGAAACATACATAGATACACACATAGAGACATACATAGATACAGACGTAGAGACAGACATAGAGATATACATAGATACATACATAGATACACACATAGAGATATAGAGACAGACATATATACTTACATAGAAACATACATAGAGACAGACGTAGACACATACATAGAGACATACATACATACTTACATAGAAACATACATAGAGATATACATAGATACACACATAGAGGCATACATAGGTACAGACACAGAGCAGACATAGAGATTTACATAGATACATACATAGAGACATAGAGACAGACATAGATACATACATACATACATAGAGACATAGAGACAGGCATAGATACATACTTTCATAGAAACATACATAGAGACAGTCATAGACACATACATAGAGACATACATACATACTTACATAGAAACATACATACTTACATAGAAACATACATAGAAATATACATAGATACACACATAGAGACATACATAGATACAGACGTAGAGACAGACATAGAGATATACATAGATACATACATAGATACATACATAGATACATACATAGAGATATAGAGACAGACATATATACTTACATAGAAACATACATAGAGACAGACGTAGACACATACATAGATACACACATAGAGACATACATACGTACAGACACAGAGCAGACATAGAGATTTACATAGATACATACATAGAGACATAGAGACAGACATAGATACATACATACATAGAGACAGTCATAGATACATACTTTCATAGAAACATACATAGAGACAGACATAGACACATACATAGATACATACATACATAGAAACATACTTAGATACATATATAGAGACCTACATAGATGCAGACGTAGAGATATACATAGATACATACATAGAGACAGACATAGAGATATACATAGATTCATACACAGAGGCAGACATAGATACAGACATAGATACATACATAGAAACCGATATAGAGACATACATACATACAGACAGAACCACGGCGACATCAAAAGCCCTCACGCACTCACCCAATTTTTTTCGAGTTGGTAGGACATCAATTTTGACAGAACCAGACACTTTGCACGAGACTACGGATGATACATCACACAAAACTACAGACGAGATATCGCACGAGACTACGGATGAGACATCACACGAAACTACGGATAACACATCACACGAGACTACGGATGATACATCACACGAGAGTACGGATGATACATCACATGAGAGTACGGACGAGACAAGAGATATGTCACGAGACTACGGATGACACATCACACGAGACTACGGATGACACATCACACAAGACTTCGGATGACACATCACACGAGAGTACCGACGAGACACGAGACGAGACTATGTCCGAGATATGCCACGAGACTACGGATGACATATCACACGAGAGTACCGACGAGACAAGAGACGAGACTTCACTGACTCACTCACTGACTCACTCACTCGTGTCTGTTCACTCACTCATTCATTCACGAAACACTATGCTTTGACCAACACGCTACACGAATCGAACTGTAGACACGAGTTGTACAAACAAAACACTAATAGACGTGTTATCGCGTGAGATCCCACCACAAAACGAAGCAAACAGACATGTTATCGCGTCAAATCCCTCCTTTTTAGGAAAATAGACGTGTTATCGCGTCAAATCCCTCCTTTTTCAGGAAAATAGACGTGTTATCGCGTCAAATCCCTCCTTTTTCAGGAAAATAGACGTGTTATCGCGTCAAATCCCTCCTTTTTCAGGAAAATAGATGTGTTATCGCGTCAAATCCCTCCTTTTTCAGGAAAACAGACGTGTTATCGCGTCAAATCCCTCCTTTTTCAGGAAAACAGTCGTGTTATCGCGTCAAATCCCTCCTTTTTCAGGAAAATAGATGTGTTATCACATCAAATCCCTCCTTTTTCAGGAAAATAGACACGTTATCGCGTCAAATCCCTCCTCTTTTCGGCAATTCGATACGTTATTGCGTCAAATCCCTCCTCTTTCGGACAAATAGACGGGTTATCGCGTGACATATTACCTCTTTCACTCAATTCGTCAGTTTATCGCGTGACATCTCTACCAAACTTAGCGCACGAGACTACGGACGAGACAAGAGACGAGACTACGGATGATACATCACACGAGAGTACGGACGAGACAAGAGACGAGACAATGGATGACACATCACACGAGAGTACGGACGAGACAAGAGACGAGACAACACACGAGAGTACGGACGAGACAAGAGACGAGACAACGGACGCGATATTTCACGAGACTATCGATGACACATCACACGAGAATACGGACGAGACAAGAGACGAGACTACGGATGACACATCACACGAGAGTACGGACGAGACAAGAGACAAAACTACGGATGCCACATCACACGAGAGTATGGACGAGACAAGAGACGAGACTACGGATGACACATCACATGAGTGTACGGACGAGACTACCGATGTCACATCACACGATAATACAGATGAGACAAGACTACGGATGACACATCACACGAGTGTACGGACGAGACTACCGATGACACATCACACGAGAATACGGACGAGACAAGAGACGAGACTACGGATGACACATTACACGAGAGTACGGACGAGACAAGAGACGAGAAATTACATGAGAGTAGTGGTTATCACGTAAGATTCCCTCAAAAAGATGGAATTTCAGGCAATTCGACGGGTTACCGTAGTAGTATGTTGATAGCCAGTTATGTCTGTGTATTGTTCAGTCGAGATGATAGCCAGTTATGTATATGTATAGTTCAGTACTTAGACACTAGCTTGTTATGTCTGTGTGTAGTTCACTACAGACGTTAGCTGGTAATGTCTGTGTGTAGTTCAGTAGAGACGTTAGCCAGTTATGTATCTGTGTAGTTCAACACAGGAACGTTAGCCTGTTATGTATATGTGTAACAAATTTACCGGATTGTTTGACAAACGAAACACCAAACACTTATTAGGTTTCGGCGTCATCTCATTTGCATAGCCAATCAGACCGAACGTACATCACGTGACTTCCCTTAACACAAGAACTGTGCACGTTCATGAGAGAGGCAATATCTGACGCCACTCAACGGACACCAATGTAATTAGTCAGAGTATTGCCATCTACCGACCATGATAGATCTCTATTCGTTGACACACATATTCGTTGGGAATAGCGGAAGCGTAGAGTCCGCCATGACAGGTCGCCATGACATTCAAATAACTTCCGGTACGACGTTACTTCCGGCATAGCGTCCCTAGTAGAGGCCGCCATGACAGTCAAGTGACTTCCGGTATGACATCACATCCGGCGTAGCGTCCCTAGTAGAGGCCACCATGACAGTCAAGTGACTTCCAGTATGACATCACATCCGGCGTAGCGCCTCCTAGTGGATAATCGGAGTACTACGCCAAAAATTTAAGCAACCACCGACATTCGGGCACTTGACCTTGACCTTTGACCTTGACCTACATCCGAGCACTTTTCCTTTTCCTTCACTCAAACTCATTCGGTGCACGGTACTTAACCTCCTTTACTACTCATGCCCATTCACGGTGTGCCCACACTGTACACTCTCAATGTTATACCCAAGCTTCCCTTCCTTACTGTCCGAAAACAGTTCACAGCACTTAAGCATTACCAGAAATACCGAGACAAACCAATTACGCATGCGTCACCGTTGCACCTTTTCCTCGCGCACCGGCGATATTAATTTGCATTAGGCGCCCAAGACAAACGCGCATGGCACGCGAGGAAAGCACCCCACCACATTTGCCGACCCCACATCTGATCCGTGGGTATCCTCTGCATAGTGTGAAAAAACTGGAGAAAGTTTTTTGTTAACATCCTATGCGTGAATGATTTGCCTATGTTTGCAATGTAAAATGGCAGCAAAAGGTCGAATATCTTAAGGAAATAGCACGTTCAAAAGCCTATATATGAAATGTTTGCGCAGACCTGTCACTTGCCGACCCCACATCTGATCCGTAGGTATCTTCAGCATATACTGCGAAAATATCATCGAAATCGGATACCATTTTTTTGTAAACACCCTATACTTGAATGATTAGTCCTATGTTTGCAATATAAGTGGCAGCAAATTCCCTAGCTATATCCAGGAAATGGCACGTTCAAAAGCCTACATATGACATGCTGCCGCAGACTGGCCATTTGCCGACCCGGCATTCAATCTGTAGGTATCTGTGGCATATATACTGTGAAAATATAGTCTAAATCGGATAAATGGTTTGGTTAACCTGCTTGGATGATTAGTCGTATGTTGGTAGTGTAGGCTCTAAATAGCTGTGACCGATCAGATAACTTCAGACACATTATATTCCTGAAATAAAATGAGAGACCCTTTAATGTATAGGCCAATTTATTTTAGAAACTGTACACATGATAAAAATGACACAAAACCAGTATTTGTCTGATAACAAGATAATTAGATAACTTCAGTAACCAGGCTTTTCAAACACCTATATGAAATGCTGGCATATATCGGTCAGTTGCCGACAATGCACACTAATGCCAGCACAATGTAGCACAAACACGTGAAGTTTCAAGGCAATTGGAAGTGAAATGTTAGTTTCATGGTTGTCTGGAAGGTAGGTTGAAATTGTTGTAAAGGTACGATATATGTTACTCATTCATACATGCCATAGGAGTCGAAAGGGGTTATGGGGGCTAAATCCACCAATATTTCGAGTGGATGGTTAAGCACCACTTCCAGTATTTTGTGAATTTGAAAATATATCCACGCTTTGAAAGTAATGCCCGACAGCAGCGGTTGCTGAAATCCTGCTCAGACCCCGATATACAACTCGTTCCGACTTCTATGCACTGACTTGCTGTTCTTCTAATAGAATAAATACGTTGACGGTTTGCTGTCCATCAACTGTCGTTTAATAGCCAGAAACATTTTACGCAATTTGTATTTCACCCCACGAAATATTCGAAATATCTGTCAACAGTCAGATAGATATAGTAAAATAAAACTCGCTGTTGCCTCTCATTATAATTTATTGCAGAGCCAGACGTCCCAACCGTTGATGTGTTTGGTTCCTACGGTCTTTACATACACGGAATGACAAGTCTTGCTAATAAGTATATACTATAATGACTATTAACCGGTAACTGATCCTGGGTAACAGAAATACGACGTTCCTTTACATGTGCGGGTGCTTCAAAGACTGAGTTAATAAATATTTCTCCTCTCACTTATGTTACAACATTGGAGCTTAAATTTGCTCTACAAAATGACTACTATACAGCATCACGTTTGTAAAATCATGGGAATTCATTTTAAATATATAAGTAATTTTAATTGTGTGTTTAATTATTGAAATTATAAATGGAGAATATTAATAACAGCAAATTTGTACAAAATATATTCACATTCAAATTACATTGATATTCATAATATACATTCGTTTTTTGTCCACTTTTGGTTATGACATTTGACAAGTGCCCTCTTCATAGCACATAACTAAAAAAATGCCTAAATTAAGAAAAGGAAATATCTTTATTGGTATTACTATGTAATTTACTCAGCTATTTTCACTAGATATTTAGACAAATATGGATAGTACATGGCTATGAAATAGAAAGTTTTACTATATTATCAACTAATTCATTTTTTATTCAAGAATAAAATTTAAATACCTTAAGCATAACATATTCCAGTAATTCCAATATCTCAAAGCAAAAGTAAAGATTGTATTACTCATGTCTGATGTAGTAGTGAATTCTGATAAAAACTTATTGTAAGCGCGTGCGATGATTATATGACTTAAATGTGTCTTTTACGCGTGTACCGATCGTACGATGTGCAGGCGATGCTTTAATTGGCCACGTGTTGCGACAAAAAACAACTAGTGCGTTGCACTGCGACAACAAAAATTAGATCTGTCATTTAACGCGGGCGATTGGCATGAAACCTACGAAAGCTCGGTATTTCTGGTAATGCGACATGGCGCATTATCGTTTTCAGCACTTAGTTGCCTCGCTTGTTTTCGAAGCTTCGAGACGTCGCATTGGCATGGCGAATGATCGTTTCCTTCTCCATGTCATTCCACGCATGCTGGGTTGTGGCTGACAATGCAAAAGTCGGTCATTCGGACATTTAAAGAATGCTTAATGTGTATCTGCTTGAGCAAGGGGCATTTTACATAGTACTTAACACACAATTAAACATAATAACTCTCAAGCAATAATCAAGATTGTTTCACAATTAGCTAAGGACTTCATTGTCCTCATGTTACTATTTGGAAACAATCTTTTAAAATCTAAATAACATTAGATGCAGTGCACAGAAACTGTACCTTTCATATACTGTTTCATATCCTCAACGGCGTCATTCACTACTTGTTTGCAGTCTGTCTCAATTGTGTGCCTTAAGCCTTCTATAACGCGTTGCTCCCAGACCTAGCAATGGGCCAAAATGTTATACATTGAAAAAAATCATATCAATGAAATACATAGGAAGATACAATGATATTCATTGATCAGACTGTTGTTTGCAATGCTCTAGTCGAGGCTGCTTGTTCCTGTAATACTGATGTTGAAAGAACACTGTCCACCAGATAATTTCAACACAGTGTTTGCAATTTGAAGTTAGTGCTTGCGAAATATTTCAAATTGTAAACCAAACATTCAAATTATAAACAACAACTATAAAATCTACGCCGTCTTAACAATAATGCTAATTTATGTTTAATGAAAATCACAATGCTAGCATCATAATGCAACAAATCGGTCGATCTGACGTTTAAGGAATGTTTAATGTAATTCGATTACACGATGGCATGGATAGGCGATAAACAAAACTATTGGGGGAATTTCTATAATTGTTAATTTGATTAGACGTAGGTCAATATTCCCAACTTGCAAGCGATCCATATGGGAATAGTTGCATTGCAATATTTAAAAATAAAGTTGTGTATTTTAATGCACTTTACTGGGATTTTACAACATGCATGGTAACTACCTTACGAGCATATACCATAGTATAAATATCATAAATTATCATTGAACACAACCTTTATAGATGCATTTTAAGTTGAGATTTAAATTTTTTTTTGAAAAAATATGCAATCGTGTGTGCGCGTGGGGGGTGCATGCGTGTGTGCATGTGTGTTCAATAGACTATAAACTTTAAATTCATACAAACCACGACGCCATAGAATAAAACATTAACATTTTAACTGTTGAACCGGAAAGTGACTTGTTTATATTTAAATAATAAGTAATGTTGTGTTATATTTATTCTTTTCGGTGTTATGCCTAGGGGTAGTCGTTTTATTAAGATTCCATGTTCCCCCAATAACTCAACTATGAAAACCCTGGATGAGTATTTTTTTTAACTCAATGCCACGATGACCCACTGTCTATAATGGTTGTCTCTAGTTAGGTTCCTATACTTGTTGCGACTAAAGCACTCAGGGGAAACCTAAGAAAGTTTGATATGTTGTTTAATGTGGTATTTTGTAATTATACGCAGACAAAATCGGGTTTTACAATTTATTTCCATGTTCACCACTAATGATCCTGAAATGTTTAATTGGTCAGTTCACCCCACCAGCAACCCTCAGGGGTAATAAAAACGGATTTATTCCCACAGAAATCTGACGAAGTTCATAGTATGGCAAAACGTTATACAATAATTGCTAGATACATGGTGTTTTCTTGAAGCAACATAGAAAAAATGCTATCACGTATATTAAGGAAGATGGCCATGAATTCAAGAACAATTAAGAGTACTTAAGCTACAAAATTAAAGTGGAGAACATTTGGGGTGTGTGCTGCTATCGAGTCATCTAGCTTTGTTTTTCCTTTCAACAGAGACATGCAGTGTGGCTACACAGTGATCGTTCTGCTTCCTGTGTTATTGTAAGACTCGGAATGTTCCCAGAGTACTAGTGTCCGTTACACTGAATAAATGTTGAATTTCAGACGTCACAATGTGTACTATTCCTACCTTGGTGATATAAAGTTGCATTTTAGACATAGAGGTGAATATGTTTCGTCTTCTGGTTTCTTTAAAACTAAATATATAGAGTGTATTTGTTTTGTTTATTTTGCATGGCCTCATCAATCCGAATTTTTGTTATACCAAATGTACTTTTGTAGCTCTATTTCCTGAATGATACACTACTTCGCGATACAATACGTATCGCAAATTTACATTTGTGTAGATCATGCATGCTGGAGGCAAGAAGCCCCCCTACCGCGCGGGCGGGACGTCTTACCCCACGTGATTTGGGTAATGTACAATCGTGGATAGGTCACGAAAATATATTTGTTTTGTATAGCTGGTGAGATAATTGCATAGTGCGCAGTAATGCTCCATTACTATGTTGACAATTGACAATGTATCTAAAGTCCCGCTCAACCGGTCAGTGCGGAATGTCATTCACAACTTATCGAACGTAATATTTGCAGACCTGTGTATGGTTTAATAACTTGTTTGGGTCTGAAACACAATTTTTATCTGCCGAAATGAAGATGGCAGGACGCGACTGTCTGCGCGAGTTCTTCAAACGGCACGAAGATTTGGCAATCCGGCGCCAACAGGGCATCAACAATGCGCGGGCTGTCGGTTTCAATCGACCAGAGGTGCGCCAATTCATCCTCGCAAGCCAGGGCTGTTTGCCTCACAAAACTAGCCCTGGCAGATCTACGCAAAGTGCGGAAGTTAGTTGAGTCAAACTAATAATTGACTTTGCCAGTCGCGACTGCGTCACCCGTGAGAACAGCGCAAATACCCGCTCCAATTTGAAGACGGATAAACGACTTCTGTGAATCCCAATATAATGACCCGTTCGCCCATTAGCATGAGCAGCTGAACGATATTGTGTATTCGAATAATTGCTTCTACTTCCTAAACATTGCAAGTAACATGAGCCACGGTTGGTTGAAATGTTTTATTATGACCACCTGACCTGCCGCCAACCACTGATATAGTGAGCGATTTCATAGGCTGAGCTTAAATTCAGAGTTTCACAAAGCGATCAGCCACGGGGTACTGGCACTGATGTAATCAGCAGCAGCGATCCCTGGCGCGCGAGGATGCGCCAATTCTCCGAACTGTATAAATCACAATTGGAGATGTCCGCATACACGTCAGCACGAATAAGGGACATGGACGAAACCGGAATAACAAATGTGCAAAAGCCCGGCAAGATTGTTGCCACAAAAGGAGTTCGCCAGGTGGGGACAGTGACAAGCGGGGAGCGCGGTGCTAGTATCATCGTCATGAACCTGGTCTGCACATATCTGCCACCGATGTTCATCTTTCCGAGAAAGAGGAAGGTTGAATCGCTGATGACAGGTGCGCCATGTCAATCCGTTGGCTACAGCAGTTCTAACTGATTGACGGATTCTGATCTATTTATAAAAATATTGTTGTCAAATGTCACAAATGCTTTGGTAATACATAGCATAACCGTACGGCAATCGTATGTTAATAACAGGAAGTCAAAATGACAAGGTCATGAATAACTATGCCCATTTTCCCCAAGGAAGGCTCCATGCCCCACCCTATCTTATTCCTCACCATGGCGAACCGGACACCGACAATGATGAAATGTCTCCGACAATGGAGAATTCCATTCTATAATATTGACATGGTTACGATTGATTGACCTCGAAACTTGTGAAACAGCGTTACGGCACTGTATTACGGTCACGTACACTCACGTCCATCAAACCAGAGATATCGCAAGCTTTGCCGTCCTTGCTTGACGAAGTGCATGCAGCTGGAGATGCCAGGGTAAAATAAACTGACCTGCGACCACAATGCGGTCAGGATCACCATAGACAATGGAGCCACGGGAAACATGTTTCGAGAATCAACAGCCGTGAAGTTGCGATGGCAAGTCAAGAGCACTTCTCAATCTGCCCACCAAGCTGACGGGTCGTCTACTCTTAAGGTGGTTACAGAGACGCATGTCATATTCACTCGTGACGGGAGAGGACTTGAAAGCTTAGTAGTCGAGAACTTGGACGTCGAGATATTGGGAAGCACGCCTTTAATGGAGAAGAATGACCTGACCATCAGTCCTGCTAAACGCCGCTCATCCTAGGTGATGGCACCGTGTACCTTTTCGGCTGGAATGGTAATGTGCCGAATCATGCGTGTGTACTGAGGGCTCCTGCTGAGAGAACGACGATCTGGCCGGGCGAATATGTCGACGTGTCTGTGCTGAATGACGTGCCATCCATCGGTGAGTCATTTGCGCTAGAACCTTGTGTCGATTCTCCCACTTTGAAACGTGAGAAGCCATCACAATTATGACCACCACCTGGTATGATCCCGAGTGTAGCTGGAAGGTCCGCATCCCAAACCTGACCAATGAGCCAAGAGTTTTGAACAAGAATGAACAGATCTGTCAGATACGCCCGGTTACCGTAGCTACCATCACGGGGAACGAATCAGAGTGTCAACGTTGGTTCCCAGAATGCACCATCAACAACATCGCACTCTGCGACCGTTCGCGTTGATCCTGACAGTATTTTGGTTGACACTGTGAGGGAAAAGTTCCGGTCCCTGCTGAAGAAATGTGACGTCTTCGACCAAGCATTTAAAGGCTACAATGGTGCGGCAGGGCCATTCCAAACTGTCCAGTCCAGCTTCCACAACGGAACGGTCGTGTTCCACAATACTCATGGGACAAACTAGATGAGCTACAACAGAAATTGTAAGACCTCGAAAGGAAAGGAGTATTCGTCAAACCAGAAGATGTTGGCAACACTGTTGAGTACTTGCATCCGTCACTCCTGATAAAAAAAGTGCTGGGGGTTTCAGATTAAACACTGCATTCGCTGTCGTGGGAAGATATAGCAAACTACAATCTTCCCTTCTTCAGGACGTAGATTCTACACTTCACAACATTGCCAAATGGAAGTACATTGTTGTCACGGATCTTACAAATGCCTTTTATCAGGTACCGTTATCTCGTCAATCCATGAAATACTGTGGTGTTGCGATACCATTTCGTGGAATCCATGTATATGCAAGATCTGCCATGGGCATGCCAGGATCAGAAACTGCCCACGAAGAACTCATGTGCCATGTTAGGTGACTTACTCGAAGAAGTTGTCGCAAAGATTGCTGATGATTTATACTGTGCAGGAGATACACCGTCTGAGCTTCTTTACAACTGGAGAAGGGTCCTTCAAGCCCTAGATGAGTGCGACTTGAACTTATCAGCATCGAAGATGGTCATCTGCCCAAGAAGCGCCACGATACTGAGAAGGACCTGGTGCCTCGGCACGATTAGGGGTAGCCCTCACCGCATCGCCACACTCTCATAACGTTCCCCTCCAGACAAGGTATGGGGCATGAGGTCTTTTCTTGGTGCATATAATTAATATAAGGTGTTGTCAAGAGTAGTACTCGGATGCGCTCGTATCCTGTCATGTCTGGAAAACGTTTTAGCTGGTTGCGAATCCCAAGATCGTGTTGAGTGGTCAGACGAACTACACAAAGAATTCAGTTAAGCCCAGAACAAACTATCGTCTAATCGCACAGTGGTCCTCCGACGACCCAATGACCAACTGTGGATTGTCACCGATGGCGAGGTAAAGTCACATCGCATAGGAGCTACGTGACACGTAGAGGCAAACTACTGCTTGCAGGGTTTTTCTGCGCGAAACTCCGTGGACAACAAGTCGCATGGCTACCCGTGATCTTGAGGATGAGTTGTTATGTCAAGACCCTACGGGTAGCGCAGTGACAACGTTAACCCTTGCTGCTGATACGGTCCGATTTAATTATCGTATTCGCAACCGAGGTCTAGACCACACGTTGATCTTGGGGCAACACAAGCACCGCATAGACAATCACCCGAACAGCGAGCGCTCGAATGCTTCACGGTTGACGTTGCAGTTTTGATGCAACATCCGCAAATTCGTCGGTTCACAATTACGAAATACATCATATCGTGTAAAGCGATCCGAATGCTACACCATACCGACTGACTATCGAATTACACATCCCAGCCAATTGTTAGGCACTGCATCTTTGAGTGATTGTAACGATACTTGCGACCACGTTAACGACCAACCACGTTGTGGGATACCCAGAACCATCTCATGTGCCAGTTGAGTTATCTACTCCCGCTGAACAACTCGACGAGTCTCCCTGTGTGTCAGTAGAAGATACCCGCCCAGTCCAAGACGCACCAAGACGCAGAAGAATATTCGCATTAGGTCTAGTATTATTGTTTTGTGTGACAAAATAATCCACTTTGCTGGACACCAGTGTACACGTGATTACAGACGAGACTAATAGTTAATCATGATTTGTTTTATGTGTTTAGTTCTGGGGCAGAATAATCCCCTATTTATTTGCTTGAGGGCAGTCTACCCGAAAACGGCAACACTTTATAACGTCGAACCGTTTAGTCATGATCTGATTTGAAAGTATTACTTTACCAGTGTTTCTTTATAACATGAGAAGGGGTCCTCCGGCATGTCAAAGCTCATCATTATCTTTTCTAGTCGTTCTTGACCGGTAGATAATGCATCCTTGACCTGCAGAAAGTAGGAATGTATAAGAGTAGACGTAACACAAAAATGGCTAGGTTGTCACATTACAATAATTCAATATCATACACACATACTCCTTTCTCAACAGCCAATCACACCATCGTATTCAACAAACGTATAGCATGCATGGTCTTTTGCCAAAGATGGCACATGCATTGTCTTTGCATATATCCTCAAAGATTCAGTAAACAATTAGCTATGACATAGCAACATTTAAGCCGGTGCTGTTCTTCATTTTTTATATAAAGTTCTTAATATTTCAATGAATATGTTGAAGGTACACTACAACATCTGGAGGATCACATGTTGACTGCTTAACAATAGCATGTGGGGCATTCCATAGCGAACCGCATTGGTGACACTTCTAGCTCACTTCATCAGTGCCCGCCAAATTGCTTTTAATATACCCAAAACAGTGCTCACATTGTGAATGTTGTACCCCGTGAAATGTTCACAATGTAACTCTTCATAACATAAAACAGAAACAGAAACAACGGAACAGCCCGTAATGTCTTTATAACACTATACAACGTTCGCATTAACCACATTTGTAACAAATTTGATATTTTATTCTTCCATTAAACGACCAACATCACTTGTTGATTATTCTGTCGTATAGTGTTTTGAGAATGAGTCCTCCACTCAGTGTGTCCACAACAGGTTTTTTCCATTTGACCATTTCCCTGCGTGGGTTCTTTTACTTCCCCTGGCACAGACACGAGGTAGAAGGGACCAACGACTTACAGCGTCTCTTCTGAAAGACATAGGCAACGTAGCGTGAATGAAATTGCCCAAGTTTCAACACGGCGGCCGAACGAACTAGTACCGAACCACCGCCCCGGTCACGTTTGATCCAATGATCATAGTTTGACCCTTTTCCATCTCGAGTCTTAAAGGTGACACGAACAGGTTGAAAAAAACGTTATAGTAAATACAATAATATACGAAGTAAGGCGACCATGTAATCCAAATTTTTTTTCTACATCTGACGAACGCTTGCAGGGTTTGACCGTTTGGTTGTCGAATAGGCCGGGGAGGTGATTCGACGGATGATTCATACAAGAGTCCCTTAACAGTGGTTCGGCCGGCAATGCTGTGCTGTGATACACATCGTCTATGCCCCGACTCTTATTCGAGGGCTTGTCCTCCAAAAACACCTCAATTGTTCACATTGTTCCACAAGCATCGTTTTTGGACCAGCGTTGGCTATGGCCATGACATTAAATTTTTCGCGGAAGCCAAGCTGGGCTCCCACTGTGACGGCCATATTGAGCAAATCCAAGATGGCCGCCGTCCGGAGTAAGGCTGTGTAATAACTTGAGAACCAAAAGTAGTAGAACCATAAATGAGACCTTTTTAAGGGTTTTCGAGGTTGGGAAATCCATTTCCGGTGTCGTTTTGCAGATTCTAGGTCGATGTCACGTGATAAGGTTACATTCAAGGATATTTTTTCAATTATAATAATGGATATTTCGAGCCGAATACGTACTATAGCGTATGTCTTCATCATCTTGGTGTCATGTTCCATCTAAACAATTGTCTTAGGTGGACTATAGATGAACTTGGAATGAACTTGTAAAGGTCATTTCAGTCAATGTCAAATATGTCAATAAAAAAACCATATATCTGGTGATGATTCAGCTGATCCTACTACGTGAACGGGGGTTTATTTATATTTTAATGTTGGAACCCATACTGAAAGGCGAAAGACGAGGTCATATAATGAAGATCAATGCCAAGATCAACATAATAATTTATTACAGAAACTTCTCATGATGTACAACTGGTAATGTAGCCCAATCCAATAGCATGAACGATATTATTCTAGAAATAAAAACCGGCAATCACACTTGATCCCTATGACACGTTAAAATCCAAGTTGCGTGATAACTATATGATTGTTCCTCATGTCGAAATCAACAAAGACGACATTTTCGTGTCCAGACGAGGCGAAAGAAAGGTTTGTCCCCGGTGCTAAAATAAAAAGGTAACTTCTTATATAGTGCAATATCCAGTCCTCAGGACTGTTCACAGTTTTTAGGCCAACTCTTTATTCCCTGGCAGACCTGTTCACACCATCTCGACTTCTCTGGGAAGCATCCAGCCACACTGCAATTAATGCGCGAAGACTATCCGTACACAAAGATCTGCCAATGTACATAGCCAGGTACTCATTAATACAGCTAAATGGACTGGAGCAACATAGAGTGAACGAACTTGTCCAATGTTCGATACTACAGCACAGGATTCGAAGAATGGTGATGTGGTAGTAGTAGCCGTGTCCCTGTCCCAAATCCACGAAGTTGGCCAGACTCTTCACGAGGAATATGTAAAGACACGGCTAGACACGGCTAGACAAGGTGACGGTTCCTCTGTCAGACACAATAAGGAGAAACAACATGTTTACTTTCGCTAACCGTCCCGACCCCCGTAATAAAGGAAGCAAAGTCGGGATACTGAAACAAAATACCGTGCTCGTCACCCAACTCTTCCTTCTTTTCAATCACGTCCCGACGCGGATATAGCCGATTTCTTCTAATTTGAGAACCAGCGAGAGCCTCCTTCTATATCAGATCGAAGTTCGCTCATACGGGGACCAAGTCGGACATCCTCGCATGCGTCAACGCTCCAACCGGCTGCGCCAATCAACCCAGACAAGCGACAGTTCAAGTGCTCGACACGACTGTCGTCATCCACATGGTGCATCCGACCAGAGCGGGAACATTCGCTGAGTATGTACACCTAAACATTGTGCCTTTCCTGAAAGGTCAGAAGACCACCACGGTTGAACGTGTCAGTCTGGGACATCTTCAGCTCTCCAACAAGCCGTTCCATGTGTCAGCACTCCAGCCCTGCAACTATGCAGAGGCAGATTCGCGTATCATCGTTCATCTAGCTCATGCCGCGTCTCAGGGTTACGAGAAAGCACACATATGCACTGTCGACAGCGACATCGTTATTCTTGCCGTCGCTTTCTTTGGACAGCTTGACCTTTTAGAGCTTTGGATTGGCTTTAATAGCAGCAAAAACTACCGAGATATCCCGGTGCACATCATCCACTCCAAGCTTGGTCCATCAAAATCATTGCCTCTTCCCCTCATTCACGCTAGGACCTCTCAGTTTCTCGGTTGCAGCAAGAAGACGGCGTGGACTGCATGGAACAGTACACCATGCCTTACAGAGACGATGCTCTCGCTGACCGCACAGATTCCAGAGATCCGTAGTCGTTCTCTCTGGAATGTGTTTACATCCAGCGCATCGAGCGATTCATTGTGCTAATTTATAGCAAGACATGTGGTTCTGCAACTGTCAACGATGCAAGGCATCATCTTTTCTCCAATGGCAGTCGTTCGCTCGATAGTATACCTCCGAACCACGCCGCTCTCTTCGGCCATGTCAAGAGGTCCTTGCTCCAACCAAGCCAGTTCCATCTGGAGGCAGTCAACCGCTTGCCACCAGGCAATCCCGGTCTTTGATCGATGGGGATGGGAACAGGATATGCGCAGCAAGCAATGGCTCCCTTTCTGGACCACTCTCGTCGACGCCAGTAAGCTTTGTGCCCTTTTGCTATACTGTGGCTACACGAAAGCGTGCAAGGGGAATTGCAAGTGCTGAAAGGCAGGCCTTCGTTGCACGGCACTGTGCAAGTACGAGGGTGGTTGCTTAAGCAATGATAACAAACATGCGAACCATTGAACCACTACTAATGAACGGATGGATAGATGGATGGGCGGATGATGCATGAGATTGTCTGATTATCCGAGTAGAATGAATAAGTGAAATAGCGAAATCTACAATGAATGGACCTAATAAGAGTTTATTAGGTACATTCATTGTAGGTTTCGCTTCGACCCATTGAAGCTGTGATGTATGTGTTAACACTAAACACACATGTTAACACAGCACATACAGTATTATTATTATTATACAGGCCGGTAACCAGGTATTGCTGAGTGGGGGTTCATTTTTGATATTGTGTTATATACGTATATATATATATATATATATACATTACTAACGAGTGATGTCACAAATAAACGGCAAACCTACTGCTACATATTCAAAAATAACAACAGCAATTGTACCGACATTCAACGTTCATATAAGAGGTTCTTTAATAGCATGATATGCGAAAATGATGATTTGGGTTGAAATCAGTAGGGATATCACAATTAATATGCAACAGAAGGGGTAGTGAAGACAGATGGTCTTGGCACATTCTGATTGATTCACTAGAAAGTGATTAACTGCCTCGGTGACACATCAGCTTTCATACAGGAGACTCTTTAGTTGCAGTTTCCTCGGGAAATGGTCTGCAAAATAATTCACTATTTGACTGACATCAACAGGAACATCATAGTGGATGTGCATCAGTGCGAGCAAGGAGAGGCGCATGAAGGTTTTCAGGCGTCGTAGAGCGCATGACTGTACGGGGATTGTACAGGCCAATTGCAATAACACATATATGTTGGGAATGATTCTCACTGGCATTCCTTGTTTACAGCTGTTTGTGCAGTCCTTTGGTTCGTTGCTGCGATAGTGCTGCTGCCATCGATGCGACCTAGACGAATACTTAGAACGGCTTGAACAATACTTCGTGGCAAACGAAATTGTGGCGTTGACAGAGGGGGCCTAAACCAATGAAAAGACACGACAGGCAGCCGATCAGAAACGGGTGGCAACATTTCCGACGCAGGTCAGAGCAGACACGTAGAAGTTATTGACAAGTCTGGTGAGTCCGAACGAACCGTCAACTAAAACATTTCGAGAATAGACTGACGCATTGAGAAACCACCTGAAACCAAACAAATTGGTGGTAGCGGAGAGATTCCGGTTTCACAAACGTCAACAACGAGATTGCGAGACGGTCTCTCAATTTGAGGCTGAACAAAAAAGTGTGGCTTTAACATGCGAATTTGGCGAATTTTTTGGTCAAGCTCACCACAAGTTGGTGTGCGACATTCGAAATGACAAGAAACAGCGACAATTGCTTTGCCAAGAAAGAGACTTTGAACAGGCACTGCAAATGGCAAACGTTGTGTGTGAAAGACAAGAGTCGTGAATGTTTCAATAATAGCAGACGAGGAGCGCAAGGTAAACAGGCAAGTTTACCGAAGTCACAGCGGTGTTTTCGCTGAAACAACAGTACTTACTCATGCGTCACATGAATGTCGTTTTCATGATGCAGTGTGTCAAGCTTGTAAACGCACAGGCCACATTGCCAAGGCATGCCAAAACAGGGAGACAATAACGTCAACGAACATAGTAAACAGCTGCGCAAAAGGCTATCACTGTTGAAGTGAAAATGAATGGAAACCCAATATAGATGGTTGTGGATACTGGTTCGAAAGGAGAAACGTATAAGTAAAATTACTTATAAAGTCATGTTTCTCCTTGGTCAACAATTTCTAGCACCTTTATCTTTTACATTATGTTACGTTCCTTAGTGACACAGACATGAAAATTACTTAAGTTTTGGGTGATTGCTATGAAACTGAACAATGTGAAATTATATCTGCATACAAGAACTTTCAAATATATGTTTGCTGTAGTGTGCTTTAAAACGGTGAAACGAGCTAACATTGGTAAAACTGACATTCAACGAGTTCAACAGTTTTGATCCATACAGAAATAACGACATATACATTCTGGTGGTTGATGCACGAGTTCGTGAAAAAAATAATTGGTTTTGTCTTCGTGTGCAGTGCTTGTTGACGTGTTTAACAAACAATCTTTGATATACGACGGTAATTCATGTTTATAGGATTTATACATAAATAGTAATATCCTCATCATCATGTGCAGCTATAGTGTCCCGCGGTTGAGCGAAGGCCTTAGCGTGTCGTTTCCCGATCTGCCTGTCTTATTCTCTGCAAGATGGTGCCTTTCCAGTACTCGTCTAGTTCGTCTCTTCATCGTCTTGCCGGTCTTCCTCTAAGATCGTTTTCCTGCGTAAGGTCTCCAGTTAATGACGCGATGTTCATCGGTTATCTCATAGGCTACTAATGTGCCCTGCCCAGGTCCACGTCTACCTTCTGATTTGTTCTATCACTTCTATGAACTTTGTTTTCTCTCTTACCCAGATGTTTTTTCTCTCCCAGTATGTGATGTTTAACATACTTCTTTCCATCTTTGTTTGTGCAGCTGCTAGCTTTTTCTTTACCTGGTTGGTGAGTGTTCATGTTTCCGCATCGTATGTCATCGCTGGAAGTACGCATGAGTTGTAGACTTGCTCTTCAAGCAGGTTCCAAAGTTACCCTTGGAGATGTCGCGGTGTTTGGCAAATGCTGTCCAGCCGGCCGTAATTCTTATTTGAATCTCCTTGTCTTACTTTTGTCTCTGATGCTGTATCGCTGTCCCAGTTAGACGTAGCTTTCAACGTTCTCTATTTTCGTAGTGTTGATATACAATGTATATTGGTGTGTTGTTTTCTAGCATCACTTTTATCTTCAAAATATTCATCTTCAGCGTTTGTTTTTCATTTTCATCAGCTAGCTCCTGCAGCATTTTTTGTAGTTCTTGCAGCGTAGTAATGCATACGAGCATGTCGTCAGCGAAGCGAAGATGACTGAGATATTCATCGTCTATCTTATAGCCTCTGGTTTCCCAGATCATTCTTCAGAATATGCTTCCGATTGTTGCCGTAAACAGCCTGGGCGATATGGTGTCACCCTCACTTATTCCTCTCTTGATGTTGATCTTGTTGCTTTCTTCGTGTAGGTGGACTGTCATCGAGCTGTCGTTGTAGAAGTCTTTCAGGAGTTCGATGTACACATATTCTATCCCCTGTTCTTGAAGTGAAGTCAGTATTGCTTGAGTTTGCACTGTGTCGAAAGCCTTCTCGTTGTCGACGAACGCAATGCAGAGTGATATATTCTATTCTCGTCTCGTGGTTGGTTTTCGTTGAGTGTCTTCTCTAGCCTATAGTTAGTATTTTGTTTTAGTAATTTGCAGATGTTTGATAACACACATAACAGTATGTAGTTCTTTAAGTTTTTCATATTTCCTTCCTTCAAGATTATCACCATCTTTGCGTTTTTCCATGCGCTGGGTATTTGTCTTTCTGATAAGCATTAGCTCGTGTCTTTGGGATGGTATCTTCTTCCGCTTTTAATGTTTCAATGTTTATATGGTCGTTGCCAGATGCCTTCCAATTCTTCATATCTCTTAGCGCTGCTTCCACTTCCCATGGTGTTATCTCTGGTACCTCTTTTGGGTCGGTGCGAATCATGTTACTCTGCTCACTGTCGTACAGCACTGTGGTGTAGAATTCCTCCATTCGTTCTACGATCATATCTTGGTTTCGTATTTCTCTGAAATTTTTATCGAGAAGTGTAATCAGTCTGTCTCAGCCTAGGGCCTGTGTTCTTCTGGCTTTCTTCAGGGTCTTTGATGTCATAATAATTTATCTTATGATGTCTTGTTTGTGCTTCCTGATGTCCTCCTTTGCATTCGTTTTGATGGTCTTGCATATTTCTGCGTATTCTATTTGTTTTGTTTTTTACGATCGCAGTTTTTCACAATTTATCGTCGTTTTTTCATCAGGGCTCGTGCTGTTGACGATATACTAGTCTTTACTTGCTTGGTGATTACATTGGCTACATTTGTCACATTTAGTTGGATCATATCTGTGATGTTTTCGCTCATTGTGTCGATGTCGTATAGATCTTCTAGTGTCTCAAATCGAATTCGCAATTCGAGTTGAAATTTTGAAATCTTTTTTGTTCCTATTTGTATGGTATCTACTCTTGATGGTCTCTTGTTTATCAACTTGTTCCTTTCAGCCTTTACGTCCAGTTTGATGTTGCTAATTACCATTCTGAAGTCACTTCCGATGTAAACTTGGTTGATGACAGTTATGTCTGTGACGTTGTTTGGCTATACGACAGTGAGCAGAGCACCATTATTCACACCGGGGTACCAAAGATAACATCATGGGAAGTGGAAGCAGCGCTAAGAGATATTCATATAAACATTGAAACATTCAAAGCTGGCGAAGATACCATCTCGAAGACACTAGCTAATGCTTATCAGAAAGACAAATACAGCATGGAAAAACACAAAGATGGTGATAATCTTGAAGAAGGGAAATAAGAAAAACTTAAAGAACTACAGACTGTTATGTGTGTTATCAAACATCTACAAATTACTCTTAATTATATATATATATATATATATATACATAGTACAGTATGATTATGATTGGCCATCATGACAAACACCTCTTACTCCAAACTACTTCCTATAGTCGAATGTACATAAAACTTCTCATACCTTATCTTTCATCTGTTTTGTCACTTCAGTAGTCTTCCTTTTGATCTCTTCGTTCGCGTCATTGAACTGTTTGGTTAGACGCTCGAGTTGGTCACTTGCTTTGATCTTCTCTTGTTCACTCCTCTCCCTAGAAGAGCACTAGATTCAAAATGTGTGATATCTTGCAGAATCTCAATAAATGTTTAAGTTCAGACACTCAGCCACATCATATTATTAAAAGGAATCTGTTATAATAATGAATTATACCTGTATGTAAATAAGCTTTGAAAAACTAAAAACAAACCTGATTATTTTTAATACGTTATAGCTGAAATCCCCTTCCCACCGGATGGAATTTATTTATTTATAGAATAAACGCTTTACATGTTGCAATTTGGTAATTCCAAATATCAACGAAAAAACAGAACATAAGAACATTCAGAGAAGAAACAACAGTACTGGAGAGGACTGGCACACGACGCGGAAGTTATGATCGCTACCTAAGGGATACTCAATACGTGTTTGACAGCTGCCTCAGATATGCTATCCATGATCGCGCATGATCCCATCAAAATCTTGCAGCCTTCTGCAGTACGCTGTCCAAACTTTGTTTGTACGGCAGCTTGATCTAAGCATTCCTAAAAGTAGACAGCATGAAACAGATATCAAGCCAAACTTTGACCGTATAGCAGATTGGGTTAGGCACTCCTGAAACTAAACAAAATGAAAATTATCTATACACAATCTTTGTCTGATCGACACACTGGGAAGCACAGGGTTATATATTATTGTTGCTGTTTTATAGCATACTAGTGTTATTTTTGTCAAATGGATAGATGATGAAATTAACAAACCGTAAGCTTCACTTCGAACTTGCCAAATTCAGAGTGTCTGTCTTCAAAGCCTTCCTTTACTTGTTTACCAACTATAAGCAGAGAAGCAATGTAAATTATGCAGATATGTCAAGAAATATGGCTGAATTGTGCATTTAATGATAAAATGCATGAAGCACTGTACACATTTAGGCCACATAAACACGGTTCGTTACTTAGTAAAGGATTTGTCTTGTATCTGCACTGTTATTTGAGTCATTCAATTTAAGTGTAATACATTGTATTATATGCAATTATTTTGCAACTCATCGAACCATCTCCCAACCTTCGTAAGGCTAAAATAATTGAATATTAGATGGACTAAAAGCCAGGAAACTACTGGCGGTAATGACTTCCATCGACTTCCGAAAAGCTTTTGACACCATACACAAGTCTTGCTGTACCGGATACCAGCAGCGTAAGGAATACCTAAAACCATAGTAGCAGACAGAAAAGAAATGTACAGAAAACAGTGGCTAAGGTTATTTCACCAGATGAAGAAACATATAAAACCAGGAGATCTGTAAGGAGACACATTGACCTCTTCTTGTTTTATTGTACTTGACTACTGCTTACGAGTATTCATTAACACATGACGGATTGAGAATGTCGCGGTTTGCCTACTTCTCAAACAACATTATGTAATAATTCTTTGCCTCACGAACAATATTGATAACAGCAGAATATTTTGTACTACATTACTAGAGCGACTTGATATCTACTAGAAACAACATTTCGGCATATAGTTGTCGCATTAAAAACTTTGCCTTTTGTTTTTGTGTGAAAGAAAAAAAATTGGAGGCGAAATATCAACAACATTATACAACAAAAAGTCTGAACGTTCCATGTGGGTGGCATCCATTTAAACAAAGCAAATTCTAACCAAGTCCTAACTCAAAAGTCGGTTATAGACACGGTCTTTTCAGATGATTTGTCACTCCTGACAAATACATTACACCAATCACAGAAACGTCTGTGGCACTGGTAGAACAATCTGTGAAAATATGACTCGGTATTAATGCTAAAATACTCATTGCATGAACTTCAATCAATATTCTCGCCAGTCAGACATAGCGGCACCGTTTGCCAAGATACCAGTTATTTTACTATTATTTCTTAAGTCATTGCCCTTTTTTAATATAACTCTTTCATGGTACAATATATTTAAACACCTTAAATAATTTAATGTTGGGTACCAAACAGCAAAACTATCATACAAATCTTTTACCAAATGGCCAGTTAACGACTGATATCGCGTCGCCCCTCACACCAACGATCGACAAGTTAGCCAGTTCAAAAGTGCAGTGGGAATGCGATGTAGGTCAGCCTATTTTGTAGCAATGAGGAAACAAACACACAGGGGGCCTACTCAAATTCTTCGCTGTAATTTATTAGTAAAATATTATATGTTGCGTAGATGATATCTGTTTGCAATTATGTACAGAAATATTTTATAATATGCTTGGAATAACACATTAGCAACTTAACGGCACGTGTAGCGAGCTGCCGAAGCCACTCTAAGATTCGATACTCAAGAAAAATATGCATTAACTCACTCAACACTTTCACCTTTTTAAAGACAATGCTACCAGAAATCAAATGTAATCTTCAATTGCTTCATATTTTATTGGAAATGAAATGCCCATTGTGTTTTGGTTTGGTAAGCACTAGACGATCATACATAAAATAGTGATGTTTTTAATCAAACGATGACAGCGAAGCAAAGGCTGAAATATTACGATACATGCATATTGGCTGGCAAATTGTACTTCGTTCAGTTGAATGCTTACGACTAATCAATTTCCTCTTTGCACTGGTGGTAATGTCCTGATGATCTCAGTCTACGCTCATTGATTGTTATTGAGGCTTTGTGAAAGTTGCCATACACTACACTACACTACACTACACTACACTACACTACACTACACTATACTACATGCTCTACCAGCGTATATTAAGCATTAGTTTAGTTTTATTAGTTTTATATTTAAAGCTGTTGTGAAAATCTTGCGAAACATCCATCTAGTCTAGCTTCGAGCTGTTTTGTAAGTATCCAACTTTCAGCTCCATACAGGTTTCCATTGTTGTTTGGAATAGTCAGACCTTAATCTTTAGAATTAGTGCAGATTTTCAGATGTAATTTAGTTGTTGATAACTTGTTAAGCCAGGGTTTTCTGACCTTGTGGTCTTTGTTTATGGAAGCTAGCTAGGATCCGAGATACTTGGAATCGTTGACTTGTTTTAGTGAGAACCCATCTCTGGTTTTAAATGGGAGGTCATGTTGACAGACTTTTTGTGTGAAAAATAACATGGGTCAATTGGTCCATGCCAGCAACGTACTATGGATCATTTCCACGATGAGTGACAACTGTAGTAATTAATAAGACATTTGGTTGTGTAAACTCCTGATACAGGTGTGAAGACATACCTTTGGTTGGCTTCTTTGCCTTCTCATTTTGTCGAATGCAGAGCATCTCAGTTGCTGACACAAAGAAGACATAGTCCTTTGCGTTATCATGTTCAACGACTTTAAGCTCATCTTTCAGGAATGAGACACATGTCTTCAAATGCTTCTCGCTCAGCTGTCAACAGAAGACACCGCCCAGCCAACATACAACATTCACATAATGTTGGAGTGAGAATGATTTGGTGAGGTCACAAAGAATGTCACAATGGAATATTGTAAAGATGTGGTGACTTAGTAATTACATGGTATGGTCATTGCATGATATTTACACATTTCATTCTAGTTGCATGTTATCACATATGTATATATATATATCTGTGTTTGTGTGTGTGTGTGCGTGCGTGTGTGCGTGCGTGCGTGCGTGCGTGCGTGCGTGCGTGCGTGCCTGCCTGCGTGTGTGTGTGTGATAACATGCGGACATTAATGATGGCAGCACGCCACGTCATAATCAAAACATCGATCATGTGGAGTTACTTCCATTCCTCGTGTTCCTTGCGTTCTAAAGTGAACTAGAACAATAATTTAAAATCATATTTTCATCACGATATTACAACAAATATGTTTATATGTGAGAAATAGATAGCTGCGAGATGGCAAATTTCTAAAACAATATCTGGCGATGTAGGCGAAAAAACGGCGAGGTTGCTCATATGACTTGTAATTAACCATGTGAAACACTGCACCTCTCTTTAAGTAAATTCGCACAATGACTTGTAATTAAACATGTGAAACACTGCACCTCTCTTTCAGGAAATTCGCACAATGACTTACATTTTTACTCATTTCGTGAAATGAAACTATGAAACAGTAATTTTGCGTAATGCCTGAAATATTTCAGTCAGTACGCCACATGACTGTTTACGCAGATTGACTGTAACATATATAAACATCTCATCAAGGCAACTTACATTACTGACAGTGGTATAATAAGCTGACAAAATAGTATCATTACAAATGTGAACACACGGTTATATGGGAGGGTTACTGAGCAACGCAAGTTTCCCTTAAGCGAGATTTGTTATAAAGTTGACATTTTTCATTCTAATAAATTTGTCTCTACGGTGTCATCTTCTCCACTTGCCTAACTATGTCTGAGCTAAATTGTAGCGTATTTCTATTAAAAGTACTGTATCTACGGGGTGTTTCAGAACATCACCCGATTTTTGACTCGCTAAAAAGGTGCTCCCAAAACGGGCCCCCTGCAGATCCACTTGTATTATTTAGCGGTCATCATACTTTTCGCAAACACACTGTGCACACTCCGACCCTGAAAAGTCATGGTGTGCCCACGCAACACATTATTTACATTTTATCTTTTCTTTCCCGTCTTTACTGTCCGAAAACAGTTGGTGTGTTACTGTTTCTGCACCCATTTGTCACGCTTGTTTTCGAAGCTACGATACATCGCAGCAGCTTAGCGAACGAACTATTCCTCCCCTCGTTTAGTTCCACTCCTGCTTAGTTGTGGCTCCTTCCGCGTTGTAGGATTTTTGTCAGATTTTGTTCTCAACTGAAGTTGACGTTTGTATGGACTGAGCGTGGCGATGCAGGTTTTTGCTTTGTTACTCGACTTTCGTTTTGTTGATTGATCTCCTTTCAGTATAAGTGAGACACTCGCTATGGGGTTTTTATTATCATGGTTTGGTGATAAATGCAACTTGTCAATATGCTTATGCATAGGCCTGGGCACGCATTTTTCAGTGAAATTGATTGTATTTGTATTTTAATTTGTACTCCAGACCTTGCTATTACATGCATTGAAATAAGATTTATACCAATACAAACGCCTATATCTTGTCTGTATATGTATGGAATTTTGTTTTGATAACTCAAAAAGTACTAGTTCAGTAGGCTTCCAAAACCACCCATGAATCCATGATCTACAGTCCGTGGCGACATGTTGCTTGTGCTAAGATGCTATGTTGTTACGTTGGCGCCTCGCGCCTTGTTGCGCGTTCCAGTCAGGTCGAAAAACAACGCGTAAATCATGCTTCCACACAGACTTCGTGCCGTGTCAATATCAGTCCTATTCAGTCAGAATAAAGTTTATATTGAAGAGGAATGGTAGATCGACCGATCAGTAATAAGCACCGATGCGAACGAAGAGAAATGAAAACATAAGCCTATGCGTAGCTGTCATCTTTTGCTAACAACTTCACTATTTCATATCAGATTGGCTAGTGCTTATCACCTATTGATTCAACATTAAATTAGGAATCAAACACATATTGTTTTGTAAAGATTACTTTAATTTATTACCGCGCCGACTCTTAAAAGGTGAAAGGTTTGCGAATTTCCTCCCGAATATCGACGCTTTGTGCGGCTTCGGTAGTTCGCTGCCGCTCGGTATGCTTTCCGTCAGTTTACTTACTTAGGTTTACTTACTTAGGTTGTTCCTGACCGTAGTAAGCGGTGGCATCGGTGGTCAGATCTACCTCTGTTTCTGTAAAAAGCTCTACGGCTTCCTGGCAAGGCGGCTTTGTACTCGTAGAGGAATTCTTCCGTTCTCCAGTGGTTATCTAGGCGGTTTTTAAATGAGTTGATACTAGGTGCATTTACTACCTGTTCTGGTAAATTGTTCCACAATTTTGTAACTCTCCTTTCTTGTATTTACATGTGAACGTTCTTGAAATAATTTCAAACTTTTGCTCCTTGTTCCTTCCTATATTTCACACTCTTTGCATAACATGACAATGTTAGAAGATATATAGATTTAGATATAGATATAGATTTTTAAATTGTAAGTATACATATGTTCATCTTTTTTCCTATGTGCATCAGTTTACATTTGTATGGATGACATTTTAATAACCATTGGTTTGACCGTGATGTAAGTTTATCTAAATCTTCTTGTAGTGTGTTATGGTCATCTGTGCTATTAACTGTTCTAAAAATGTTAGTGTCATCTGCAAACATATATAAGTCTAAAATTATATTGCTTGGTAGATCGTTTATATGTAGAATGAATAGGATTGGTCCTAGGACACTCCCCTGGGGGATGACACTGGTTACACTTGTCCACTCAGAGTTTGTTACGTTTATGCTGACCTGTACGAAGTATACAATCAAACAAGAATGCTTAAATCCATCTTAATGTTGAGACTTTTATACCATATGATTCTAGTTTGCCTATCCATCGTCTGTGGGGGACAGTATCAAAAACCTTCATGAAATCTAAATACACTGTGTGTACATAGAGTCTCCTCTATCTAATGCTTTGGTCCATGATTCTATAACATTTAACAGTTGTAGTACTGTTGAATGACCTTTAATAAAACTGTATTGTTGTTTACTGAAAAGGTTATTACTTGTCTTATTAACAATGTGGTCTTTAATGCATTGTTCTATGCATTTGCATAATATACTCATTATACTTATAGGTCTGTAATTTCCTGCCTTTTTACGGCTTCCCTTTTTTATATATTGCTGAGATCCTTCCCTGTTTCCATTCCTTTGGTAGCTCACCCATAGCTAGAGACTTATTAAAGAGCCTAGCTAATGGCATACATAATTGGGTCGATAATTCTTTTAGGAATCTAGGGTGTATACCATCTGGTCCTACTGATTTACCCACATTGAGATTATCTAGTTTTCTTTAACCATTTCCTCATCAATAGTCAACTTTTCCATGCTGTGTTTTAATTCCACCGGCGGGATGCGGGGGATGTCACTATCTGGTTCGACCTTGAAAACACTTGAGAAAAAGTTACCAAAGACATCTGCCTTTTCCCTGTCAGAATGTGTCAGTCTCGATTTCGGTCATTAGGATTTATGTTCAAATCTGAAACACCTTCCCTACTTTTTGTTTTGGAATTCATGTATGTATTCCTTGTTAATTTACAGACTTGATTTCTAGCCCTACAGTATTCATTATAGTATTTCCCTTCTTTGGCTTCCATAGAGTGTGTTTCTTTTTAATTGTTTTTACTCCTTATCTAGGGGTACTTTCCCTTTGTGTATGCTTGTTTTGTTAACTACTCTGTGAGGTATGAAACCATCCTCTTTAATATGTCCCTTAAACTTTGTCCATTGGTCATCTATTTTATCATTGCCAATTACTTCTTCCCAAACAGTGTTATCCAATTTTTCCTTTATACCTTTATAATCTCATTTTTCATAGTAGTATTTTATCCATTTTCGACTTGCTATATCAGCATAACACCTGAATGTTATCATAAGAACAGAGTGGTCACTTTTCCCGAGTGGACTCTCATGTACTATTTCATCTAGCATACCTTTTTCATTTGTTATATCTAAGTCAAGGACATTTGATTTGTTTCCTAATCGTCCCCTTGTGGGCAAAGTAACATGCTAGAAGAGAAAATTATCTCGTATATTTTCTACAAATTTAAATTCGGGATTCTGAACATTATCTGAGGTAGTACACCAATTCTGCCAGACTATATTTGGATAATCGAAGTCTCCAAGCAGAGGAAAGTGTGAGTGGTGATAGCTCATTGCCTCGCTAATTGCAGTTAAGTTGCTAATGTTTTATTCGACGCGTATGCAAGATATTTCGGCATATTGTGGTTCCTAATTGCAAACAAATATGATTTCCACAACAAATAATATTGTATTGTTAACTTACAGCGAATAATTTTAGTATTTGCTTATCGTTAAAAGTGGATCTCCCCATCGCAATAAAATAGGCTGATCCACTTAGCGTTCGGAATGGTCGCTAGTACAAGTCGATCTTTGGTACGAGGGGCGCGCGATGCCCACATTTTGCTAAACGTTCTTTATGATATTTTCGCTGTTTATTATCCCTTTTCACATGATCGGATATGTTTCAAGTACACTGTAACATACATGTGTTATGTTAAAAACGATTAAGGAATTACAAAATATAGTAAATAAAAGGAATGTCAGCAAACGGTGCTGCTATGCCTGTTCCCGCCCTGCGAGACGTTGTCGTATCGTTGCTATTTAGGCCGACTTTCAACCTGTGTTTACGATCTACGGATACGCATTTAGTAAAACTATTTACTCTACTTTTGAAATAATGTACATATATATGTTTTAAGATAATATAATAACATTTTGTCGATGGTGGGATGCATGGTGGGACGAGATCGACGTAGGCCAACATCGACGACGACGTAATTAAGCTAATTTTGATAAGCACGTATTTTGGTTGTTCCCTTTGCTACGTTACCAAATAATTTTGAAATGTACAATAATACACTTTAAAACTCACTCACAGAACTCAGAATCAGTTTATTTGACATATAAATACGATATATACACAATGAATAACATGAGTACTAGATAAGGTAGGGAGACTCCCATTAAGATATACAATATCGCTAGCACAGGAGCCACCCCATAAATATAATCAACATCAAAATTTACATGTCACAAATCAGAATAGCATATGCCTTGTTTTAAGTTGATAATTACTCAGTGTATCAACATACATACATAATACAAGGACTGATTAAATGTACTCTTGTACAAATTGACGTACATATGGATACTTAGGTATACATTTCAATACGTATTACGAATTACAAATAAAGCAATTATGAATACGACAACAGGATTCATAATTTAAAATTAAAAAAGTTTGTTGTGTATGTTGAAAAACCATATAGACTGTGGGTGTAATTTTTTTTAATGATAATACTTGGTGTATTGTTAACTGTCTCAACTATGTTGTGTCTAATGCATTTTTTGGCAAATTCATGTTTGAATCTGGACATATACAGATTATTTCTTTCACGTGTGCAGTGCTGATGAATATTATAGATGTGTGTGTTTGGAAAAACATTGAAGTAGTAGGGTAAAAGATTGTTAATTAATTTGTAGTAAAATTTTAATTGTTGGATTTTATAAATGTCATCCAACTTTAGCAACTGAAGTCTTTTAAAAATAGGACTTGTGTGAGCATTATATTTACTTAAGGATATTATTCATATTGCTTTTTTCTGTAATTTGAAAATTCGATATGCCTGATGACCCCATAACAGTATGCCATAATTAATAAGTGGGAGAATAAGAGCATTGTACATAATATATAATGTATTAGGTGGTAACAAATGTTTAAGTTTATTTAGTATGCCTATTGTTTTAGAGATTTTATTTGCTATTTTGTTTGTATGACTCTGCCAGTTTAAATGGTTATTTATTGTGATGTCTAAAAAATTGAAATCATTTACACATTCAATGTGTGCCCCATCTATCTGTAACACAGGGTATTCTATTTTCTTTTGAGGCATATGAAAAATCATGAATTTAGTCTTTTTGGCATTTAGTGACAGTTTATTAGCTTTTAACCAATTACTAATCTTTGTTAGTTCTTTGTTAATATTTTCACTTCGCATTTGGCCTTCTGAATCATTAAATGTTTTTAGTGTACTAGTAAGGGTGGTGTTGTCAGCATATGTTATGAATTTGAAAAGGCCACTAGAAAGTGCTATATCATTTATATATATCATAAATAAGAGCAGCCCTAAAATTGAACCTTGAGGGACACTAGTGTTGATGACTATTTCCTTAGACTTAACATTTTCAATTTCTACATACTGCTTACGATTTTGTAAATAACTCTCACAAAGGTCCAGAGCCTTGTCATTTAATCCATAGTAATTTAACTTCTGTACCAATATATTGTGATCAATTGTGTCAAATGCTTTTGATAAATCAAGGTATATATTTATTGGAGTAACCGATTGATCAAGTTCTTGTATAATTCTGTTTATGATTTCGAGTGTAGCAAGCTCAGTAGAATGTTTCTTTCTAAACCCATATTGGCTATTGTAGTATAACACTTTAGAATGGAAGTAATCGTGGATTTGATCAAACACAACCCTTTCAAAAAATTTTGAAATCACTGGCAGGATAGAAATACGACGATAATTGTTAAAGTCAGAAACATCACCTTTTTTTAAAAGGGGTAAGACTTTTGCAATTTTTAATTTGTCTGGAAATATACCAGTTATTATTGATTGATTAATAATTAGAGTGACTGCTTTGTTGATATCATTTTTTATTAATTTTAGTAATTGTGTTGAAATACCATCTTTTCCACAACTTGATTTTGGAGGTAAACGATCAATTGTATTAACAGTAGTTTCCATGTCAATCGGATTAAATCTGAAGGTGTACAATATCGGGTTTTTCAGGTAATCTTTGTATGATTTACCTCCACTAGTAGTTGTTTTAGAGGCTAGAGTAGGACCAGCATTAGTAAAAAACGTGTTAAATTTGTTTGCAATAATGCATTTGTCACTAATCATTTCTCCATCGACTTTGAACAAATCTGGAAAATGTACTTTCTTTTGACTTTTCTGAATAATTTCTTTAATTAAACACCACGTCTTTTTAACACTATGCTTATGCTTTTCAAAACTGGATTGGTAATGCATTTGCTTAGCTAATCTAATATTACTCTTAAGAATTTTATTATAAGTATGTAAGTCAGTTTTAAGTTCATGATAATGCTCTGTATTTACTTGAGTCGTTTTCATTCTCGAATACAATTTGTTTCTAAATTTTATCGACACAATAATGCCATTGGTAATCCAAGGAGTTTTCTTATGTTTATACTTGTTAAATTTAATTACTTTAATAGGTATAAATTTATCCATAGCTGCAGTAACAATTTCATCGAGGATATTGTAGTTTTCATTCGGATCCGCATGAATATCTGTGTTAAGTTTATTATAAATATTTGAGTTTATCATTTCAATTTTAAATTTATTGAGCGAGTCAGGACTTTGTTGTTTTATTCGTATAAACCTTGGTATTGCACTAGTGGTTTCAACATAATCCAGACTTAGAAAGTACAGAAAGTGATCAGAAATATTGCTCACTAAAATACCAGCTGAGGATTTGAAGAATCCTTTTGACAAATTGCATAACAAATTATCAATGAGTGTTCCATGATATTCTGAAAGTAGTCTTGGCATAGTAATTTTAGGGAAGAAACCATGTGAAACGATTGTGTCAAAATAGTCACATATTATGGGTTTTTCGTTAATTTTAAGCAAGTCAATATTGTAATCTCCTGCAATTATGATTTCACTTTTAGATTTTTGTAAATCAACTAAATTTGATGGAAATTCTTTTGTAAATATACGGTAGTTTTCGATAATATCTCTAGGTGGTCTATATATATTTCCAAGAATTATTTTTTTCTTCATGGAACAACATGTTATTTAAATAAATTGACCTTCCCAAGTGTCTGTATTTGCACGGATATTTACAGATTTGTAATTGTATTTTTTGCTGAGGTAGATTGCCAAGCCAGCATGTGCACTACAGATTTTGCCTTGACATATTAACGTATATCCATCTATTTGAAATAAAGAAGTGTCAGCCTCTTCATCGAGCCATGTTTCCTGTAAACATAGAGCATTAATCTCACAGCCACTACTTCTGAATGATTCTAGCTTTATTTTAATTTAGTAGTTTTTGTAGTTTAAACTCTGACAGTTTAGGCTTAGCACGATAAATTTGCTTTGTTTGTTCGTTAAATGGTTTATTAAATTATCATCGTCGAAGTATGGTGAATGTTGAAATGGTTCAACATCCCCATCTTCATTCATTTCATCCATTTTTAATATGTGATAGAGAGAATTTTTCTCTAGACCACCAAATTGCGATAAGAAATAATTGTTATCAATCATATTGGAAAATTGAATGAACAATAGTGCTCTATGTTTACAGGACACATCATATAAACATAGACTAGATGTTGTGAAAGAGCTGCACAAGCTATACCCTGAGTATTATACAAATACATTTTATAAAAGAGAATATTACGAATATTCCGCATGCATATATAACACAATGTACTTATTGCATCAGCGCAAAAAGAGTAAAAGTAAATTACAGCATATGTACTGCCACAACATGAACGTAGAGTGAGAATAAGCAAATAAGTATATCGAACAAAACACAACAGGATTATTGAGTAGACACTAATGTTTGAGGAAATACTACACATAGTGCACTGTCCCCAAAAAATTAAAATGTAAAGTAACTAACACTAAACGTAGTGAAAAGAAAATGTATAAACATTGCCCTCCCCAAAAATGAAAACAACGTGAATATTGACCGTATATCAATATACATCGATGCACACCATATAGCTGTAGACTAAAATGTAAATTATATGAAATTGCACTATTTAAATAAAACGTCATTTCATCTGGAGCAGTTCGCTCAAGAGTAAATGTTAGCAAAATAGCATATATCAAAAACATTAAATGCTTTATAGAAAACATAATTGGTACTCACTCACTCACTCACTCACTCACTCACTCACTCACTCACTCACTCACTCATTCACTCATGACGGCCACTGGGGTCGAACATTAGAGACTTCAATCATCCGTCTCTGGTCTCTAGATCTTTAAAACAAATATCCAAATTTATAAAGATTACAAGGAAACAGTGTTTGTGTTAAATATGTGATTACAGAGAGTTCAATGTAATATTATTTTATAAATAAGAACAATTGTACGTATACAAAGTAGCTATATTTGTTACAGAAGTTAACTCTGTAATAAAGGTACATTAGAAACTATAACGTTATTATGATGTCATGGTTGTTCTGATTTCAGATCCACTCCAGTGCAAGAAGATTTAGTTTTGAAATTTTTCCCTGACTCCAGGGGATCAGGAAAGGGAACACCAGTCACAAAGAGTCAAATAAAAACCAAATAACATGACTTAGCTTAATGAAACTTGTGTCATTGTCCACATATCAAATTTATCTTCCATTATTTCATATTTTTATTTGCCTAAGTTATATTGTTTCAATTTTGTACTTATTTCTTGCCAGGTTCCAAACTGCCAAAACAATATATTTCCTCATTTTCAAAATAAAATATGTCGCAAAGTATCACTCACATCCATCTACTATTTAGTATACTTATAGTATATGCTAGTGTCCTTGGACACGTGTAACATTATCAGATTGAAGCCATTAATTAAAAAGTTGTATTATGTCGAAATATTAACTTTATTATTATTATTATTACAATTATTGTATAATGGGTAATATGTAATGCCCTACATAAATATAAAATCATATATTGCCACAATACATTACAAATGCAGGTGCGTATATTTTACCAACAGCATACCGACAATAGCGGACCCCTGTTAGCGGGCCACCCAGGGCCCGTTTTGGGCGCACTTCACAGCCTCGGGTTGATCATCAATTTGAATACAAGCTCTGCATGTTTCTAAAATCTAATACTCACACATATCAGAGCATACACATTTGTCTATATGTATACCAGAGCTTCCGTTGTTTTCAACGCACACGAACAAAGATATGATATTTGAAACATAGTGCTAACATTTTAAGAACATTGTGAGAAACAATCTTTTGGAGCTTACCTCTTTGAATATGCATTTCGCGCTACTGACCAATGTTCAGTAATGCCCATTTGCGAGTTAACAATGCCACCACAAATTTTTTTGTATATAACACAGTAACGCCAAACGGCTGGGGGCCCTTTCTGGGCAGGGGGCGCGTTTTGCACGCCGTTCCCCTACATCACTGATGATCATGTTTCCACTCACCTCGTGCACCTCTTTGTCATCGTCATCAGCAGTTAAGTCCCACTTGTTGACCAGAATGAAGATATTCGGCTTTGACCAATTTTCTTTGACTTTGAGAAGAAAGTCCTTTTCCTGCAGTCATAACATAGACAAGATACATAGTTTATATTTATATTACGCGTAACCAGTTCTGACAGGCATTAGTGCAAGAATTATACCATTCAAAGTACAGTTTTAAGTGTGTGTATGTGTGTGTGCATGTGCGTATGTGCGTGTGTGTGTGGTAGAAAATTCATGGTAAGACTTACCAGATAAGTTTAACCTATACGGCTCTACATAAAAATGTCACATTTTGACTAGTTACTACAGGAAGTAGGATTTCATATGTAGTGCAAATTTTATTTGAATCGCTTCAAAATGTATTGATATATTGGCATTCATGCAACCTGAATAAATTACAGATTCGTTTACTGCACCGTTTCTTGATTTCATAGGATGCGTTAGAAGGCATATATTTGTGTTAATCTGGCCACGAGAGGGTTAATACATTTAACTGATCGCAGGTTTAGTATATACTGTAAAAAAATTCAATAAGTCAGTACACTAGTTAGCTGCTTCAGCTATAATGAGGACTTACACCCAGTGTGAGTTCTGTCTCAGAACTGACGACCAGCACAAACATGTCTGAGTCCTCACAGTTCTCAATAAACCTGTCCAGTGCCAGTGTGTGACCAAAGCCAGGGCTGAAGAAAGAAACAGCGACAAGTCTCTTAGTAACAAGTAACATTTAAGCTATAGCTGTGGGTGTATGTGTGTGTGTATGTGTGATGTTGTTAGTTAGAAATAGAGGTATGTACCCGGTAGTACATTATTGATGACGTAGGGAGTTTGGAGGCTTACGCTTCGAGTGGTTTATGCCAGCATGAGTAAATGTGAGTGTTGTATAACATTTATAAATAAAGAGCTGTTTTGTATTAACTGGTAACTTTGAAAACATTAGAATGGCGACGAGGATAAACTGGGAAACGCCGAGAACAGACTTAGACTCGGTACGGTGTGAATAACTAATTGTTTTGATGAACATCACTCATGAGTCATGTAGGCGTATAAAACGTTCCCGCGCACAGCGCAATGCCGGCATGGATAACGCAAATGTTGTTGCCATGCGGACTGCGAGGGTGGACGCTGTGGTGTGAAAAAACCGCGTCCGTGGCATGCAGTGAGAATGTGCTGTTACGAACGAAGCGAAATATAAAAAACCGCGTCCGTGGCATGCAGTGACAATTTTCCTGCCTCGAAAAACCGCATAATATTGCCCCAAAACGGCGTCAGCGCGAACACTGGGCCCGCGGCCGGTGTGATAGAGGATTCAGATGGTCCCACGCCATGGATGAGTCCAGTTGTGGTCGTACACAAACCCAATGGCCAAATGCATATATGTCTCGACAGCCAAGCTATCAACACCGCCATCGAGCGAGAACAATATCCCATGAACACCATAGAGGACCTAATTGCCGACATGAATGGATCGAAGATATTCTCGAAGATCAACCTCAACAAAGGATATCAGCTAGAGCTTGCTCCTGAGAGTAGATACATAATAACGTTTGCCACAGAGAGAGGCATGTATCGTCACAAGGCTCTAAGTCTGGGTATCAACTCTGCCCCAGAGTTGTTTCAGAAGGCAATTGCTGATATGCTAGTTGGAATTCCAGGAGTAAAGAACATGTCTGCCGACATCATAATGTACAGTCAGTCAGCTGAGGAACATGTTGAGATTGTGAAGAAAGTTCTCCAGCGTCTCAGAGAATACAATGTCACGGCCAACAGAGATAAGTGTACATTCTTCAAGAGCAGTATCTAGTTCTACGGACATGTCTTCAGTGAAAATGGAGTTAGTCCCTGTGAAGCAAAGTATCTGCTATCACTCATGTAAGCCTGCCGCAGGATGTTGAAGAAGTGCGCAGTCTGTTGGGAACGGCCCAATATGTCTCCATATTCATTCCAGAGTACAGCACTGTGGTAGAGCCGTTGAGACGCCTCACGAAGAACGATTGTCCTTGGAATTGGGGAGAAGATCAACGACAAGCGTTCAATGAGCTGAAAGACCGAATGGCGGACTGGGCAACGCTGAGTTATTTCAATACAAAGCTACCCACTGAAGTCGTGGTGGACACCAGTCCACATGGTCTAGGTGCGATTCTCACACAGAAGAAAGAAGACAAATGGAAAGGTCTCCATAATCTAATATGGCAGTCGAGCGCTAACAGACACAGAGTCGAGGTATAGCCAGACTGAAAGAGAGGCATTGGCAATATGCTGGGGGTGTGAACATTTCAATCACTACCTTGAAGGGTCAGAGTTTGTGATAGTCACGGACCACAAACCACTCGAGGGTATTATGAGGAAAGTTACCTCATTACCAACAGCGAGACTTCATCGAATATTTCTGTGTCTCCAGCCCTACAAAATGGAAATGGTATATCGTCCGGGAAAGATGAATCCGGCATATTATTTTTCTCGAAACCCTCCATCTGAAGGAAAACAAGACAGCAAATCATGGCTACATCTGCAGACTAGTCAACTCATCACTAACGATTCAGAGCTACCAGAAAGAAGGAAAGAAGAGTATTCTCCGAGAAGAGCTTGAGAATGAAACAGCAAGAGACGAGGAACTGCAACTCATTGTGGAACGCATTGTTTCAGGAAGGTGGCACGAATTAGATGCCAAATATGCTGCGTACAAGACTGTCAAAGACGAATTGCAAATACTGGATGGATTAGTTCTCAGAGGAGAAAGGATCGTTCTCCCAGAGATCTTACAGAACCATGCTGTGAACATTGCCCATGCCAGCCACCAAGGCATCATAAACACGAAAGCTCTACTCCAAGAGACTGTATGGTTTCCAGGCATTGACAAGCGAGTGGAAAAGGTTGTTAAACATTGTTTGCCTTGTCAGACATGCACAGAAATTACGAACAAAGAACCACTCAAGATGACAGAGCTTCCAAAGGAGCCATGGAAAGAAGTGTCCATCGACTTCTGTGGATCTTTCAAAACTGGTGAATACATACTTGCAGTCATCGATGACTAGTCGGTATCCTGAAATTGAGATACTACACTCGTCGTCTGCAAGGGCAACGATTCCCAAACCGGATGCAATATTTGCAAGACAGGGAATACCTGAGGTTAAGAAGTCTGATAATGGTCCGACTTTCAACAGTAACGAATTTTACAATTGGGCGAGGTCCATAGGATTTTGACATCGCAAAATAATGCCTCTGCGGCCCCAAGCGAATGGAGAAGTGGAGCGATACACTTGGAAAGGCTATCCGAACTGCAATGATAGAAACAGAGAGTTGGAAACAGGAGTTTTTCACATTCCTTCGTTATTACAGAGGAACACCTCAAATGACAACAGGGATGTCACCGTCTGAAATGCTGAATAAGAGGAAACTCAGAACAGAAATCCCAGCGATATCCAAGCAAGAGGGTGTCATTCGAAGATCAACTCGATCAGATTTCGCCACCAGACGAGACGTATGAAACGCTACACGAAGCAGCTCTCTGACAGTTGCAGCAATGCCAAGGATACAACATTGCAGATTGGAAACAAAGTACTTGTGAAACAGCCGAATACTGACAAGCTGTCAACCCTGTACAAGCCAGTTCCGTATGAAATTATGGGGAAGAAAGTAAGCATGATAACTGCTGCATCGGACGATCATGTGATCACTCGCAATTCATCACATATGAAGAAAATTCCGGATTGCTGTGGTGAAACGTCACAAAAAGTACAACCAGAGCCTGTGATCACATCCGAGTCATTGCCACATGAAACAGACACATCTGAGAGTGCTCCTGAAACAGAAAGTGGGTACACTGAGACCCCTGTGAGAAGATCTTCCAGGGACAAGAGTGCTCCAGTACTGTTGAAGGATTATGTCACAAGATTGGTTAATCAGAGTGAGTGGTAAAGAAGCACCGAGGAGTGAAGTGCTAGTAATCTCTCCTCCGTAGTTCAGGTTAAGCAATCATAGTGTTAGTTTTTAGTGGTTATGAACTATACATGAACTCGTGGTGCATTCTTATATATAGGACTTGTTCACATAGTAGTTTGTTGACCACAGAGTTTGTCATTCTCACACTGAGCTGAAGCCTGAAGACTGCTCCCGACGCACTTACGATGATTGTCACATCAGAGACTTTTGTTGTGGACAGTGCATCGTATAGTTTAGTTTTCACTATAGTGTATGCAGTTTTTAAGCAGTTTAATTCTATTGTAAAGAGAGGAGAGATGTAATGTTTTTAGTTAGAAATAGATGTCTTTACCCGGTAGTACAATGTTATTGATGACGTAGGGAGTTTGGGGGCTTACACTTTGAGCGGTTTATGCCAGCATGGCTAAATGTGAGTGATGTATAAAATTTAGAAATAAAGAGCAGTTTTGTATTAACTGGGAAGCAGTCATCATTCTTAATGGTGAAGAAATCGAAAATATAGAAGATTTCAAGTACCTGAGCTCCAAAATGACAACCAGCGGGGACACAGAAAGAGATAAGAACAAGGATTTCAAAGGCCAGCCAAGCATTTGCAGCACTCAGAAGTACGTGGAGAGCAAGACGCATCAGCACGAACATCAAGACCAGACTGTTCAAGAGCAACGTTTTGAGCACCCTTCTGTATGGAGCTGAATCCTGGAAGATGACCAAGACCATCAGCCACAAGCTAGAAGTCTTCCTGAACAGATGCCATCGAAGAATTCTCAACATATTTTGGTCGAACATCATCATGAACGCCTAGCTACACAGGAGGACTGCTGCAAAATCCATCACCCAAGAAATCCAGAGGCATAGGTGGAGATGGATCGGCCATGTTATACGAATGCCACCTACAGCCTTACCCAGAGTTTCCCTCAGGTGGACTCCTGATGGCCGGAGAAAGAGAGAGGCAGACCAAAAGAGACCTGGAGGACGATGTTAGAGAAAGAGATGAAAGATGGACCTGGGGATACCTCGAAAGATATGCGACAGATAGATCACAGTGGCGAACTCTGGTGGCAGCTTTATGCACAACTCGGCGCGAAGAGGACTAAGTAAAGTAAGTAAGTTTATATTAACTGGTGACATTAGAATATATATATATATATATAAATCCTCTGGAGCTGCAGTCATGGAAGTTCAACCTGCAACACTGAAGTGATTGTTCGCTTGTATGCTACGCTAATTCACTCTTCCAGACACTCCGATTCCACGCACAAGTCAATACACAGTTGTAGGCGATTCACCAACTGGCGGTTTATTACGCGTATGATACAACATAGTTCCTAGTCTAGTTATGAGGTATCACAACATCTCCCTCTGTGGAAAATAATAAAGAAAAAGAGTGTATCAATCAGATTGATGTGATACAAAATGAGATATCATGTATAACAGTATGACTAAATGACTATACTAATATGGCAATATAACACGATAAAGTTTGTTGTATACTAGTAATTATGAACTATAATTATTTAATATGACACAGTCTGCTGCCAGTCATCTTGGAACCTCGATGGCTTCCGCCCGGATCGTCGGCTCAGGTAGTGGCGCATCAACAGTGGTCGTGTCGCCAGACGATCGGGACAGGCGGCGTCACCTGATGATCGTCCGTGTCGTCATCTCGGAAGGTCACTCGTCGCCGTGCATGCTCTGCAGGGTCTTTCAAAAAGCTCCTAGGTCGATACATGGCATTAGGTGCGCCCTCGTTCTGCGCAGCCTCGTGCCGTTCGGCGTCTGCACAACGTATGACCGTGGCTCTGCACACTGCGTCACGATCTCGCCTGGGCACCACTGGTGAGTCTCTTTGTTGAGGATCCTCACGCGCTGTCCGGCATGCAACGGAGCGAGCTCTGGACCCGCGTGTCGGTCGTGGTCGGTTATCAAGCGCTCTCTGCGCTGCTGTAGCTGCTCGTTGTTCAGTTGCTGGTTCTGCTGCATCAGCACCGGATGGTAACTAGGTAGTGTCGTGCGGACAGGTCGGTTGAAGAGGATTTCGCTCGGACTGGGCAAGTTGCTGTCTATCGGCGTGCATCGATGTTGTTGTAGCGCGATCAACACGTCATTGCCGGTCTTGGCGCATTTCTGGATGATCCCCTTGATCGTCTTGACCTGTCTCTCAACCAATCCGTTCGATTGAGGATATCTGGGTGATGTTGTGGTGTGCTTGATGTTCCATCTCCTGCACAGGTCATCGTATGGCTTCCCTACGTACTGTGGGCCATTGTCGGTGATTATCTCCAGTGGTGGTCCAAACATGCTAAACCACTCTGCTGACATGTTGGCGATGGCTGTGCTGTCGTGTGCATCTTCTGAACGACGTAGAACTTGGAGTTATAGTCAGTGATGAGCAGGTAGTTGTCTCCTTTGATTTGGAACATGTCACTGTCCACCTTGATCCACGATGTGGATGGCACATCAAGAGCGATGAGAGGTTGCTGTCGATGTTCTGGCTGGTTCTCTTGACATGCGGCACATGCTTTGATCATTGTCTCTATGTCTTTGTGGATGTTCGGCCAATATACCGACTCTCTCATGAGTCGACGTGTCTTCTCGATACCAAGGTGTGACTCGTGAAGTTGCTGCAGGATGTCTGACCTCAACGCCTCTGGTATGATAACCTGTCTTCCTTTGAAGATGACTCCATCTGAAATTCCGATGTCGTCGCGATAGGACCAGTACGGGCGAAGGTCGTGTGTCAGCTCTCTGATCGTGTCAGGCCACCCACAGTATATCACTTGCTGGAGAGCTCGCAGTGTGTGGTCTGAGGTCGACAGCTGTCGAAGCTGGACTCGTTTGTCGGTGCTGAAGTTGATTAGATCGATGTTGTGGGTGTTCTCATCATCGTCGTCTAGCGAGATGTCATCCACTGTCACGTCTAGTGGGATCTCGGCATTCTTCTCCGGGTTGGGAAGTCTCGAGAGGACATCTGGGATGATCATCTGGCTGCCAGGTCGGTACACAAGCTGGAAGTCGTATCCCTGTATCTTGATCAGGAGTCGCTGTAGACGTGGAGGTGCACTCTTTAGTGGCTTCTTCAGCAGAGGTTTGTGATCTGTTATGACGACGAACGGCTTTCCGAAGAGGTACATGTGGAACTTTAGGATTCCATTGACGATCGCCAGTGTCTCACGTTCGATGTTGGAATACGCCGACTGTGTCGGTGTGAGCGTCTTGGATGCGAACGCTACGGGTCTGTTGTCCTGAAGAAGGCAGGAACTCAACCCTTCCTGCGACGCATCGACTTCTAGGACTGTTTCCTTCTGTGGATGGTAGTAGGACAGGCACGATTCGCTGCCGATACAGCTCTTCAGGTCGTCGTAAGTATGCTGATGGTCCTCTTGCCACACGAATGGGACGTCCTTCTTGAGGAGTGCCCTCAGGGGCAATACCTTGTCAGCGAAGTGAGGGATGTACGTCACAAGATAATTCATCACACCGATGAACCTCTGAAGATCCTCCTTATCCTGTGGGGTAGGCATCTTGCGTAGGTCCTCGATCTTACTCGGATCAGGTTTGATGCCATCTTGCCCGTACACCGACCCGAAGAAGACGATCTCGTTCGTCTTGATGATGCACTTTGTGGAGTTGAAGACAAGACCTTCCTCTCTGGCAATGTGCATCAGCCGGAAGAGGTTCTTGTCGTGCTCGGCGCTGTCTCGTCCGTAGACTACCACATCGTCTGCGATGCCAACACATCCCGGTGTCCTGGCTAAGATGCGGTCCATCGCCTGCTGGAAGAGGTCTTGGGATATGCACAGGCCAAACGGGATCCTCTTGTAGCAGTACCTCCCGAACGGTGTTCGGAAGGTAGTCAACTCCTGACTGGCTTCGTCGAGGTGGATAGACCAGTAGCCAGCCTTGACATCCATCTTCGAAAATACCCGTGCCTCTGCGAACTCGGGGTTGAGCTCCTCTAGAGTTGGTATTTTATGTGGACATCGCTTGAGACTGTCGTTGAGATGCTTGGGGTCGAGGCAGACTCTCAGTGAACCATCTCTCTTCACGCTCATTGTGATGGATGAACACCAGTATGTGTGATGCTCGATCTTCCGTATTATCCCATCTTTCTCCATTGTGTCGAGTTCGTGTTGCAGTTTTGCCTTCAGATGGATGCTGCACTTGCGTGGTGCGTCAATCGATGGTTCCGCATCTTGTTTCAGTGTTAGATTGGCTTTGCCTTCGAAGCTGCCAATGCGGTCGAACTGCTCAGGAAACTACTTCTTGAGGTCCTCGATGGAGTTCACGGTCGCCCTCTGTGCATCGCTGTCTGGAATCGATCGGTTGATGCCTGATTTGATGGAGTTGATTGTCACTATCCGTATCTGCTCGCATGCCCGCAGGCCTAGGATGGCTGGTCCCTCGAAGTCAACGACGTAAAACTTGTACTTGCGCTACTGGCAGTCCTTGTATTGACATAGCATATTCAGTGCGCCTCAGCATTCTATCTCGTCGCCGTTATATGCAGTCAGCCTTGTGTTGTGTACAGGTTCTACTTTCGATCGCCACAGGTCTGCATACATCTGCTTGGCGACACGTACTGACAGAGTGTTGCCTGACGCGCCTGTGTCGACCTTCAGCTTCAGATCGTGCACGCCCTGTATATCAGCGCAAACAATGTTCAGGTTGGCATACACCTCATCACGTGTGGTGTCTGTGTGGCTTTCTGACGCTGACGTAAAACGACTTCGTGTAAGTCTCGCCGTCAGTGTCGTAGTCGTCTCGATCGTGTTCTGTGTTGTACCCAGAGAGTTCGTGAATTGGCTTCGTTGGTTGTCTACTGTCACGTCGGCTTCGTCTCTTTGGTCTAGCTGGTCGTTTTGACTTGTACACGGCTTTCTGGGGTCGGTCGTCTGCTTTCTGCCGGTCATCTGTTTTCTTTTTCCGGCAACACTTGGCCCAGTGCACGACGACATCGCAGTGTTTACAGTGGTCCTTGTAAGCAGGACACTGCCTCGGTGGATGTGAGAGTGCACAGTTTCTGCATGTATTTCTATGCTTCACTTCGTTGATGGCCGTATAATGTGGGCTTCTCAGGCTTTGCAGGGACTCTTTTGCAGCATCTCTGGCCTCATATTTGCATGCTTCCTTCAACACGTGATCCATGCTGTAGCCTTTCTCTTGGTCGAGGAGGTGCTTTTGCAGTAGTTCATGCGGAGTGCTTGCGATGATTAGCTCAATGATCCTCTCGATCAATTCGCGTTCACTGAAGTCGCATAGGCCGCCTTTGTGGCGCGCTCTGTTGACGAATTCGTCAATTGATTCACGTTCATTTTGACAGAATGTCATCAACTCCATTCTATGGATTCGGAAGTTTAGTCTAATGTCGAGTTGGTCTTCAAACAGTTTGTATAACTTCGCAGGATCTTTCTTTTCGTCCTCCGTCAGTGTTGACGAGTTGATTCGCTTCAGCCCCTCGTTTCCCACAGCGATCTGTATCTTTATCGCCTGTTTAGTCGGGTCAACATTCTTGTCGGTTAGTATGAGAGTCATTCGTTATTTGAACATTTTGAACGTTTCTGCAACGTTCTCGCCAACCCAGTCCATAGTGGGGTATTTTGCCATTGTGGGTGCAACAACGGTGTTATTTTGTTACGGGTTGCGGTTTTGTGGTGCGTTTGGGCATATTTGTTATTAGCCCGGCGACTGCTTCTACGAGTTCGCCGGCTATAACACTGTTACTGCGCAGCGGTGTCGCCCCTAGCGACCAGACGTGAAGCTTTTGATGAGTTGTGTCGCCTCCTGGTGACCAGTTGTGTAGCGCGCGAAGTGATACACAGATGTATCACGCGTGACGGCATGCGTGAATCTCGTGACGATGCCGGATCGGATTTTGGGTTGCGGGCACAGCGGTTAACGACGTAGACTCTACGCTATTCGGCACTTTACAGTTTCAAAGTTCATGATTGTGATGCTCACTGTTACCGCTGTTTTATGTATCCCGACGCTGCCACCATGAAGTGATTGTTCGCTTGTATGCTAATTCACTCTTCCAGACACTCCGATTCCACGCACAAGTCAATACACAGTTGTAGGCGATTCACCAACTGGCGGTTTACTACGCGTATGATACAACATAGTTCCTAGCCTAGTTATGTGGTATCACAACACAACACCACATATATACTCATGATGCTGCATCCTGCAACATTATAGCGGCATTCTTGATAGTTCATGCATGCTGCACAGCTGTAGGCATGCATTGTAGTTCATCCTGCAACAACAAAGCTGCGCTCATGATAGTTCACCCTGCATTAATGTGGCTCACATCCTAAGCAGAGCATAGACATTTAGTGAAAACCGTTTGGCCACTGCCTGTAATCGACCACCCTTTAGTTGTCTCAGTCAAACTGAGCCACTAGACAAAGGTGGTTTAGATCAAATGTGTTGGATAGATCTGCGCAAAGTTACTCCACCCTGAACAGAGTCATTACGCCTCTTCTCTCTTTCGTTCGCTTCTTTATCACTCTTCTCTTAACAAGTCCTGTGGTCATGGGGAGATGGCGGCCCTAATGTGACGGTCGCTCTGTCATTGGCATGGAGCACACGATGATGTTCGTATCCTGCTAGGGTGACAGAGCTTCAAGGACAACACTCAGACTGCTGTCTCCATTTGGAGGAGGGGGTAACAGAGTTTCCTAAATAAGGCTGGCTCCACTGGCTCGCAAACCGTGTCGGACTAGTCATTGAACATAGCTGTCGAAATCACAGGAAACTACACATGATGAATATATGTGCCAGGAATATGAGAACATTTCAGGACAAAAGTAACCGACTGGAATGAAGAACAATAATCATTGGCAGAGAACTGGCAAGATACAATTTCACAATTGCAGCTCTAAGTGAAACACGAAATATTTACCTGTTCTACCGCCCCCATTTTATTTGATAAATTGTTTCCGTCTGAATAACCTTGGTCGCAAATATAAACACTTTTTGTGTGCCTCGAAACACAAGAACCATTTTAATACATTAACCAACAGTTAAACATTAACCAACAGTTCTGAAGCCTATATTTTTTTATTAATTATTATAATTAATGACGTAATATATGTTCGGAATGCAAAACATTATACTTTACATAAATAAAAAATATATAAACATTTAATCATTTAAGATCTTTGGTTTACGGTCCTCAGTACTTCCATATCTGGGAAATAAAACTGACACCAATTTTATGAGACGATCACTGATACAAATGCAGTGCTGTTCCTAGTCTGGCTTCCCTAGTGGCACCTATTCGGAAACAATAATTGTCTCCATATGTGGACCAGTGGCGCAGCGAAAATTGTCGGCGCCCGGGTGTAAAACATGATTTGGTACCCCCACGACACATATTTTCTGAACAAACTGAACTGGTCATGCAACAATGCAAACTGAACTTCGGTTGCATGTAAACTCTATTCTGTTACATTAAATATTATTTTATTGCAAACACTTAGGCATACGTTATCACCAAAACTACCATTCACCTTTTTATTCGATTTGAACTATGAACTGTTCATGGTAAGACCAATAATGAATCAGAACTAATAAAAGTGAACGCACTTACAAACACAGATAAACATGCGCACCAAAGAAGAACTTCACACCTAGACCGCTTGTCATATTTGTATTGTTGTAAACTTATGAATCATTTGCTCGAAGTTTATTTATTCTACATTCACCCTACCTATGCTGATGAATGCCAAGTCACTGAGGCGATCTGGTATCACAGACGCTTGCAGATACGTAAGGATTAACACCACCTTACTGTAATATAATGCCATTACACACTACTATTAAAACAACTTCCATTCTAACCACCTGAAAGATGTAACCTGGGCAAGATGGTGGACCCCCGGGAGCACAAATGTTGGGACAGTCTCTGTCACAGCCACAAGGCTTCCAACTGCCAACCACATTCGAAGGGGCAAACTCGCCAAGGCAAGCAGAACTCTGGATCAAGTGGTATAAACGGTTCTCTCGATACAGAATCGATTGTGGTCTACACAACAAACCGTGGGAGAATGTGACATTCTTACAACACTAAGAATAGATGAGCAAAAGGCAACATACAAAGAAGTGACGGAGGCTGTAATTGACAATTATAATGCGTGAAAAACATAGTAGAAAGAGCTAAATTCAACAAGAGATCGCAATTACCTGGAAAACCAATTGAACAAGTTCATTCAGGATCTGCATAGAATCGCGGTGACTGTGACTGCAGTCCACTAAAAGACCAACTGATAAGAGATCGGATCGTTGTAGGTGTACTGGAAGAAACACTTTCAGACTGACTCCTGTCAAAACCCAACTTAACTCTGGCAGAAGCAGTTCAGCAGGCAAGACAAGCTGAAGCTCGGAAGCAAGACCACGTCTTGATTTGGGGAGACAAGACGATCACAACAAATCTCGACTATCTGAAAGCAACACCCTAGAAGAAAAATAGAGGGAGAATATAGTGGTTACCAGGAAGTGACAACATTGTGGATGGTGCGGGGGCATACAACACAATCGCGAGAAATGTCTAGCTAAAGATGCGATCTTCAACAAGTGCACGAAAAGAGGTCATCTTGCACAAGCCTGCAGAGGGATAAAGGCAAAGAAGATCCACGAGGTGAATGAAGCCGTCGAAATCCCAATGCTCGGAGAAATTGATGAGCAAGGAGACTACTGGTCTGCCTACATCTCAGTGAATGGACATCCAACTCGGTTCAAACCAGACACTGGTGCGGGTGTATCAGTACTGAGCGATCAGAGTCCACGGCTGAAAACTGTCAACTCAACAAACAACCATTCAAGCTCAGAGGACCAGGAGGAATACCACTCCCAGTGTTCGGAACCCTGAAAGTAACTATATGCTACAAGAACAGGGAGATTGAAGACACAGTAGACGTTCTACAATCAATCGACGTCACTCCTGAGCAAGGCTGCATGTGTGTCCCTAAAGATCATTTCATGCATTGATGACATCAGCAAAGGTAGTTCCTGTGCAACACCAAACTCCAAAGATGAGTTCCCAAAACTCTTCACAGGACTTGGTAAGCTAAACACAGATTGTGTCATCACTCTTCAACCTGCGGCTGAGCCTTTCTGTTTGACTACCGCAAGAAAAGTCCCCCACCCATTAATCCAGAAAGTAAGGAAGGAGTTCGACTCTGTGCTGAATCAAGAAGTAATCAGCCCAGTTACAGTGCCAACTGAATGATGCTCTGGAATGGTGCCTGTTCCCAAGCCAGATGATCAAGTGAGGATCTACGTAGACCTCACAAAACTCAACCAAGCAGTGCTTCGAGAGTTACATCCCATGACGTCAGTGAAGGAAAGTCTAGCAAAACTCGGGAAGAGTAAGATCTTCACCAAGGTGGATGCGAACAGTTGTGTCTGGCAATTGCCTGTATGCGATGAATCGAAGCTTGTGACTACCTTTATCACGCCCTTTGGTAGGTTTGCCTTCAACCGGCTACCTTTCGGCATACGTTCCGCACCTGATATCTTCCCGCGTCACATGTCCCACATGCTAGAAGGGATGGCAAGGGTCGTGTGTCACATGGACGATGTCCTGGTTCATGGGACAGACCAGAAACAGCACGACGAAAGCGTGGGTGCAGTCCTATAGCGCCTACAAGAAGCTGAACTTACTCTAAACAACAAGTGTGAGTTCTTCAGGACCTCTGTCAAGTTCCCAGGCCACATCATCAGCGAGTCGGGAATCAAAGCTGATCCAATAAAGACAACGGCAATCAAAGATTACCCAGCTCCATCCACCATCACTGAGCTACAGCGCTTTCTGGGGATGGTCAATCAGCTTGGGAAATGTGTGCCAAAGCTAGCTACACTGAATGAGCCACTACGGCAACTACTTCACAATGACACAGTCTGGATGTGGGAGAAGCTCAACAGCAAGCCTTCACGCAGGTGAAGAACTTTCTGCTCTGCACAAAGATCCTTGCACATTATGATCCCCATCGTCAGACGATCGTAGCTGCAGATGCATCAGCCACAGGCGTTGGTGCAGTATTGATCCAGGTTCAAGAAGATGGTTCTCGTCGGCCCGTCTTCTACGCTTCAAGAAGCTTGTCAGAAACGGAGAAGTATGCTGTGATAGAAAAAGAGGCCCTAGCAACAACATGGGAGTGCGAACGGTTCTTTGTATATGTCACCGGCTTACAGTGCACAGTGGAAACAGACCACAAGCCGCTTGTACCACTTGTGTCGACAAAGGACCTAGCAACAATGCCAATAATGATACAACGTTTCAAGATGCGTTTGACGAGATACAACCCTGAAATCCGGTATGTGCCAGGGAAAACTCAGACAACTGCCGACGCTTTGCCCAGAGCACCAAGTAGGGACCCTGAAATCCGGTATGTGCCAGGAAAAACTCAGACAACTGCCGACGCATTGCCCAGAGCTCCAAATAGGGACCCTGAAATCCGGTATGTGCCAGGGAAAACTCAGACAACTGCCGACGCATTGCCCAGAGCTCCAAGTAGGGACCCTGAAATCCGGTATGTGCCAGGGAAAACTCAGACAACTGCCGACGCATTGTTCAGAGCTCCAAGTAGGGAAGCAACAAAACAGGAAGATGCATTCATCGAAGAAGTGGAAATGCACAAAAATGCAATGATCTACCTCCTTCCTGCGTCATCACACAAGCTACTAGAAATCAAAGCGGACGAAGAGTGCATCCAGATAAGGGGGTGCTGTTTACAAGGATGGCCAACGTATCAGCCATACTTACCACTTATTCGTCAATACTGGGAACATCGTGGCCACCTCACTGTGGTTGACGACACTCCTATATCACGAAAGAATCGTGATCCCATATGTGCTACGCATGGAGATGCTGGACCGAATACATGAGGGACACCTGATATCCGACAACAGATCTCAATTCAGCTGAGACTTTCCAAACCTTTGTGAGAGAGTATGGTATAGTACGTACAACTTGCTCACCAAGCAAACGGAGAAGAGGAAAGGGCAGTGCGTAAAGCGAAACAACTCTTCAAGAAGAATGAAGACCCTTATCTGGCACGAATCGTTCAGCGCTGGTCTCAACACACGAAACAACAGCAACAGATTCGACACCAACGAAGCCCACCGCCGAACAAAATAGTATAGTTTCCGCCTCTCCGAACAAAGATACACTAGCAGTTCCTAATGAACGCTTGAGGGTTACCCGATCTGGCAGAGCAGTGAAGATGCCGAAACGGTTGGAACTGTGACTGATTAGTTAAGTTCAGAGAACACTATGCTTTCGGTGACTGATTAATTAAGTTCAGAGTACAATGTTTTATTGATTTACTCGATCATAAATGCAAGTGAAGATACCAAGACGTTGCTTTTGATATCAAAATCTTTCGAATGGTGACATACCTGTTTTCAGTAAATGCGCACATCAATATTGTAGACGAAGTTGAAAGAAAAAAACCATAACATATGCTACGATATATTAACAATTTAGCTTGGTTTTGCGAATGGTGGACATTAGGTCAAATCATTACTTACACATCAGGTGCATGACAATATGTTTTATTTCCCAACAATTCCAGTTAATTTCCAAATAAACCAATATTAAATTTGTTGACAAACAGTGTAATATTTTGCATACAAAACCAAAACACTAACCCACCCCCTTAGTTTTCATAGCCACTGTCTTCAAACACAACCGACTGTATATCCACTATTTACAAAGTTACATAACTAAGTTTATTTCAAAATGTTTGGAAAGGTAAGATATAAAATGTATAGTTAATATGAATGTCAATATTGTATACAATACCAAAACACTAACCCTACCCATTAGTTTTCATAACAACCGTACACAATATGCTATTATATATACTAACTGCAGAGCTACATAGCTAGTGTTGATATCAACTTTTTTGAAAAGGTAATACAACGTATATACATTGTAGCTAATATAGATATCAATATTGCAGACCTACTTGAACGAAAAGCACAAAATAGGCTATCAGATATGTTAACATTTTAGTTTGGTTTAGTGACCAAAGTTATACAATAGTTCAAATGCATTACATACACACGTGGCGCATGACTATTATTTTTTTTATCTCACAACAATCCCGGTTAATTTCCAAATAAAACATTAGTTTGTAAAAAAAATATCTTGCATACTATTACTAATAATAATAATGTTTTTATTTCAGACAATCATTGTATCCATATAGAAAAAAGTACTTACATAAAAAACATGCATAAAAAAATTAATATATAAATAAAAACAGGATATTAAAAAATTATACAAAGCCTTGACCCACTGATGCCGCAACTACGACGTACTGTATATGTTGCTATTAACAATACTCTGAATAATTGTATTAACAGACCTGTAAATCCTCGTGATTAAGCTAAACACAGCTGATCTAATGTTCCGATAATACATTTACATGATTTTACATTAGGTGTAGCAAACATGTGGCTAGCGTTACATCTCATAAGCAGATTGTTCAATATCCTGTATTAATTGTTATAGACAACAATAAATTGCTGAAAATTAGCTTTTCTAAAATTAACCCATTAGCGCACACATATAAATATACCTGAAATATGCAGTAACCAGAATATTCTTTATAGCAGTGGAGCAGAAATAATTTTTTGGCCGTAACATGTTACTTTTGGCATAAAGAAGTCTCTCTTTGGCTTTACAGTCGTTACAAATGACATGTCCAAGGTATTTACAAGAGGTGGCGAAATCTAACTTCTTTCCTCCTAAAGTCATTTCCCTGGCAAGATTTGAGTTTCTAGAATCAAAGTACATGATCATGGATTTACCAGCATTATACTGAACATTGTGCTCACACGCATAAGAGTAACATATGTCAGGATTACTGCATTTAACACTGGGTGGAACAATCAGTTTAGACACTTCAACGTTCGTGCGATCTCTATACGAGTCAATATTATGTGGGTGTAAGGTGTCCCAATGTATAATTTGCTTAATTTCGTTAGTGTTAACACTACCACTAACATATGCTTGTACAATAGCACTGTCAATGGTGAACGACACAGGATGATGATCAGAATTAATACAGTCATAAATTATCGACATTCTAGTTATGCAATCATTTGCATCAGCGGTGCATATAACATGATCTAGCCATGACGTAGTTCCCCAAGCAGAACTAACATATATATGTATATGTATCTAGCGGGAGTGTGTCCTGATCACATACCACATACAGACAACAAATTCTCTTTGCAGAAATCAAGAAAGACTTCTACAAAAACTTATTTCTTAGAAATATCCGCATTAAAACCACTGACAATTTGTATACATGAGCTATTAATATTACCAATGTATACAGCGATTTTAGACATAATTATTACATCTGTCTCGGTTTTCTTCACATTCGTACTGTAAGTATACATTTAATAAATAATACTTTTTATTGCCCCACCATATTTTTATGCCGAAAAACCAGTCATAGCAATGATCCATTGTGGTAATGTATTTATCCAGGGAGCATTTCCATAAAATTCCTACCCCACCATATGGCCTCCGTGATAAAATACCACTCGAGGCGTCTACAGGAGACACACCATAACCAGCATAGCCATCATGACAGGTGTAAAGTAAATTACAATCTTGTTTAGTAAGCATAAGCTCCAGTAAACACAGAATATTACATTTAACTAATAAATAAATTAAAAAGGCATATAACCTTTAAAGCCATTATAATTAAAAGATGCTATGTTGATTTCCATAATTATTCCTTCATGCTAAAAAATTCTCAAGTATACCTCCGCAGGCCAGTTTTAAGAGTTAAAAACATAGATGCATCATTGCACATAACATCGATCATGAAAGATGCATAACGTACATGTCTAATTTTGAGTTTTACACATTTTGCATCTAGATTGTGTACGGACTTAACATACAGAGACAGTTCATCCCCTGTGACCGTGGGGTCAATCCCTTTCTTCCGCAATTTCTTATTCGGCACCAATTGGAAACCGTCGTCCTCACTCGTTTTTCTGGGTTGTGTCGGAGCGTCCGGCGCACGGCTTCCTGTAGCATCGCACCTCGCGGGAGAGTCTCAGCCGTCTCAGATTTACAATGGCGAACGGAAGTGTCTCGAATACTCAAGCTGACGTCGGTCAGCACATGTCTCGGTTCGGTGGTGGATACTGGTGTAGCACTGACCGGCGGCAGATCAACGCGGAGAATCTGCCGATCTTCTACCGTTAGCTTTGCCTTTGGCTGAGACCAGATCCGCGGGTCTGAGTCCTTCGACTTGACGACTGTCATATCACGTCGCAGGTCCGCCATTTCTGTTCGCATAGCACAAAACTCAGACAGGATGTGTCTGAAGTCGATGTTGTTAACATCGAGCTGCGGCAGAGTCCCCTTGGCGCCTTGTGCAACGCAAGCAATATGTCTTTGATGTTGTTCTTCTCTTTATGTTGTCCTTGCCGGCGATGGCCCTGTCGCAGTCCGAGATTCCTGACAATATCGCATTCATACCGGGTCTGTTTTGCTGCTTCAATTTCGAAATGGGAAATGGTCAGCACAGTTTTATTATGCACCATGATGTCCATTTGTTTTAAATAAAAATAGGATAGTATGCCATTGCATATGACATTTGCTTATTTGTCAGTTTGCACTTCAGCAACACACTGTTCACGGGCCGGTGATATGCAGTTGGCACTGTTCGGTGGAGCTACACCATCCATCGTAGCAGTTGCCATGCTGATATTCTCTTGATCGTGACCACGAACATTCCGATAGCAGTTCACAGTCACTTAAGTTGGGCACAACCGTAAACACAAATATCTTCTCCAATACTACAGGCAGAACAGGCAGAACAAAAGACTACACTGGGCGATAAATGGTGGCATGTCCATAATTCCTTGAAATCTCGCCATTTTGCACATTAAAATTCCATTTTCATAGTGGGCACCGATATTCACATGTGTTCTTCCAAAAGGCCTAGATCAGTAACTCTTACCACATCCTTTACTCTTTCCAGCAGGTTAACACCAGGAATCACACCACACCTTCTATGGTGTAGCTGTAGTTATGTAGTATACATAACCAAAACTCTAACATTACCCCCTTACTTTTCATAACCGCCTTCCTAAAACACAATCGGTTATATATCTACTAATTACTGGGCTGCGTAGCTAAATTTGTTATTGTTATGTTAGGTGTAGTACGTTACATATTCGTAATAAGTATGCATGTCAATATAATATACATAATTGAAAGTAAAGCAAATATTATGCCACCAGAGAGTTTGGTTTCGTGACAAAAGGTGAACAATATTGGTGAACAATATTTCGTATCATTATTTACATTCGTGGCATGACAAAACATTTTCAACATTACTTTAATGTTCCTAAGCTGAAAAATAATGTCCCTGGAATCTCATATAATTATCAAATTAATTATTTACCTGAAAACTATAATAGGTAAATTGCAATTTAAATGTAGCACCCAAGTTACAGCTTAAAATTAACATATGAAGTTAGAAATTTAGTCATACTGGTATAGGCAATCATTTAGGCAAGTTTACTACCAATCGGAGCTGCCAGTGCAACATACGTTTCATTGAAGCATTCAAACAGAAGAAAAACAGGACACAAAACCAAAGGGACGCCGAATTGGGCGATGTGCGAACATAGGGTACGCTACCATATATTTCAGTCATGAGCAATCATTTCCTAGGGTCATCATCTGCTAAAATCCCCTTTAGCTTCATGCTCATTCAGTTATGATTAGTATATATAATTGAAGGGAACCATTTATATAACATTCTTCGTCTTTCAGGAATCGCGGAAAATACATATTGGCATTTTTTTCCGGGAACTGTTACACTCCCAGGCAGATACCACTCGCTTCCATGGCGCGCCGCCATTTCACTAGGCTTGTATACTCGTACGCGTTTGGAGGGCGCCACATGTACTGAGTCGCGTCATAATGGACAGGAGTGTCTCATCTCCCTATTCCCAAAATCTCTGGTTAAACTAGCTGTGGAAACAGCTTTAATGTATAATAAAAATGGATATACATTTGCTGTTGGGAAGCCGTGTGTACATGGCTGCAGCAGTAATTGCACGAAAAGTTTACCTATCAACGATTATGACATTGTTCTCACAAAGACTGCACTCTCTTTTGGGCCAGTAGATTCGGATGATCTTTCCCTTTTCTTCCATAACTTTCATGGCTTCATGCACATCATCTGCAGTCTGCAAGCAAAAAAACAGATAACTGTTTTACTACCATATTCACGAAAACACAATGCCCATAGACAGTGAAGCAGTGTCCCCGTTCCAGATTATCTATATTATAAAACAGAGTTTAGGTGTGTGTATGTGTGTGTGTGCGTGCGTGTGTGTGTGTGTGCGTATGTGTCTGAGTGAGCGAGACTGAGTACGGGCGTGCTTGCATGTTTCTATCGTGTCTGTGCGTGTTTCTTATGTGGGTATGCATGTGCTTGCGTGCGTGTGTGCTTGCGTACGTGTACGCACGCGTGCTTACGTGCGTGCGTGTGTGCATGCGTGAGTGTGTGTGGTGTGTGTGGGTGGTGTGTGTGCGAGGGCGTGTGACTGTTCATTTCTTGGGTGAGCACAGATGGTGTTTTTGCTAATTCCATGAGTTAGGATATGTATTGCTCTACCTGATTTCAAAGTTGTGTCAAATTGACACAACATCATAATTCAACATCCTTATAATATTCATGACCAGACCAGACTTGGGTTCAAATGGAAATGCATTGCATGTTGCATTTGTACTTGCACTTGAATGTCAGGTTAAAACTGTTGCATTTGTACTTGCATTTGATTTATAATTTGCATTGTTGGGAGCAGAAACAATTGCATTTGATTAAAACATATTAGTATTTGTCTGGGTGTCTAACTGGTGATTCGTATAATTGTCTGCTATCGCACTTGGCTGCAATTTCAAAGAATGGGTGTGTTATTAAATTCCAGTATCCTTTGGCGGATTTGAAAGATCCAAACCTTATAATGCGCTGGCAAGTGAGACATGTAATTCATCTATGCCAGCGGTATTGAACCTTTTGGTTCTGCTACCATTTGAGCGAACCAGCAAAACCGTAATTACACCTCCATTTTTAAATACCAATCTAAAACAAATTGAAAGAACATTTAGTCGCTCAATTGATATTTTTATTAATAAAATATATCATTAGCTAAACCTTGGCTTCGTAACCTATAAGTAAGATCAAACGTGTGACAAGCATTACTTTACAGATGAAAGTATCTGTTCATGATAGAAGTTGCATATTCTTTATAAACTTTGAGATGCGAGGCTTTGTCACAGCCAGAGGATATCGCATGTCATCAACAAGACCCACTATATGTTATGTCTTGGTTTTAATGTTGTTTATCCTTGTAGAAATACCAGTTCTCCACAGCAATACATTGGGATAAGGACAGTGAGAGCGAACTGAGTATTAATCACCAGCCTTCTGTCAGAACGTAACAGGTCAGAATCTTGAAAGTCTTCTTTCAGCGTGCTATCTTCTTGCAAGACAGGGAACTCATTTTCCATCTTTGACGACTCCTTCGTCTACTGAAAAAGTATCACTACCCATACATTCTTCTAATTGTGTTTCACACCTGGGAAATATCCAAGCATGACGTCTTCCAAGGAAAGCATGTGCAGCATGATATCGTCAGCAAACGGACACCGTTCTTCATTTTTTTCAAGTGGTGTTGCCAATTTTGGAGAAAGTGGAAACCTCATTAGCCTCAACTTCATATTGGTAAAATTTGATTAACAAAGTGAGCTGGCAACCTTACCGTGACCTGTGAGAATATTCACCATATTATTGTCTTGTGAGAGGCTCAGCATTTTGATATTGCCAAACGATGTGCAATATACCCAGCTTTATAATGAATGAATGGCAGTTTGCTGATGATATCACATGCATTACCTTGAAGAGGTCATTCTTGGATCTGGAACATGTGACACGAATTATGCATTGTGATTCTTTTTCTTTGCACGAAGGAGTAGTCAAATTTAAAATACGATTTCCTTGGCTTGCAGATGATGATGATGATCATCATTGTGCAGCCGTAATGTCCCGTGGTTGGGCGAGTCGTTTCCAAATCTACCTGTCTTGCGCTATCCTCTGCCAGATGGTGCCTTTCCAATACTCGTCTAGTCCTTCTCTCCACCGTCTCGCCAATCTTCCTCTAGATCATTTCCCTTCATAACGTCTCCTGGTTGTGATACATGATGTCCATCGGTTATCTTGTAGTGTGCTGATGTACCCTGCCCAGGTTCACTTCTGTCTTCTGATTTGTTCTATCACGTCTATGACCTTTGTCGTCTCTCTTACCGAGATGTTTGTTTTTCTCTCCCGATATGTGATGTTTAACATACCTCTTTCCACCTTTGTTTGTGCTGCTGCTAGCTTGTTCGTTGCCTGGATGGTGAGTGTCCATGTTTCCGCGCCGTATGTCATCGCTGGAAGTTCACATGAGTTGTAGACTTGTATCTTCAAGCAGGTAGAAAAGTTACCCTTGAAGATGTTGCGGTGTTTGGCGAATACTGCCCAGCCGGCGATGATTTTTCTTTGAATCACCTTGTCTTGGGTTTTGTTTCTGATACTATATCGCTGTCTCAGATAAACGTAACTTTCAACGTTCTCTATCTGCATGGTGTTGATATATATTAGTGTGTCATTTTCGTGTGCTACTTTCGCTCGGTACCCCCTCACCCCCAGTGTATATATGATGACATGTGTTACAGAATTGTTCATACAGCCCTTTCTCTGTTTGTATAAAGTTACACCAACTATTGCGTAGGTTGGTAATGGGCAATCCAATTTTATTAATTCACAGGGATTGCCACTGTGCACAGACAATCTATACAGTGTATTTCGCATCCTGTGCACAGACAGGTACATAAAGATTACTGATCTATGTACCGCATATGCTATGTACTACAACGTAACTTTCAACGTTCTCTATCTGCATGGTGTTGATATATATTAGTGTGTCATTTTCTAGCATCACTTTTGTCTTCGAAATGTTCACCTTCAGACCTTGTTTTTAACTCTCATCAGCTAGCTCCTGCAGCAGTTTTTGTAGTTCTTGCGGTGTAATAGCGCATATGAATATGTCGTCGGCGAAGCGAAGATGACTGAGATATTCTCCATCTGTCCTCAAGCCTCTAGTTTCCCAGGTCAGTTTTCGGAATATGCTTTCGAGTGTTGCCATAAACAGCTTGGACGACATGGTGTCGCTGTCACCCTGTATGTCTTGATGTTGATCTTTTTTCTCTTTTTGAGTAGGTGGACTGTCACCGAGGTGTTGGTGTAGATGTCTTTCAGGAGTTCGATGTACACGTCGTTTATCCCCTGTACTTGAAGGTAGTTCAGTATTACTTGAGTTTGCACCGAGTCAAAAGCCTTCTCGTAGTCGATGAAAGCGAGGCAGAGCGGGATATTATATTATCGGTACTTATCATTCAGTTGGTTTACGATGTGTACGTGGTCTGTCGTTGAGTACATGCTTCTGAATCCTGCTTGCTCTCGTGGTTGGTTTTCGTTGAGTGTCTTTTCTAGTCTATTTGTTAGTATCTTTGTGAGTAATTTATAGATGTTTGATAAAAGACATATCGGTCTGTAGTTCACCGAGTCTTTCTTATTTCCCTTCTTGAAGATTATCACCATCTTTGCGTTCTTCCATGCAGTGGGTATTCGTCTTTTGATAAGCATTTAGTATACAGCTTAGCCAGTGTCTTCAAGATGGTATCTTCTCCTGCTTTCAATGTTTCAATGTTTACGTGGTCGTTGCCTGATGTCTTCCCATTCTTCAAATCTCTTAGCGCTGCGTTCACCTCCCAGAGGTGTTATCTCTGGTACCTCTTTCGGGTCGGTGTGGATTATGGTACTCTGTTGACTGTTGTATAGCTCGATGTAGAATTCCCCTATTTGTTCCATCATATCTTGGTCTTGTAATTCTCTACCCTGCTTGTCTAGAAGTGTAATCAGTCTGTCTCGGCCTAGTGCCTGTGTTTTTCTGGCTTTGTTCAGGCTATTTGATGCCATAATCGTTTCTCGTATGATCTCTTGTTTGTACTTCCGCTTTCTTTTTGATGGTCTTGCATATTTCTGCATACTCTATTTGTTTTTACGGTCGTCGTTATCCACCATTTCTCGTCGTTTCGTCATCAGTGCTCGTGTTGGTGACGATATTCTCGTCTTTACATGCCTGTTGATTGCTTTGGCTACACTTGTCGCACTTAGTTGGATCATCTCAGAGATGTTTTCGCTCATGGTGTCGATGTCGTCTAGTTCTTGTAGTATCTCGAATCGATTTCGCAGTTTGAGTTGGATGTTGTTTGTTCCTATTTTTGTGGCATCTACACTTGGTGGTCTCTTGTGTATCAACTTCATCCTTTCAGCCTTGACATCCAATTTGATGTTGCTCATTACCATTCTGTGGTCACTTCCAATGTTGACTTGGTAAATACTTTCATCTGTAAAATACTTTCATCTGTAAAATAGAGCTTGTCACACGTTTGATCTAACTTATAGATTATATTTTACTAATAAATACATTAATTGTGCGACTAAATGTTCTTTCAAAAAATTCCTTTTTCGTGTTTGGTATTTAAAAATGAAGGCGCAAATATATGGTTTTGTTAGCTTGCTCAAAGGGTAACACTGTCATGCAGGATAAATAAAGCCGCACAAGAGCCTAGGCACAACCACATATGCAGTTTGCTAGCTAAGCAATAATTTCTTTTAATGTGCATTACGAAAACATATTATTGCCTTTTTAAATGCATTTTAAAAGGGATGATGCCTTTCTGAAATGAAAAATTTGTTCCAACCAATGTGAAATCTTACCTGGAGACTGAAGCGTTGACCGTTGTACTGCATATAGCCTTCATCTTCACCCGTGCCTTCCACACTCAGGAATGACATTGTAACAGCGCCCTTCTTACTAGGCAAAATCCCACTTCCCAGGATTGCATTGATGACAGCACTCTTCCCAGTTGACGTGCTGCATCAGAGTGATCACACAGATGTATTTCATTGCATTACACATAATACATAAAAATAGTAAAGAGAACAGAGGCAGAACAACACGAATGACATAGGAGAAGGGGATGGCTACAGACGGAGAAAAGGAGCTGTGGATAGAAAACTTTGGAAAGAAAAAACAGCGAGTGGTTCAGCAATATTATCGCTGTACAGCAGGGAAGTAAGAGGAAAGCAAGAACAACACATAATACAAAGGTATGTCCCTATATAGTGCAGTATCCAGACCTTAGCACCATCTCGACTTCTCCTGGAAACGTTCAGACAATTCGTACACAAATATACACCACTGTCTATAACCAAGTGCTCATACAGTTGAGTGAAAGGGGAACGGCATAGAGTGAATGAACTTGTCCAATATTCCAAAAGGCAGCGCAGCATCAGGTTCGAACTGGGAATCTCTTGCCTGAGAGTCAAACTCTTCAAACACTATGCCACTGCGCTCTACTTAGATAGATACCCAACTTTCATTTATTCTATTGTTCGTTGGTATCATATTGCACAACATCTAATTAGGCCAGCCAATGTACGTGTTGTTTTGGCCAAACCCACCACAAATTGCAGTAGTGACCATTCATGTGTTTGTTAATCCAAACATAACGGAGACATACCGGTGTAATAAACGTTAGCTGTTTGGAAACGGCTTGCGACAAGAGTTGCTTCTTTGTAGTACCTCGGTAAGCACCTAGTACCTAGGGAATTTGATGAACATATAATTACGGCAATTGTAGACTGGCTTTCGCTGCAAGTCTGTTGACCTTTCCACCCACGTCATCACATGCCCATTTCCCATGCGGTGTTGCATAAAAGTGCCACTTGGAACTTATAAAACAAAAATGAGTAGAACGCTCAAGATACTTCCAGCGAAAGCCGGTTAACAATGATCATAATACATTATGGTCATTAAGTCACCACACCAATACAGCTCTTTGAATTAACATCAGCCCAAATACGAGCTCTGAATTCTGCTTTTCAACCACAAAATGGGTTGTCACAAGAGTATACTTTGTTACTACTTGGTATTTATGAGGCAACAACTCTTGTCAAAAGCCATATGCAAACAGCTCAAACAACTGAAGGAGCGCCGGAGCTTCACTTCGTCTAGCCATTATCACAGAATCAATTGTAAGTCGCATAGCTTTCATGAAAAGGAATATATTTAATAAGATTTAACAAGACTCCCATCCAGAGCTATAAGCTCCACATGGCTTGCGGAAAAAGGAAGCCTTTGGCTTATCGAGAGTCCAACAATTTTCCACCTACGTATAACCCGCCCTCGCCAGATAGCTGTCAATTTTATTTTTGAACATATTCACACTGCTAGCATTAACATAATCAACAGATAATTTGTTCAAGTCATTTATTTTCCTCTGAGAGAATGAGTACTTTCTCATATTCAACGGACACAGTTCCTCGACTAATGCTGCATTCTGCACTCTGGTTATACTGCCTTCTTTCAGTTTGAAGACAATATTTCTATCAATATCCTCATAACCATTCAATATCTTAAACATTTCTATTCGGTCTCCTTTTAGTCTCCTAGTCTCCAGTGTTGTCAACCCACATTCTAAAAGGCGTCTTTCATAACCAATATCTTTCAGTTCAGGAGTCAGCTTAGTTGCTCTTCGTTGCACTCTTTCTAGCTTATCTACGTCCTTCTTAAGATACGGCCTCCATGCCTGTATACAATATTTTAAATGTGGCCTAACTATTGCTTTGTACAGTGGTACAATAAGCTGTTTCTCCTTATATGTGATATTTCTCCTAATTAGCCCTAGTATTTGGTTACCCTTTGAAGCAGCAATTCAACATTGCTCCGAAACGTTCATGTCAGCACTAACTGTTACTCCTAAGTCCTTTTCTTTTAAAGTTTTACCTAATATAGTATCCCCCATTATGTATTCAGTACTTTGCTTGATATATCATCATCCAAATCATTTATGTATATGCATATATATATATATAACAAATAATAAGCGTTTCTAATAATTTGCATAAAACTGATGTTAGGCTCAATGGTCTGTAATTCTCTACTTTGCTCCTCGATCCCTTTTTAAATAATGGTGTAATGCTTGCTTCTTTCCATTCTAATTTAACGATTCTCATCTGTTCATATTTGCCTTTGTTAAAGTTTATCCTCCATTCCTTTTGCCATTATTCCCCGATAGTACTTTTATATTAAAACGGATCTGGTTATGATCACTAGATCCCAAAGGTTCAGGTATTTTAACTTTATCAACTAATCCATTTTGAGAAGAGAACACTAAATCCAACACATTCCCACCTCTGGTTGGTTCCAAAACATGTTGGGTAAGGAAACAGTCCTGTATTAGAAGTAGAAACTGTTGGTCACCACCTCTAGCACTCTCTAGTGATTTCCACTGAATATGTCCATCGTTAAAATCCACCATTATAACACATTCCCCTTCACTCATCTCCTTTATAGCATTGTGCAGTTTTACATCATCATCTTGTCTTATGTTAGGACTACGATAAACTATAGTCCTATTATTAATGTTGAGTTTCTGGTAACTATGTTGCACCAAATAGCTTCCTCGCAATCTGCTTCCCTTTTCATTTGTACTTCATATGCCTGTATGGATTCTTTAATATACAATATGACTCCAACTCCCCTTTTCTCTTGTCTGTCCTTTCTAAACATGACATAACCCGATCGAGCTAATTCAGCATCTACCATGTCTTCATGTGCCAATGATTCTGTGATGCCTATTATATCGGGGTCTATATCCACTATCATGATGTCTAAATCATTTCTCTTATTTCTGGCATTTAGGCATACACATCTAAGTTCATTTTTATGGATATTTGGTTAATCTTTCCTTGTAGATTTTTTTGTACTATTTCTCTGAGGTGGCTTTACGTATCCCCCTGTGCATCTAGTTTAAATACTCAACTGTGCCTGTATCTTCACCTATGCACCGAATGAACTCGCTCCCTAGAACTGCTGCTCCTTTTCCTGTCAGATGTAGTCCATCACTCATAAACAGATCTTCTCTCCCTACAAAGCTTGCCCACATGTCTATGAAGGCGACTCCTTCCTCCATACATAACTTCTGTACCAGTGGGTTGATCGCCATTCTTCTGCAATTCTTGTAGTATTGTCCTCTGCCACCCATTATCGGCAGTATACCCGATAACACGACCTGTCCAATGCATGCCTCTTTCAGTGTGCAGACCGGTCTCTTATACTTATCAATGATGGCCATCGTACCTTCTTTCTCAGCATTATTGGTGCCCATGTGCACAATAATAGATCCCTTGTTGCCATTACCCATGACCTGGCCTACTCTTTCTGTGACATCCTCTATCTTTGCCCCTGATGGACATACAGTCATATCCTCTCCCTTGTCTATTGTCTTGTCCAACTTCCTGATAACAGAATCCCCATGACCACTCGCAGTTTCCTTTCTTTCCCCTTAACTACTGCATCTGCATAACTCTTGCCTTCCTTCTGTTGAAGCTCCTCAACACCGACCTGTTTACATTTCTTTTGTTGAACACTCTGTCTTCTTCCATCTGTCTTCTTTTTTTGTCTTTTGCTTCACAGTCTTACCAACTGCCTCTGTGGTATCTACCTCTTCACCACCTGTATCGCTGTTGCGTCTCTCCTCTTTCTCTACAGTCTGACCACCTGTTGATCTATCACACTGACCCGTTTTCTTTTTCTCTGCCGAACACTTTTCCTCCATCCCTCTGTCTTTTTCTCATTTCCTTGTTCCTTCACACCTGTCACCTTCCCTCCTCTCAGTCTCCTTTCTTCAGTCTCCGTGAAACAACTCTGCTCCTTCTGTTTCGTAGTATTCCCAACTCTCCCCATGTCATCCCTCTCTGTACCATCAATTTCCATGTTGAGTCTCACCTCCATCTCCTTCACTATATCCGTCAACATACACACCTCCTTCATCAGACAATCCACCCTGAAAAACCCCCATACACCGAAAAGTGAATCCGTCTTCTTTGGTCTCTGCCCATGATTTTGGACAGCCAGACAACGCAAAATCCACCCAGCTCTGGCAGTCGTTGCAAACTAAGTGTCGTTTTGCCTTGAGTTGCCACTTGCAAGGTGCCATATCAGAATTTATTTAAAGGAAATAAAAACAAGGCATTAGCTAAAATCCATTTTCCATGTGTACACAAAGTTTAACATTGTATGTAACATTCGAGAACATTGAAAAATACAGAGAAAAATACATTTGTAGCATAAATTCGATTTTAAACCCGTCTGTGTAGCGGTTCCCGCGGAAAATAAAAATTTAATGAGCTAGGCGATCACATGGTATCTTAACATATGACTCACACTCGCAGCAGGCCGACCCTTTCTATGCATTCAGAGCATGTTTACATGGATAGTTTTGGGGTCGAAACGAGCATCAGAATTAGTTATTGTGCAATATTCCGATGTAATACAAACACTAGTCATCATAGAGGAACACGCAGTTATCTTACGGTTCCACATGAATTAAATTTTATTCAAAACAATGAATGCGAATGAACCTACACGTCGACTAGGTCTAGGTATCGCCGAGCTTGGGCTCGTTTTCAGAATAATTATATTGAATGCAACCAACGGGAGATAATCTACACCAATAAATATACATAGCAAACATATATTGTATCCAGCTACAGAAAGTAACGTGTATAATCTCATAATATCACTAGAATATCGATGTATGAAGGAGGAGTTGTACAATTTATCATAACAACTTAAATCAGTCAGCGAATTTCTGTCGGTCCTGCTAGCTCAGTTGGTAAAGGCGTTGGTTCCTCGGTATTTATTTTGTAATCGGGCAACGCCGGTTCAAACCCGACACCAAACCATTAATTTGTTTAACACTTTTTTTTAATGTTTTCACGAAGTAATATAAACCAAATCATTTTTATACTATGATGCACTGTTTGTACATATTTTTGTAGTAATTATTTATTCGCCACAAAAATAGAAATATCGTAATTATATATAACGATGTTTCTAAATTTTATTTATCCAGACAGATCACCATTTGTTTTCACATATATAATTACAATATATTACCGTATAATATATATATACAGTTAATAAATTGTATATCTGTTACATTATATTTGTTTGGATAAATAAAATTTAGAAACATCCTTATATAATTCCCATATTTTAATTTTTGTGGCGAATAAATAATTAGTACAATTTTTTTTTTAATATTTACAAACAGTGCATCATAGTATAAAAATGATTTGGTTTATATTACTTCGTGAAAACAAACAAAAAAAGTGTAAAAAAAATCAATAGTTTCGTGTCGGGATTGAACCGGCGTCGCCCGATTACAAAAAATAAATGCCCAAGAACAAACGCCTTTACCAACTGAGCTAGCAGGACCGACAGAAATTCGCTGACTGATTTAAGTTGTTATGACAAATTGTACAACTCTTCCTTAATACATCGATATTCTAGTGATATTATAAGATTATACACGTTACTTTCTGTAGCTGGATACAATTATATGTTTGGTGTGTATGTTTATTGGTGTAGATTATCTCCCGTTGGTTGCATTCGATATAATTATTCTAAAAACGAGCCCAAGCTCGGCGAAACCTAGTCGACTTGTAGGCCCATTCGCATTCATTGTTTTGAATAAAATTGGATCCATGTGGAACCGTAAGATAACTGATTGTTCCTCTATGATGACTAGTGTTTGTATTACATCGGAATATCGCATAATAACTCATTTTGACATTCATTTCGATCCGAAAGCTATCCTTGTAAACATGCTCAGAATGCTTGGAAAGGGTCAGCCTGATGCGACTATGGGTCATATGTGACGTCACATCTCGGCATCCCGAAAAGCGCGCCAAAAATATGCATATTCGAAAATGTCCGGATGCACAGCATAAAATGTGGAATTTCTAATTCATTGAATTTTTGTTTTGTTTTTGGCTGGTGGACATGGAAATAGATAGCAGGATGTAATATAATATGAATTCAAGCCATATATGTTTTTATTCCCTTTAATATAGCTTGTGACTGGCCCATGTATTGGCTTCAGTCTGGCTGACACTAAAGGGTATGTTATGGCCATCTACGATTGACTTTGGCTTGCCAAAAGTGCAGGTTGATGCCCTATTACATCTAGTAATGTTGGTGTATTGGCGGCAAGAAATACAATATTCATGTAAAATTGCTGAACAATCTTAGAATGTACAGATCCCTAATTTTGTCATTTATATTACATCACCTTCACCATCTGAGTCTAGGAATATTTCTCCAGAAAAACCACAATAGACCTGGAATTGTTTTTGTTAAAATACATTCAATGTACTATCGGCCAGTTTATTTGTATGACAAGTTCGCCATTTTTTCATGTGAGTGTCTATGCCACCGAATCAGCTAAACGGATGGCTAAAGCCTAATCCAGGCAGAGACAGTTGTTGTATTTGGTAAAGGGTGCTGCGAAAAGGACAAAAGTGATACACGTGTTTCGTGTGTTGTTATCATCGTCATCGTGACCGCCAAGGTTAACGAGTTGATGTTAACTATCAGCCAGCACAGGTAATTGGCTTTGTATGCTGCCTGATGTAAATGCAAATATAAAATGTACCCAAATAAAATCAAAGGTTAACATTCCTGCAGCAGGTCTCAAAATTTGATGAAGTCTAAATATATCGCCATTTTCAAGATAGCTGAAATTGCTTTTTTTAACGTCAATATTGCACGTTTGTTTTTATGGTACTTTGAGGTCCAAATAGCCCTCCCGTTTGTATCAACCATCTTCATTAGCCAAATTTGTAGAAATCTTCGGTCTTTATCTTATGCAATACTTGGAAGTTTGCTAAATCAGTTCCACTTTGTCTTATTTATTGTTTTTATATCTTGATTCCAGGAAGCAGCTCTACTATAAAGAGTACGCCAAGGATCATTACCTATCCGACCGGCGATGAAAGGTAATAATAGACAATTCATCCAAAAACAGCACAATCTAAACTGCTGCAAGACGATTGGGGTAAGGATGCCAGTGATAAATCCAAATTTTGACAAGTGCAAGGCAGTTCAAATACTGAAATGGTCAGTAGCGCAGTCTAGCTCGAGAAGATGTGCCGCTATCAGTTATTTCATGTCACAATAGTGCTGACTGAAGCAAACCAGTGCGTTATTTGGACCTCAAACGTGCCGTAAAATGCAATATTGCATAAAAAAACATATGATACGTTTGAAACAATATGTGGAAACTGAAATGATGGAATTGAGTTATCAATTTAAATTTAGGAAAACATGGGTATAAAATTGAGGCGAAATGTAGTATGTAGTAATAATTGAATTGGGAAACTGAGGACTGTAAACAATGCCTTTTAACATGTATAGCCTATTTGATGCAAATGTGATCATAATCTAGGCCCAAAATCTCAAAAGGCTCTAGAAACCACATTAGTGGTGCCTAAATGTTACAAGCTCTCACCCGTGTCATGATTTATTTGTGACCTCTACCACTCACAAAAAGCCCGGATGACACTTTCTATTGTGATTTTTTATTACGTAGAGATCTATTTTGTGAAAATGGTGGCAGGGCTTTTTGAAAATTGATCAACATGTACATAATCGGCTATATATCTACTAATTATAGGGCTACATGATAAACATTTTGTGTCAGCATGTGTGGAAAAACGAGGCACATATTTTAAATCAATACAATAGATAGAATTGAAATGAAAGCATAAAATATATCAAATTATATTGATATTTTAGATACGTTTCGTGACCGACGGTTTACGATAGTTCAAAACAATTACTTTCATACGTGACACATGACAACTATTTTTACATCAAAAACTTCCCAATTCATTTCCAAATAAAACAACAGGAGATTTTCTGACAAACGATGTAATAAATTGCATACACAAACAAAACAGTAACCCTACCCCCTTATTTTTCATAACCGCCGCCCAAGAACATAACCCGCAATATATGTACTAATTACAAGGTTACGTAGCTAATTTTGGTATCAAAATGTTTCGAATGGTGAGATACGTATTTGTGGTTAACGTATTGTAAGGTAGCAGTTTGGACACCTACACATGTTCATAGTTATGTTGCAACGTGCTAATTAAGAGATGGAATACATCTTAATGTTCATTCTAATGTCGCTACCAGCCACAATATGGCAGCACCATATGCTAAGTAGATGACGGGTATTGTTACATTCTTTATTTTGTGAAACTACATTTTCATGATTTAATTGCTATGATATTGATTATAATTATATTTAGGTAATTAATTACTATGAGTAACCAGTTGCTTGAATGGTATGAGATAAACCCCAGAGACACTGGTCACATGTGTATTCACCAAGCATTGGTACAGCAGCTGTGGGGGTCAGCACACTGTTGGACTTCCTGCTTGATTACAGACGAAACAAAGTACATTATATTTTTGAGAAATGATTTTTTACAATGTTCACTTGCTCTGACATAAGTGCATTTGAGTAGTCAGATTTCTAGATGTGATTGTTGCAGCTGTTGACAGTAAAATGGTGTCTTTTTAGCTGATTTTACTAAGCGGAAAGGTATCTGGCAGCAATTTGGCTAGTTGACACTTTAGCCGGATTACTGCCTGCATGCATTTGTAAATATTGACGGGTGTCATACATACAGGCATTTTGCAAGAGCTAGAGATATTAGATTTTGACTAAAATCGACCCGCATGTCAATGAGATGATAATAACAGCAGGTGGGAAGTTTAAGAAACTTTATAGGTCACGTTTTCTTATAATCACACACAACATTAACATGGTCGCCAATGGGAAAACTGACAGTGTGCTGAGCCCTGTGGGCTAGGCTGGCCCAGGTTTCACACAACAAGGAGGAGACATTTATTTTTGGTGAGTGTCAACTTGTTCAATAATACTTTTAAGGTATTATTTCCCTTTTCTAATTATACCACATCATGAAGTGAAAGATTGTCCATCAATAGACCTAAACTTGCATAGATGTTTTAAAGCAATTATTTAGTTATAAGGGTTTTCACTATATGGAAAATTGCTTTGAGTGGACACCCCAGGATGCTGTGGTTGACCCCCACTGGCTGGTTGTAAACAGTAGTGGTCTTAATGAGTTTTAGAATACTTGCATCCTGCTGGTGATATAACTTGCAGAATATACAGTTTTAATCATGTTTAATCAGGTACTGTGTTTTGTATTATGATGCTTAATCTATGTGCTATTAGGTTAATATACGGCCATATTATGCATTTAGCAACAAAGTGTGTTCTATGAAGCTATGCAGTCAGTATCAGAAACTGCCCAGTGGCCACTAATGTCCTCATGATTAATCACCCTATGGGGTTGGCTGGGTAGGATGTGGAGCATATTCCCTAGAGACTAACACTTGAAAACAAGTTGGGAGCCACCCTGGATAGTGTAGCTAGATGGTAAACACTGGCCAAGTGTTTGGTTCAGTCATTTAACAAGTCATAGAATAGGTATACTCTGTAGTAAATTGGAACAGAATATGGTAACACAAAGTAGTACAGGAATATGGAATTGAAATACTTGTTTAAATAATTATCTGTGTTCTGCTATAAATGACATGTTGCACCATGCCATTGCAGGAGGGAGCCAGGCCTGGAATGAATGATGTGAGATTCATTAATGAGCCTCCAGAGCAGTGTTGGGGTGAGCATGGCCATTACAGTCATGGTAGATTATGTAATTATTGCATCTGTTAGATGCTTATACTTGTGTTGTTGATTTACATACATTTGCATTCCTAGTATAACTTGTACGACAATTATAGATCTTTAGGTTACTTTACATTATACTGGATTCATTATATTGCGCGTGCGTGCTGTGTGACATATGTCCACGCATCATAATCATTAATATATCTACGTACGTATATTTGTATTGTTAGTACTGTATTGACAAACTGTTTACTTTGTTTAGGTTTCTTTTTGTATCCGGAAGTAAGACCACAAATAAAGAACTTGTACAAATTGGCCCCGTCACAGTATACGTCAATATTATAGACGAAGTTGAAAGGAAAACACAACATATGCTAAGATACATTAACGAATCGAATCGAATAGTTTGGTTTCGTGAAGAGTGGGCATTAGTTCAAATCATTATTTACCCATCTGGTACATGTAAATCATGTTTTAGCTCCCAACAATCCCAATTCATTTCCAAATAAAATAACACTAGATTTTCTAATAAACAATGTAATATTTTGCATACAAAACAGAAACACTAACCCTACCCCCTTATTTTTCATAACCACCGTTTTCAAACACAATCAACTATATCTACTATTTACAGAGCTACACAGCTAATTTTTATTTCAGAATGTTTGAAAAGTTAAGATACAAATTTGTTGTTAATATGAATGTCAATACTGAAAACGTACTTGAAAGAAAAAACACAACATATGCTCTGATTGTGTTAACATTTTCATTTGGTTTAGTGACTGAAGGTGTACAATAGTTCAAATTATTACTTACAAAAGTGATGCATGACAATTGTTTTTATCTCGCAACCATCCCAGTTCATTTCCAAATAAAATACAATTAGTATATCAGACAACGAATGTAATAAATTGAATGCAAAGGCAAAACACTAAACCTACCCGCTTAGTTTTCATAACCACTGTACTTAAACGCAATAGGCTGTAACTCTACTAATTGCAGCGTTACATAGCGAGTGTTGGTATCAAAAATTTTCAAAAGATAATACACGTATTTGTTGTTAATGTAGATGTAAATATTGCAGACCTACTTCAACAAAAAGCACAAAATAGGCTCAGGTATGTTAACATTTTAGTTTGGTTTAATGACCCAAGGTGTACAATAGTACAATGCATTACATACACACGTGGCACATGACAGTTATTTTTTATCTTACAATAATCCAACTTTATTTCCAAATAAAATGCAGTTAGTTTGTCAGACAAAGATTATAACATATTGCATACAAAAAACAAAACACTAACCCTACCCCTTATTTTTCATAACCACCTTCCGCAAAAACAATCAGCTATTATAGCTACTAATTACTGAGCTACAGTCATAGCTAATGTTGGTATCAACACATCTGGTGCTTAACAAACAGTTTTACCTCACAACAATCCCAGTTCATTTCAAAATAAAACAACACTGAATTGTCTAACAAAGAATGGAATATATTGTATATACAACCAAAATACTAACACTACCCCCTTACTTTTTAGAACCGCCTTCCTTAAACACAATTGGTTATGTTTACTAATTACAGGGCTACATATCTAATTCTGATATGACGCTGATAGATATAGTATGTTACATATTTGTGGTAAGAATGCATGTCAATATTATATACATACTTGAAAATTGAGCACACATAATGCCACCGGATGTTAATGTTTTATTTTGTGTTCGTGACCTATGGTGTACAATAATTGAAATCATTACTTACACTCATGGCAGATGACAGTTGTTCTTATCTCAAAATAAACCATCTTTATTTCCAAATAAAATAAAACTAGATTGTCTGACAAACAAGGTAATTTATTGCTTGCAAAACACTGACACTACACCTTATTTTTCACACCATAGGTAGGCTCTGTGAGAGAGATAATTGTTCTATTTGGCTTCAGAAAGATACACTTCACGTATATGATTATCCAATATAATTATGCGCATGTTTCTGGACTGTTTTCCAGTTTTACTTTTCCAAGCCTACTCAAGTAGATAGTAAGACCTGTACGATCTCAAAAGCCTACTTATAAAAAAGAATTTAATGACCACTAAACGATTCGAGCACATAGCTGAGTCAGCAATAATGCGAGACAAATCCTATGTATAAAAAAGATCAAAGGCTTTGTGTTTGACACTAATGAGTTTGGGAAACCTACTTATAAAAAACGTGATTGATGAGCGATGTAATTTGATACTAATTGGATGATTGACAGTACACTAGAGAGATGCCACCTAGCGGTGAGTGCAGAGAGTATTTTAGTCCTAGCGATCAACGCCGTACCTAGAGCGCGCTGACGTAAGCAATAATGCGTTTAATAATAAAGTATATAAGTTTAGTTTCGTACTTTATAACCATGCTAAAGTATATAAGTTTAGTTTCGTACTTTATAACCACACTAAAGTGAAGTGGACCACCTATAACTGGGGTAGGAGTTGTGCTGACGTAAGCAATACGCTGGGGTAGGAGTTGTGCTGACGTAAGCAATACGCTAACCATTGTGTATTAAAACCATTGTATAAACGTTGAGATGTCCCCGTATGTGATGTTGACAGCAAGAGGAGCGACGACGACTGCTGCAGCGATAAGGGCTGCTGCCCTACTGGTCTTTGACCCCTGGATGACAGCATAGCTGGCTAACGGCGTTGTTCTGGTGGACGGATTAAAACGAAAGCAATGCGTTTAAATACGTCTAGTCGTGGGATTATCAAATGCATAAATACACTAACATTCAGTAGGGTGTTTATGCATTGAAAATAGACGCGTGAAAACGTGAGTAGTGACTGGAATATTTATTGTGTGTAATATTGCAGCGTTCGCCCGCGACCGACGGGTTGTCGCCTGTCGGTCGCCGGCGGGGAGTCGATCTCCGGCGGAAGACCGAAGCCTTCCCGCCGATAGAGTTCTGGAGGCGTTATCATCCTCCATAAGCCGTTTGGTAGCTTGACGAGAAAGACTCGCGCTAGATCGGGAACAATCTCATCATCGTCACTGTAGTAAGCTGCTGCTGCTGCTGTGACATTGGGCGACGGCGTAACAGGTGCTGGCGAAGGCGCACGGACGGACGGCGCGACCTCGCATGTTCTTCGTGTCGACTTTGTCGTCGACGCGTCGGGGAGCACAATCGGCCTACGCGGGGTATATGTGTCCCTTGTAGGCAGTTGGATCGGTCTATGAAATAGACAAAGGATGAATAAAATGAGTGAGATAGTAAATTGAAATAAAATACTGTCTTGGTAAAATACATTGTTTAAATAAAATGTACTTATAAATAAAATGCATGCATGTTTAAACGGTAAAATACGTAATAGTATGCATTAAATAATACAACATGCATTTAAACGATAAAACAATTTAAATAAAACAACAATAAAAACGTGCATTTAAATAAAATGCATGCATGTTAAAAATACATGTGTTTAAATAACAATAAAACGTGCATTTAAATAAAATGCATGCATGCATGTTTAAACGGTAAAACTAGTGAAAACATGCATTACAACAATAAAAACGTGCATACTAGTAAAACATTTAAATAATACAACAATAAAAACGTGCATTTAAATCAAAGGATGAATAAAATGAGTGAGATAGTAAATTGAAATAAAATACTGTCTTGGTAAAATACATTGTTTAAATAAAATGTACTTATAAATAAAATGCATGCATGTTTAAACGGTAAAATGCGTACTAGTATGCATTAAATAATACAACATGCATTTAAACGATAAAACAATTTAAATAAAACAACAATAAAAACGTGCATTTAAATAAAACATACAATAAAAACGTGCATTTAAATAAAATGCATGCATGTTAAAAATACATGTGTTTAAATAACAATAAAAACGTGCATTTAAATAAAATGCATGCATGCATGTTTAAACGGTAAAACTAGTGAAAACATGCATTACAACAATAAAAACGTGCACACTAGTAAAACATTTAAATAATAAAAACATGCATTTAAATAAAATGCATGCATGTTATAGTAAGCACTGTTTAAATACGTTACAACAATAAAAACGTGCATTTAAATAAAATGTCTTACCGTGGTTTCGTTGTGGACATGTTGTTAGAGCGATGGGTGGAGACGACGTGTTTGCGTGGTTGTAAAAGCGTGTATGAAATGTGCGCGTCGTGAAAACAGCGGTGGCGGCGGCGCATGACACTACGACTGATTTTGATTGACATGTGAACGGAGAACAAAGGGATTTTTACAAACGTTAAACGAAACGTTAAAAGTACGAAATTAAACGTTATATACGATCACTGGGGGGTCAGAAAACACGAGATGCGTATATATTAGAGAAATTTGCGGTAAAAGTCACATTTGACGATGAATGCACTGACGTGAACGTTAGCTTTTTTTCCTAAAAACAAATTCCTCGGAGAGTAAACGGAATGCGTTAAGCGCACATGTGTGACATCTGTTGCGCGTGACTTAACGAGTTGGAATGTGAACGGAGAACAATGGATTTTTACAAACGATAAATGAAACGTTAAAAGCGCGAAATAAAACGTTGTATAAGATCGCTGGGGGATCAGGACACACGAGATGCATAGATATTAGAGAAATTTGCGGTAAAAGTCACATTTGACAATGTATGCACTGACGTGAACGCTAACTTTTTTCCGAAAACAAAATGCCTGGGTTGGATGAAGTATGCGCGACGATAATTGAAAAAAGATAAGGATATGAGTGTGAAGTGCGCATGCGCGTTATAGTGTAGACAATGACATTTCAAAAACAATAAACGAAACGTTAAAAGCACGAAACTAAAAGTTGTATAGATTCTCTGTGGAGTCAGGACACGCGAGGTGCATCGATATTAGAGAAAATCGATGTAAGGAGAGATTTAACGGCGAATGTACCGACGTGACCGGATACTTTTTTTCGAAAACAAAATGTCTGAAATGTACGAGGCACGCACACTGATAATTGAGTAAGATGACGTATTAGGGTGAAGTGCGCATGCGTGTTATTTGGAAAAGGTATAAAACGGGTGAGAAAATGTTATATTGTATGACGCCGAACTTCTAACCTTGTATTCTTTCTACAGAGCAGCAAGCAGCAGACGTTCTTCCGCAACATGGCGGATGAAAGTCAACAACAAACAAAAAAGTCGAAGGCGCCGCGTAAGCAGTCGACGAAGGCGGCGGCGGCGGCCAGCAGCAGTCAACCTTCAGCACTGATTGCAGCCTTGTCAAAGGGGGTGTCACCACCCGTTAAGCGCCCCGTTACGCTGATCGCGGCCCCGTTGACGGTCGGCCGAAAACATAGCGCCGAAGAGGCGCACTTGGAACAGCCCGACGAGACGGCCGCGCAGCCCCCGGTCCAGTCGCGGAGCGGTTCTATGGAGCATGAATCGGCGGCGTCGACACGCGCCACAGCGGTGAGTCTGAGACATCTGAAGTGCGCCGTCAACGGCGTATATAGAATCCTGTCACCCGTTACGATCGAGGCCGTCTCGTACAAAGGCGAACCCGGCACCACCTATTTGGGATGTTCCCGTTGTCGCCGGAAATTACAGACAAACAAAGACGGGGCCCTGATATGTCGAACGCACGGTGAAGTGTTTGTACCGAAATATTTCTTCGCGTTGCGTGTGATGGTGAAGGACGGCGAGGAGGACGAAGATGAGCTTTGGCTTACGTTGTTCGATAGCCAAATGTCTAATCTCGTCGAGTTCACGGCCGAGTACCTGACGGAATTGAACGAGGAGGATCTCCGCGATACCGTGCTCGAGTTAACCGGTACTAAAGTGGAGATTAGTGTGCGGAAGACGACTTGGAACGGGGACCCCTCGTATACAGTCCGCACACTAAAAAGATATGACGACGACGATGACTAATGTTGTTGTTGTTGTTGTGTTGTTTGTAGGAAGAGGAGGAAAATTGGCCGCTACTGGTAGATTTATTGAAGCACGCCAACGAACGACAACGAATGAGAGATCGTCAGGGGCTGGAACTAAGCAAGCAGAGCTTTGAACTATTAGCCGAGTCGGCCGAACAATATATAAGAGCGTTTTGGTTGGCCTATGAAGCAAGCCTATTTCGTAGTAGTTTGATGTACTAACAGTTGTGCTTTATATGCTTTAGGAAGTGCGCTGCGTACTCCAAAAAATGCTTGCAAACAACGAAAAGATTCGCGCTCAATACGACGAGGTTGCAACGTTCGTAAGAACGTTGTTGGAACGGGGTGTGCCGGCGGGGTCAGTAAAGATGGAGGAGGAGGAGGAGGAGGAGGAGAAGGAGGATGAGGACTAATCATAATAATGTGTTTGTAGGACGCTCTGATGCAACACACCAGACGTGAGTGTATGAGCGACTTCCTACACGCGTTGCTGACGGTGATATCACGTAAAGAGTAGAACTGCTTTGTGCTGTAGGGTAGTGGCGGAGGAGTACGTGACGTTCACGTATTGGAGGCGATAATCGAGGAGGCGCTGGGATCGCCCCGAACGCGCCCCCCTCCACCGACGTATAACGACAGCCTGGCGACGATGGGACCGTACTGGAGCGTATCGGAGGAGCTGGGGACGTGTCAACGGCAACTCGTCGTGCCGAGCCGGAGTCAGTTGATCGTACGTTACGAACGACTGGCTATGGATCTCATCGCCGAGACTATCGGCGAAATGGTTCTGGAGAAGGCGCGGGATCATTGCGGGCTATGCGAACCAAATGAAGGCTGCCCCTACGTTCACATGGCCGGCTATCGCGCGGGACGGCCGAATCGCGTCTACATGCAACGTTTCGTTAAGCCGGGCTGTATTGTGACGCGGTATTTCAACGAGGTCATGGAAACGTTCCTACGTCGATCGCTCATTCCGTGTTTTACGAGACTAGTGCATATACTAAGCGAGACTACGGTGTCGATTTCTTCCGGTGATCAGCAGCCGCAAACGGGCCGTGCAGGAGAATTGTATTTGGTCCAGTTTGTATCCAACTGGTTGTTGGGGACGAATTGGCGAGATTAAATGAATCGCGTGCAACTCGAGTCGGCCGTGCACACGTACGTGCAACGTCGGAGCGGACTGGAATGAACGAACACTAGTAGAATAGAGAACATTTGCTTGCTATCGAAACGAAGGCTTCACACTGTTGTAAAAGTACCGAATAAAACGTTGAAAATGTTCTTTCCGTTTCCGAGTTACCTAGTTAGAAAAATTACCGCTAGTTAGAAAAAACCACCACACAGTTAGAACATTATACCGCTAGGGTTAGAAACACTAGTTAGAAAAACCACCACCACCGCTAGGATCAGTTCCACCGCTAGGGTTAGATTAGAAAAACCACCACCACCACACAGTTAGAACATTCCACCGTTAGAAAAAATCTTCCCGCTAGGGTGTACACACCACCGCTAGGATCAGTTAGAACATTCCACCGCTAGGGTTAGAAACACTAGTTAGAAAAACCACCACACAGTTAGAACATTCCACCGCTAGGGTTCATCCCGCTAGGGTGTACTTACCACCACCACCACCACCACCACCGTCACCGTCGCCGTTATAAATAGCGACGCTCGAAAAATATCATTAGAGAGAATGCCACCACCATCACCACCTACTAGATGGCAATGTCCGAAATGTGGGCGCTATTTCGCGACGCAGTCGACGTTCGAACGACACGTAAAGAGTTCGAAAATATGCGGTGACGAAGCGCTATGCGTAAAAGGTCGAGAGTGTCCAAAATGTGGCAAGCTATACACCATGCGTTACGCTATGCTACGACATCTGAGGCTGCAGTGTGGCCGTTCGTCGCCACCTAGTGAATCAGTGGAGGAAGAGGCCGCCGCTAGGGCGCCGCCGTCGCCCGACGATCTACAGCGTGTCGTAGACGAGCACCGGCGTAGCATAGAGACGTCGGTGGCGCGCGGCGTCATACAGTCGCGTTACAACTATCGTATGACCGCCTGTACGAGTACGCGCGTACTCGAACCGCGTCTGACGGAAATGTTTCGCGCGCAAAAGAACGCGTTTAAAATTAACGTTAGTTATGGTTTTGTATTACGCCACAAGGTGTCGGGTCGGTACCGATATTTTCATTCTTCGTGTAACTGTTGCGGACGCCTCCTCGAAACACCCGCCCTAGTTACCGATAGCCGTTCATTCGAACGATTCCTCGACGCCCAGCGCACTACCGACGTACTGCAGTACGCCATCGCGCAGCGTCCCGACTCGGGATGGATCGTCGAGCTCGTAACTAACGCCACCTACTTCGTGAACGTCATCATCAATCATCCTATCGGCTGCGTTAGCGTGACGACGCTTCCCGCCTACGTGCGCCTCAACAGGTCCATCGTGTCGTTGACGAACGATGTTCGAGGCGCGCCCTACGACGACCATCTGTGTCTCTTCCGATGCATCGCCCTTCACCTGCAAGGTCACCGACGAGGCCAAAGCATCCGTCATACGAACCGTTTAACGAAAGACGCTAAACGTCTGCACGCGCGGTATCGTCGCGACACGGCGACGACCTCGAACGGTGGCGGCGTGCGCCTGAACGAACTGGATCGCGTGGAGACGGTTTTCGGCATCAACGTCGTCGTCTACCGTCGACTGACGAACGACGTCGCCGAACTAGTCCGTCGATCGCTCGAAGCGCACCCCACGACGCTGAACGTCAACCTGTACGAGTCGCACTTCTCGTACATAAGCGATCGGCGCGCGTACACGAAAACGTACAAGTGCGGGAAATGCGGCAGCGTCCTCTGGCGGACCGCGCGCGATTTACGACGTCACGAAGCGACGTGCGAAGGCGGCGTTCGTCACGTGTTCCCCGGCGGCGTATATCGACCGACGGCGTCCGTATTCGAGCGGCTCGACGACGAAGGCATCGACGTCGGCGACGACGACCTGCGCTACTACCCGTACCGCGCGACGTTCGATTTCGAGTGCTATTTCGCCGATAACGATCTGCCGGCGAATAGCGACAAATGCCGCTGGATAGCGCGACACGAACTGCTCAGCGTGAGCGTCGCGTCGAACGTACCCGGTCACGAAGCGGCGCGCTGTTACGTCACGACCGGCGATTCGTCGGAACTCCCGCGTCGCCTCATCGACGACCTGGAAGCGGTGAGCGCGGCGGCGTGCGCGATTCTACGTCCCCGCTACGACGCGACCTTCGAGGCGCTCGACGCGCTCGACGCCGACTGGCGGCGACGATGCAACGACGACGACGACGCCGCCGACGCGTCACCGTACGCCACTCTCGCCGACCGGCTGTGGACGTACCTTCGACAAATGCCCGTATTGGGATTCAATTCGGGTAAGTACGACTTGAACGTCGTCAAAAAGTACTTGACCCCCCTGCTCATAACCGACGACGCGCAGCACACGTCGTCGGCGTTTACCATTAAACGTCAGAACAATTACATGTGCCTGTCGACGACGACGTTGAAGTTCCTGGACATAACGAATTACCTCGCGCCCGGCGTTAGCTACGATCGCTTTCTGAAAGCGTACGGTTGCTCGGCAACGAAGGGCTACTTCCCGTACGAGCACATCGACGCGTTGTCGCGTCTGGACGAAACCGCCCTGCCGTCGCGCGAAGCTTTCTACAGCCAGCTGAAACGCGAGGGAATCTCCGCGGAGGCGTACGAGATTTGCGCGACGGCGTGGCGCGACGAGGGCATGACGTCGATGCGCGATTTTCTTGTGTGGTATAACAATCGTGACGTGGCGCCGTTTCTCGAGGCCGTCGATCGCCAGTTCGCCTTCTATCGGCGCCGACGTATCGACATGTTCAAGGACGCCATCAGCGTACCGGGGTTGACGTTGTTGTACCTGTTCAACGACCTGCCGAAGTCGATCCATTTCTCGCTCTTCAACGAGCCGAACAAAGATCTGCACCGTCTGCTGCAGGCGCAGATCGTCGGCGGCCCGTCGATCATCTTCGCGCGCCACCACGAGGCCGACGTGACGTCGATTCGTGGCGACGGCGGCGCGCCGTGCCGATCGATAGTAGGCTTCGACGCAAACGGCCTCTATCTATGGGCGATAATGCAGGAGATGCCGACGGGCTGGTACACGCGCCGACGCGCTGAGAACGCCTTTCGAGCGGAACGCGTGCACCGCTACGGTCGTATGGCCGTGGAGTGGTTGACGCGCGTGGAGGCGGAAACCGGCGCGCGTATACGTCACCAGTTGAACGGACGCGAGAAGCGCATCGGAAAGCACCGAGTCGACGGCTGGTGCGCCGCCACGCGAACGGCGTATCAATTTCACGGCTGCTATTTTCACGGCTGCCCGACGTGTCAGGCGCACGTGACGACGAACGCCGTCAACGGTCAACCGATGACGACGCTGTACGCCGCGACGATCGCCGTGACCGCCTACCTGCGCCGTTTCGTCGACGAAGTCGTCGAAATGTGGGAGTGCCAGTGGTACGCCGTGCAACCGCCGGCGGTGCCGACGCCGCCCGACGCGTCACGATGGCAACCGACCGCCATTACGCTCTCGACGATACTGGAGGCGGTGCGCGACGGCTCTCTGTTCGGCCTCGTGCAGTGCGATATCGCCGTACCGGAAGCGCTGCGCGACAAGTTCGCCGAGATGCAGCCGGTATTCAAGAACGTCGATATCGTGCGCGACGATCTCAGCCCGTTCATGCGCGACTACGCCGAATCGCACGATCTCCTCACGCGACCTCAACGCACGCTCGTCGGTAGCTACTTCGGCGCGGCGATCTTGCTCGCGACGCCGCTCCTACGCTGGTATCTGGCGCACCGGCTCGTCGTCGAGCGCGTCTACCAGATCGTCGAGTACGCGCCGATAGCGTGCTTTCGTCGCTTCGGCGACGCGGTTTCGACGGCGCGCCGCGAGGGCGATATCGATCCCGACAAATCGATCATCGCCGATACATTTAAACTTCTCGGGAACAGTTCCTACGGGAAAACGATTACGCGCGTCGATCGGCACCGGGAAATCAAGTACGCGACGCCGGTCGGCGCGTCGATGCTCGTCAACAATCGGCGCTTCCGGCAACTGGACGTCGTCGTCGACGACGCGCTGTACGAGGTGGCGCTGAATAAGCGTAAAATCGTCTACGGCCTGCCGATACATATCGGCTATTTCGTATTGCAGTACGCAAAATTGAGAATGCTGGAATTTTATTACGATTTCGTCGACGCCTACATTCCCCGTCCGCTCTTCCAGTACTGTGCTATGGACACCGACTCGGCGTACATAGCCCTAGCCGGACGTGACGTCGACGCGCTCGTACCGGAAGAACGTCGCGAACACTACTTCCGGAATCGTTCGCTCTGGTTTCCGGCCGAATGCTGCGACGCGCACGTGGACGCCTACGTACGACGGCGCGTCGCCGGACTAGCGTGGGACGGCGGCGCGGCGGCCTGCTGCGCGCGCCGACGCCTGTTCGATCGTCGAACGCCGGGTCTCTTCAAAGAAGAGTGGCGCGGCGACGGAATCGTGGCGCTGTGCAGCAAAACCTACTACTGCTTCGGCGGCGTCGCCGGTCCGAAGTACAGCACGAAGGGACTGAGCAAGCGACAGAACGCCGACATCGACGAGCACACCTTCCTCGCCGTACTGCGCGACCGTCGCAACGGCGTCGGCTGGAACCGCGGTTTCCAAGTGAAAGACTCGTCCGTGTTGACGTACGTTCAAGAGCGCGCGGCGTTGAGCTACTTCTACGCTAAACGCCGCGTGCTCGACGACGGCGTCACTACGGCGCCGATACTCGTCTAACTCGTAAACTCGTCTAACTCGTAAACTCGTCTAACTCGTCTACTACTAACCTAACCCCCACCACCCCCCTAGGGGTAGTTTCTGTATGTATGTATGTATGTGTGGGTAATAATAAACACCAACAATTGTATACATCATTTGTTCGTTTTTTATTTCTTCTTCTACTACAAGCGGTGGTTAATGAGGTTTTAATAAATCGTGTACGAGACAGTCATTGTTCACCCTATCGGTGCCGAATAGGCTCTGGAACGTCGTCAACGGCATCCCGCGACATCGGAGGAGAAGGTAGGCGACGCAATATTGTCCGCACACGTTAGAGATGACGCTCTGCAGGCGCTTGTCGTTGTACGTCCACGCGTCGCCGCAGTGGCGGCGCAGGAAGGCGCGGAAGTCGGCGTGCAGCGGCGGCAGACCGTACGAATCGAAGTACTCGCCTCGTCGGTCGGCGCCGACGTAGACGGCCACCCAGTGCTGTCCCGGTTCGCCGCCGTCGTCGGAGTTGCACACGAAGGCCGTCGGGTAGGTGGTGGCGCCGGCGGCAGTAAGTAGCGCGAATTTAGGCACGACGCCGAAGACGATACGTTTAGCGTACGTATCGAGTTCCAGACGACGCATCAGTTGAAACGTATCCATAGTTACCAGTCGTAAATGACGTTCCGGTTCCGGTCGATTTCCATCACCGTCTCGAATTCCGCGTACACGACGACGTTCACCGGACGCGCTAGCGGCGTCTCGAAATGCATATCGACGCCCACGCACCCCTGACGCACGACGTTGAAATGATCGCCGTCGCAACAGTCGGGGGTCAGGTCGAAACCGAAGATGCTGTAGCCGGCGCCGAAGTCCGTGCGCGATACGTCGTTCCCCTCGTCCTCGAACGCCTTTCCGGTCGCCTCGAAGAGATTCATGTAGCTGCGCACGTACCGGTTGTGCGGGAAGTCCGGCTGCAGCGGCTTGCTCGGCACCTGACGTCCGTCGACGACGAGCGACAGGAAGTTTATGTCGTTGTGACGCGCGTCGAACGGATTTCTAGTGTAGTCGCCGTTGTAGGCGACGTTGTCGATCATCATCAGGAAGAGGCGTTTCGGAATCGCGCCCATGTACAGGTTCTCGTGCGTGTGCGATAGCGCGCCCGCCGTTATCGAGAACGATTTGCAGTCGACGCGACGCATCGGAAACTTAGCCGTTCCCAACGCCCACGCTTTGATATGTCCCATCTGGACGGCCGGGTTCAACTTCACTTTTCGCACGTGCAGTCGAATCGCCTGCAGCACGACGCGCCACCCCGGTACGGCTTGCACGCCCATCAGCGAGAAGGCGTCCTTCGAACGCACTATGCGCACTTTCGTGTCGACGCCGTTCGGTAGGTGTTTGTTTAGCATAAACGCGTCGACGTGCAGGCGTCCCATCATCTCCACCTCGTGGCTATCGGCCGTCGCGATGCGTCGCGCCTCGAAGCCGAGGTTGGCGTTGCCGAGCGTGTCCATCCGTCCGGCGGTGTCTTTGTACCACAACGACGCCGTGAGATGCGAACGTTTCGCGTCGCTACCGTAACTTAGCAACGTCTCGAGGTAGGCCCGGTACGCGTACGTATTGGTCGACGGCGTCACGAGGGTGTTGTTCAGCGACACGTCGATTTGACTGATCATCGAATGCAGGAAATTGTTGACCGGCGCCACCGCGGCCGCGGCCGCCAGATCGGTACCGTCCCCCCGCGTCACTTTGAAGCGCACGTACAGTTGAATGCTCGCCAGGTCCGTATAGTCTTCGCCCGAACCCGGCACGAGGAACTCGATAGGGCCGCCGGCGTCGAGAGTCGTCAGCGGCTGGTAGACGGTCCAATGACTACTCTCGATGCTCGTCTGCGTCACCGGTCCGCTGAACAGCTCCAGTTCGGCCTTCACGCCCTCGCACGTCGAGCCGTTCACGAACGCCATCGTTGTCGTCCGTTCGACGTCTTCCGCCTACTGACGACCGTCCCCGCTAGCCGCGCTCTCTTTATGCCGCCGCCGCCGCCGCCGCGGCGGTTTTTCTTCCGTCGAGTTGATTGAATATCGTATGCAGGATGACCGTCGGATCTCCTCCGCGCGGCATCATCATCACCACTACGAAGCGCACTCGAAGGTACGGCGGCTGGTAGAACTGACCGTTCTCGAGTGCGCGCTCCATCTTCGTTACTCGTCGAATATGTCCGTTCGACGCGCTCTTTTCCGCCTACTGACGGTCGTCGCCGCTAAGCGCGCTCTCTTTACGCCGCGGGGACGGCGCTGCTGCTGCGTTTGTTTCTTTTTCTTCTTCTTCTTCTTTGGCGCCGCCGCCGCCGCCTGCGGATTCAATAGGCCGTCGAGAAGATCGGCGCCGGCCTCCTTCGCGCGCCTTTTTAGCGACTGTTTCAGATTGCCGCCGGCGACGACGTCGCGCGCCACGTGCATGCCGGTGTTGAGCGCCCGTTTTCCCAACGCCATCGCGCCCCTCTTGATAAGCGGCATGGCGCTTCGAAACAGACTCCCGAAGAGATTACCCAGACCGTGACCTCGTTGACCCCGAGCGCCGACGAAGACCGGCAGCTGTCCGCCGACCTGACGAACGTAGTAGTCCACGTACGGGTTCTTCGACGACATGTTAAAACAATTTCGATTTACAACGTCTGAAGTGAAGCGTCGTCACCACCTTCCCCTGCTCGAATGGTATCGGTTGGCCGTGATCGTCTCTTATATCGACTTCGACCTCGTCGAATTGATTCCGCATCAGCTTAACGTATTGCACGCGAACGAACGATTCCGAAACGACGTCACCGTTCTCACCGCGGACGGCGATGTTTCGAAGCATCGGCGCGAACACGTCACCGACGACGCGCGGTTCCACGAGATCCGTGTACACGTACAGACTCTCGATGCCCGCCGACATGGTCACCGTATCGCGACCTTCGTACTCGAACGTGTACGCGGCGGGCGACGTGCTGATGATGGGCCTCGTTGCCGGCGCGGGACCGTACGCGGACGAACTCATGATCGTGTTGCTATGGAAACCTAGCACGTGTCTCAGACGGCTCGTATGAGGTATGATAAATTCGACACCCGCCGACATACGTAGCGTAAAGCGGTTAGAGACGGCGCAGTATTCTAGCACGGCCTTGACCTTCCTGGTGTGTAATTTCTCTAGCGCCTCGTTGATCCTGTTGCACAACGTATAAACGTTGTTGTAGAAACCGTGAGGAATCGTCGTCTAACGATATATCAGCACGGTCGTGCCGTCTTCGTCTATCTGCGTGTAAACGCCCCGTTCGCCCGCCGCGCAAGTCAGATAGAAGTAGGCGTCCTTCTTTCTCACGTTGTACCACGTGTGCGGATACTGTACCGACACGGCGCCGCATTCCCACTCCCCCGACAGGTCGAAACGTCGCGGCAACGTCGTGACGTAGTGCGTCAACGTATTTTCGGGGTGACGTTTCATAGACGCGTTGCTCGGCAGCGTCAGGTAAAAATCAGACGAGACCGCCATCGCGTTGTCGACGTCCGCCGACACTCATAGACGGACTCGGGAGCAGGTAACCGAGACAGCTGCTCAACAGCGCCGTCCACAGGTTGGAGTCACCTTGACCTTTCGTCAGATTGTATATACTAACGGCGATGACGAAGTACAGGACGACGACCTGACAGAGGAACACGATTTCGGCCTTAGGGCATTCGTTGCCGCAGATTCGCCATGGAACGGGTTCGGCGGCGGTTGCTGTTGTAGCGTCGATGGAGTCCGCGTTGCGCTCGTCGTCGACGACGGACGATTCGTCGGCGTTCGTTCGACGCTCGCCACTCGAGGTAGTTTCGTCGTCGTCGCACATCGTCGCGCCACTGCGCCCTGTCGATGCAACAGGGACCTTTATACGGTAAGAACGAAGATCCGTTGCATAGTCCCGCCTCGTGCAGTCGCCAGCAGCCGGTGTGACGCGTCCAACGATTCATCATAGGTCCACGAGCGACTCGGCGTCGATCCAGCTGTTGAATGAGGCCGGATATCCGCTCCATTTTACGAGCGCCTCCGAACCGCCGCCACGACGCCGACGACGCCGAAGAACCGCCTCCACGCGATATAGTTTGTCTTTCGGAACGACTACGCGTTGTAGTTCCGGTTCGAAGAAGGTGCCCTCTATCGGCGTCTCGGCGTCGTCCTTGAGGCGATAAACGGGCGGTTCGGACGGGTGCACCTCTACGACGGTGAACAGCTCCTCGCTCCAGTTAGCCATGTATCCTTTTTTGAAATGACCCCTCGTCTTGCTGATACGTACGCGATCTCCCACGCGTAGTTTCGGTTTTCGTCGTCGTTCGACGTCGTCGCCACCCCCGTACAGTCGTTGCCATACGGCCTCCTGATTCGTCGCGTCGACACTCGCCGGCGTCCTACCGATGCTTCGGTGGTAGGCGTTGTTGTACGATCGCACGAAATCCGGTAACGCCTCTACGTAGCGCAGCGTTTCGTGTTTCGTAAAATAGCGCCACATACGCGTCTTCAAAGTTCGATTAAACCGTTCCACGACGCTCGCTTTGGTCTCCTCGTTATGCGTCACGAAATGATGAACGCCGCGACTCTTTAGCAACGTTTGCAGGGGTCGGTTCAAAAACTCGCTCCCCTTATCGGTCTGCAGCGTGTGCGGCGTCTCGTCGTCGTCGTTCAGCAGGCGCTCGAAGGCCGCGACGAGCGACGCTCCGGACTTATTCTTCAACGGAACGCACCACGCCCGCTTCGAAAACACATCGATCACCGTCAATAGGAATGTTATACCGTCGTTGTGCGTTTTCAGTCTAGTCAAGTCGACCAGATCGGCTTGCCACTGCTGGTTTCGACCGCCCACGATGACGCGACGTCGTTTGAAATTACGTCTAACCGGTTTGTGTAGGGTATAGGCGTCCTGCGACGCTAGCCACCTCTCGACGGCCGGACGTCGGAGCTTCGACGCCCGGTGCAACGCGTCGACGCCTCCGTAACTCCCCACCCGTTTCGGATCGAAGTACGCGTTATTCAGCTCCTCGTCGTCCTCGTCGACGTCGACGTTTCGTTGCTGTCGAGGCTTTCGTTTTGGACGACGACGACGACTCCACCCGGACACCATGACGACGACGACGACGACGATGATGATACGATGATACAGAACGCGATAAGCGCGATGATGAAACCGACGGCGACGACGATGATGATCGCGCGTCGTGACGTCATCACGACAACGTATCCCACGCCGTGACGCCCAACGAAGCGGATCTGCGTTTAGGTTCGCCTCGCATCCGAGTACGACGTCTCCACTCAGTCGGCGCTGCTGATGAAATAGACGTCGACGGCCTCGTCATCCTCTCTTCTAGTAGCTGCTTCCGTCGTCGCTCCACGTAAGAACGATAGCGCGGGTTGCCTACGAATTCCAAGACTACAACAGTTATAAAGAAGCACTTAACCAAGCTACAGCTGAAATTAGAAATTTAAAGAGAAGCTATGAACAACAATTAGCTAGTAATATAAAACATGACAGCAAGAGTTTTTATGCGTATGTTCGAAGCAAACAGAAAGTTCAAGATAAGGTCGGTCCTCTAGAAGATAGTGCTGGAAATATAATATCAGAGGGATTCTTAATGGCAGAAGACCTGAATGAGTACTTTAGTTCAGTGTTTACCAGGGAAGATATTAGTTCACTGCCAATACCAGAGGCTAAGTTCAAGGGGGCAGATTCAGACTATTTAAGACAATTAATTGTAACCCCTATGTTTATGGGGAGGCTTCAAACTGGAAATCGGTATTGAGTGGGGTACCACAGGGATCAGTACTAGGACCTATATTATTCTTAATATATATCAACGATTTGGACGATGATATAACAAGCAAGGTGTTAAAATTTGCGGATGATACAAAAGTGTTTAGAAGGATTAAAAATGATGGAGACAGACATCATTTACAAGATGATCTTGATAGGTTGATCAAATGGTCTGAAAAGTGGCAAATGCTGTTCAATTTTGGGAAATGTAAATGCCTCCACACAGGTCATGGGAATGAAGAGGTAAAATATAAAATGGGGGGTACTGTTCTAAGTACTACTGTAAAAGAAATGGACTTGGGGTTAACCATTAGTGCTGATATGAAGGTTTCAGAGCAGTGCGGAATTGCAGCGTCAAAGGGAAATCAAATCCTTGGATTAATTAGGCGAAATATAGCGTATAAGAAAAAATAATTAATAGTACCGCTGTACAAAACAATAGTGAGGCCTCATTTAGAATATTGTATACAAGCATGGAGGCCATATCGCAAGAAGGACATAGATATGCTAGAAAGAGTACAGAGGAGAGCGACTAAAATGATACCAAATCTGAGGGATCTTAGTTACGAAATACGCCTAAAAGAATGTGGTTTAACAACATTAGAGACCAGGAGATTGAGAGGAGATCACATAGAAGTGTTTAAAATATTGAATGGTTATGAAAATATTGATAGAAACATTTTTTTCTCAGTTAAGAAAAATAGAAGGACCAGAGGACATGAAGCTACATTAGTAAAGGAGCAGTGTAGATTAGATATAAAAAAGTTCTCATTCTCACAAAGGACTGTAAATGAATGGAACAGATTATCTCCTGATTGTGTTGGTGCTAGTAGCGTGAATATGTTTAAAAATAAAATCGACACACACCTTAAAAAGGCGGGATACATGTAGATAAAAAGTATTGGACTCTCGATAAGCCAAAAGGCTTCCTTGTCCACCTGCCATCCAGAGTAATTTTCTGGATGGCAATCTTGTTAAATCTTGTTAAATGGTAGCTAAGAAAATAAGGGCTATAAAGGATAATAAATCACCTGGAGTGGATGGTATTCCACCCAAACTACTATTGGAAATTGTAGAACAAATTAGCATACCACTTGCAACAGTTTTCAACTTGTCATTAGAAGAGGGAGTGGTTCCTTTAGAATGGAAAGAAGCAAACATTATACCATTATTCAAAAAAGGTTCGAGAAACAAGTCAGAGAACTATAGACCAGTGAGTTTAACATCAGTGATTTGTAAATTATTAGAAAGACTAATTAAAGATCACATGGTGGATTTTCTTGTTAAACAAAACTTGATAAACCCATCTCAACATGGTTTTTTTAAAGGGAGGTCATGCTTAACAAATATGTTATGTTTTTTGGAAGACATCACTAAGTGGGTAGATGAGGGATCACCAGTAGATATCGTCTACTTAGATTTTCAAAAAGCTTTTGACAAAGTACCACATCAAAGATTACTGCTTAAACTAAAGGCCCATGGCATAGGAAATGGTATAATAAACTGGATAAAACAATGGCTGATTAACAGAAGACAACGTGTAGTAGTTGATGGGGAGGCTTCAAACTGGAAATCGGTATTGAGTGGGGTACCACAGGGATCAGTATTAGGTCCTATATTATTCTTAATATATATCAACGATTTGGATGATGAAATAACAAGCAAGGTGTTGAAATTTGCAGATGATACAAAAGTGTTTAGAAGGATTAAAAGTGATGGAGATAGACAGCATTTACAAGATGATCTTGACAGGTTGATCAAATGGTCTGAAAAGTGGCAAATGCTGTTCAATTTTGGGAAATGTAAATGCCTCCACACAGGACATGGGAACGAAGAAGTAGAATATACAATGGGGGGTACTGTACTAAGTACTACTGTAAAAGAAAAGGACTTAGGGTTAACCATTAGTGCTGATATGAAGATTTCAGAGCAGTGCGGAATTGCAGCTTCAAAGGGAAATCAAATCCTTGGATTAATTAGGCGAAACATAACGTATAAGGAAAAAGAGCTAATAATACCGCTGTACAAAACAATAGTTAGGCCTCATTTAGAATATTGTATTCAAGCGTGGAAGCCATATTGCAGGAAGGACATAGATATGCTAGAAAGAGTGCAGAGGAGAGCAACTAAAATGATACCAAATCTGAGGGATCTTAGTTACGAAATACGCCTAAAAAATGCGGTTTAACAACACTAGAGACCAGGAGATTGAGAGGAGATCAGATAGAAGTGTTTAAAATATTGAAGGGTTATGAAAATATTGATAGAAATATGTTTTTCTCAGTTAAGAAAGATAGAAGGACTAGAGGACATGAACTTGCATTAGCAAAGGAGCAGAGTAAATTGGATATAAGAAAGTTTTTATTTTTACAAAGGACTGTAAATGAATGGAACATATTACCTGCTGATTGTGTGGGTGCTAGTAGCGTGAATGTTTAAAAATAAAATCGACACATACCTCAGACGGGCGGGACACACATAGATAAAAGGGTCGGACTCTTGATAAGCCAAAGGGCTTCCTTGTCCACCTGCCACCTAAAGTTAATTCTCTGGGTGGCAATCTTGTTAAATCTTGTTAAATGTTTTTTTCAGTTGCATTATTGTAGCAATAGTACTTTGAATGAATGTTACGTTGTGCGTTTCACTGTGGATATTACAATATTTAAATAACTAATTATCCAGGAAATGGTATTGTGTCTCAAAAGGTGAAGAAGCAGAGGGTGAAAAAGAAGGTGCCACAAATGGGACAGTACCTAGTAAACAAGATGAAGGACAACTGGTCAAAACAGACAACAAGCATCAAGTTGCATACGAGGACAGACGACAAGGATCAAGTGGCCCATACTAAGAGAGACGACAAGTATCAAGTGACCAATACAAAGACAGACGACAAGGATCAAGTGGCCAATACGAAGAGAGACGACAGGGATCTAGTGGCCAATACGAAGACAGACAACAAGGATCAAGTGGCCAATAAGAAGACAGACGACAGAGATCAAGTGGCCAATGCGAAGACAAACGACAAGGATTAAGTGGCCAATACGAAGACAGACGATAAGAATCAAGAGGCCAATACGTAGAGACAACGGGGATAAAGTTGCATACGAGGACAGACAACAAGGATCAAGTGGCCAATAACAAGACAGATGACAGGGATCAAGTGGCCAATACGACGACATACGACAGGGATCAAGTGGCCAATACGAAGACAGACGACAGGGATCAAGTGGCCAATACGAAGGGATCAAATGGCCAATACGAAGACAGACAACAGGGATCAAGTGGCCAATGAGAAGACAGACGATAAGGATCAAGTGGCCAAAATGAAGACAGATGATGACGATCAAGCGACTGGTGTGGCCATGATAGAAGCCAGCGGTGTTGTTCGACATGCCTCTAAAGAGAATGAACATGACCCTGTTCATAGAACCTTTCAAGACAAGTGCAGAATTCGGGAAATAAAGTCTGCCTTCGGTATGACAAGAAACTGAAACTTATGTTTTGCTCAGTTTTCCAGGACCAACACAAGAAGAACACCTTCACCAAGGGTAACAGCAATTTTTGAACCAGCACATTATCTGTCCATGTTAATTCATCTGATTACCAAGAGGTTCTGAGTGAGATTGCAATGCGCCACAATTTTGAAACATCATTCAAAACATCAATGACAAGGAAGGGGAATTACTTACCAAGGACATTTCAATGGACAAAGTTTCCGGGTTTGGCAGTGATGGTGCAAAGGCGATGACTGGTGAAAAAAGGTGCTACTGGACATCTCATGAGAAGAAAACCAGCCATCCTCAATGTACATTGCATTCCACATCGGCTTGCCTTGAGCAGCTCGCAGGCTGTTATTCAGTTGCATATCTGAACGACTACCAGGAAGTGGTCACCAGATTGTTCTATCACTTCAAACGCTCCTCCAACAGGGTGGACAGTGCAAGAGCAATGCAAGAGTTGCATAATTAACAAAAATTACGGTACACGGAAGTTAACGAAGTCAGGTGGTTGTCCTTCTACAAAAAAATTGAAACTATTTATCGCACGCTGGGCTCATTGGTCATATCTTTTCCTCAGGAGAGTGACCCAAGATCACAAGGTTACACAAAGAAGCTTACGCATTCATTGCCATAACCTTGCTCATTATAGATGATCTACCCAACATCATGGCCCTTGCCTTGGTCTTCCAAAAGAAAGACCTTGATGTACCTGTGGTACCAGTTTCTATAGAGCAATGTCTGAGAGAACTGAAGGAACATCTCGACAGAACAGTGCAAAACACCACTCATATGAAACAATTTGAAGATGAGTTCCGATCTGTTGAGGGAGAAAACTAGGACGAATTCAAAGGGCATCCAATGACTATTACGCAAACAGAGCGTACCCACTTCAACAACACTGCACCACAGTTCATCACTCAATTGATGAACAATGTTCAGAAGCGTTTCCCACAAGACCAGATGAACAAGTTGGCAGCATTGGGTGTGATTGGGATTAGGCCACTTGGGTTTCTGAGTGCTGATGCACTGAAAACATAGGGAAATGAGAAAATCGAAGTGTTGGTGGCACACTATTCAAAGGAAATCTGACATCATGGTGTCAATTCGGTGCCCATCATTGAGGAGAATGCCACCATGGACGAATGGGCTAAGGTCAAGCCACTGGTCATTGCGGAGGGGTTACCGAGAGACTATACAGCTATTCTGTGGAGCCTTATCCACAAGTTTTACCCGGAGACCTTCCCGAATCTCTTCAAGCTGGCTGCCATTGCCACTGTTGCACCAATTCACATGGCCGACTGTGGGCGAGGCTTCAGTGTACAAAGCTCAGCTGATTCACTGGACAACCAGATCCTGGTCATCTGTGAGGGGAAGACAATGGCCGCGTTTGATCTTGGCAGAGCTGTGGCTCTGTGGAGATCAAGGAAAACAGCAGGTTGTTCCAGAGCCATCAGTGATCTGACTGATCATCAGTAAACATATGGGTGGACGTGGTGTAGCTTGAAGTGCTTCTGTTATAGACACCATCAACATCATGCAATCTGGATCATAAGACTCACATTAAATTTAATTTCAAGTGACATGGTTACATTTAGTAGGGCGCAGTGGTCGAGTGGTTAGTGTGCCGGACTGTCGACCGAGGGGACCTGGTTACTGGTTCTGCCGCCATGTCGAAACTTGGGCAATTTCGTTCACCCTACCTTCCAAACCGCACCGGCCAACATGAAGGGTAGGCTAACAACACCAGCATGCAAAGTACAATGAAGCCAAGACCCCCAATCCCCAGCAGCATCGAAAGAGTCTATGGCCAAGGAGGCGGTAATAACATAACACAACGTAATAACACTACTAAAAGATGAACAGATACAAGAACTGGAGGAAGAAGTTAGGGAAACCAGATTGGTATGGGATGTGATCGGGATCGGAGAAGTCAGAGGAAGAAAGAAATGCTTCACTACCTTACAAAGCTGCCACCTACTATACCATTCCATGGCGAACAACGGCCAAGCAGGAGTAGCCTTTCTCATAAAAAATGGAAACACAATATAGTGAGGGTTAACAACATCAGCCCCAGAGTAGCAGAACTTGTTCTATGCACAACAAAGCGGTACAAACTGAAGAGAGTACAAGTATATGCACCAACAACATCATACTCAGAAGAATACACAAACAATTTCTACAACAACGTCGATGAGACCTTAGAAAAGCCAACCCACCATACGATAGTGATGCGCAAGTAGGGAAATGAACAAACATTTCTGAAACGACAACAGGCAAATTTGGCTTAGGTGTAAGAAAGTACAAAATCATGAATACCATGTTCCAGAAGACAGAAAGGAGGAGATGGACGTTGAAAAGCTCAAATGGAGAAATGAACAACGAAATTGACTACATCCTGAGAAACAGGCCAGAAATGGTCACTGACGTAGCTGTCATCAACCAAGTCCAACATCGGAAGTGACCACAGAATGGTAATGAGCAACATCAAACTGGACGTCAAGGCTGAAAGGAAGAAGTTGATAAACAAGAGACCACCAAGTGTAGATACCAAAACAAACAAATAGGAACAAAAAAGATTGAATTCCAACTCGAACAGCGAAATCGATTCGAGACATTACAAGAACTAGACGACACTGACACCATGAACGAAACATCACTGAGATGATCCAACTAAGTGCGACAGGGGACCGGCGAGACGGTGGAGAGACGAACTAGACGAGTACTGGAAAGGCACCATCTGGCGGAGGATAGCGCAAGACAGACAAATCTGGAAACAACTTGCTGAGGCCTTCGCCCAACCACGGGACACAATGATGATGATGACGCGTTATAGCAAAGAATACACTAAATAAAGCAACTCCGACTAAGCGGTATAATAGGCAGCTGTGGGTTCACCAGTGGCGTATATGTAGGTTGTTACATATGTAGGTTGTTAGTAAGTAGTCCTATGGAGATTCCATATGAGTCGTCGTTGTGTGGATACCGCCGTCTGGAAGACATATTTGAAATAGGTTTTAGTGTATTACTATAATTTCAATTCTCTCCGAAATGTGTGTCTATTTAGATTGAATAGGCTAAGTAAATGGAGCAATGTTTCAATAGCTCAACTGGCCCACATTTTATTGTAAATATGTTTCGTCTAATAACTCTTAGAAGGTCATCTGGCAATAATAATAAACACATATCAGAAGGCCACATTCATCCACGTATAGTGTTATGTTGGTGCGTTGCATCAACAGGGTTTTTACGAACCTTCCACATACTGTCACCTTCAAATCGCATTTTGAATCTTCTCCAAAAGTGCTTCTTATGCATTCTACTTGGTGACAGTAACCAGCCATAGTCTGAACGAGTGTCTGATCCACGTTGGTCGTCTTTTTCACAATATCTACAACAGTGCCAATGAATACATTGAATTATGTCAATATTAGAAAACAGCATCATGATCATGATTTAAAAAATAAATCTGATTAATTTGTTTTAAGTAAGATTTTTAAGTGCAATATTTTGTAACCGGGTAGGCCCTACCAAGATAGTTGTATAGATATCTAGGCACCCTTCCAAATATGGTATATTAAAATACATTGGACCTAGATATAGTTATATATATATATAATCAAACTACAGTAATAGTCTGACCTTAAAGTTAAAATACAATGGCGATCATCGGTGCACGTTATTGCAAAGGTGGCAGCACTAGCTGCCGTGTCCCGGGAAGTCCTTTTCTGCCGGCTGTGACAAGTTACACACGAAGAGCGGTTGACAGGTTTTATTATGCCGTCTAGGTGTTGTATATCGTTTTGTAAAAACCGAGAGGGGCATTAATTTACAAAGAAAGATCCAGCACTGCTAAATGCATGGACAACTGCGATCAAACGGCAGATGAGCGCTAAGAACAAAGCACATTGGAAGCCGGCACCGCGCAGTGTGGTATGCAGGGAACACTTCGCCCCGGATGACTTCGTACACCAAACAAAGTTTTATGGTATGTCAACTGTCAAATTACAACGTCAGTGATCAACGTCAATTATAATGCATTTGTAACTTGTAATACAACTAAAAACTTATTTTAGAACTGCATCTAACCCTACCTTTAGATCATTATGGTTAGATTTAGTTGTAGTTTTTATACTAAAAACTGAAGTAAATTAACCTGGGCTGCAGAATAATCCTTATAATAAATTAGAGCAGATCTGATTAGATCCTACAATATATGAGTGTCATTATTTCTGAAAAGCTCTGTATTTACAATTATTTGAAACATTGACACTTTCGGTTTCGGAAAAGGGTACCACTGTATTAATTTATGCTGAAGAAAATCGCTTTCGAAAAAGTCGTCCATCTTTTTAACAGAACAAGTTTTCTTTTCTAGGAAGCAAGCCGCTTATTAGCAAGTTGAAACCGGGCGCTATTCCCTGTCGGTTTTCTTACAAACCATATATATTTCTATATTGGTCTCGAGACATATGTCACTTTCATTTTTGTATACAATCTCTAGGGGCAGCTGCCCATTACTTGACCTATCTGTTCCACCAAGTCAATAATCTATCTGTAGAAGACCACTTTTTTGTCTGTACTATGCTCCTTCTGATTTCAAAAGCAAATTTCCAACAACCATGGTGATAACTGATGGCTCTTCAAATTCAATAAGAAACATTATCTTCATACAATAATAGAAATACTGTTTAACTTCTTGTTGGAGCTACTCCTGGCGGTTTAATGACGTATTTGTCCCCAGCTTGTGTATTTTTAATTTTGCCTAACGTTGATACCTCAGTGCGATATAGTTTCACCATTCAACATCCCAGGCATATTTCTATTATGAAAATACAGTGTCTTAGCGCACTTTTGAAGCCCAAATAGCAACCAAGCTTGATCTAGTTGGTCCGAATGCGGTCGTGCGTTACCGCAAACCGGGGCGCTATTTATACCTCAAAAGTGCACTAAGTCGCACTATTTTTTTGAAAAAAAAGTAAGGAGAAAAAAATAAAAATAAAATACTATGCCGTACTTGACCCATTTGCAATTCCCATATATACAAAAGCATTAATCATTGAGTTGCAGCTGACGAGTAGTAAAGCATTAATCAATTCCGTCCCTCAGAATGTCGCGTCTGTCACACTGTGAATTGCTGACATTTTGTTTGTTACCATGGAAACGGGGGTCTGAGTTAAAAAAGTTCAATACATTTTTTACTTGGTAAGACACAATCTATATATTTGGGCAGAAAAAAAAAAATCCTATCTACCTGCCATGTTTGGCATTAACGCCAACTTCTGGAAAAGTTCCACCATTGTAATTGTAATTGGCTGGCAATCTAGTAACAATTGGATGCGTTGCATAATTGTTTTGTTAATATAATTTGCCATGCAGATGGCTCCACAGATAATTCCAGTTACCTATGAAAAACAAGCGTGACCAAGCTGCACATAGCGCTAATTCTTCATATATACCTCAACGATTGCATTAGGACTTTATCAGCTTACATACTTGTAGTAAGTTGGTGTGACCTTTTCTGATTTTACCGTTTTGACATTCTCTGGATGCACCTGTGACACTAACAAGCTGTAGTGCGGAGCAACACTGTAAATAGTTCGCATACACAAGGTAAGTACGCACAACCGCAATGCACCCTAACGATACACATACACACCCTATATTATAAATACCCGTGCAACACAATAGCTAGCAGTCCGTATAGCCGCCGCCGAGAAGCACAGCCCCTCGTCGAGGAGACGCTCCCGTTGGCCTTCGGCCACCGCTGCGGGCTACGCCAACATTACATTGTGCCTGCCCAAGACCAAGTGAGTGCTGCGCACAATATTGGTGCTGCGAGCAGGGTATATTTCTGCTAGCGAATCTGCGTTATAGTTCCATGTTAAACTATTTATATTCTACGCACAATTAACCAGGAGAAACCTGTCGGTTTTCAAGCGTTAATTGTTTAAACATTTACGCGCCAATTTTCTAATGATAGGAATCTGCCGGTTCTGTCTACGCATAATATTAAGTAATTATACGTGATATAAGTTCAGCTAATTATCATATAGCAATATATAACTGCGTATTTGAAAATTATTTGAAAGTTCTACAATTACAATTTGACGTCGGGACAACCAGTTTAGGGGCGTGGTCGCTGATAGCATACAACCAGCGTCGCGCGTCGCCGTCGGTTGCTACGCGACTGCCAGCTGACTCGAACTGGGTGTAACCATTTGATTACGCCGTGGCGTTTACATGACCCACGGATACCTTTATAATTGAATTCTTTCTTAAGTCTTGTTAAGAGTTTATCGCGTTTATGACATTCTTGTTCATCATAAATCAAGCTATATTTTGGTTGGGTTATGTGAAGTTATACAATGTAGTTTACTTCCTGAAGGCTGAACCTACTAATTGGGTATTATCGCCTACGTAATTGTATTGTATCTACTGCGTGATACTGTTTACTATTCTCACTAAAACGTGTCGGTAATTGTGCAATTGTATTGATTTTATAAATTATCTGACCTGTATTGTTCAGTTTGATTTGAATTACCTAATTTTTGAATCAATAGTGCCACTAACGTTGTTAAATGGAATAAAACATCTACGACTTGAATTCATATTATATTACATCCTGCTATCTATTTCCATGTCCACCAAACCAAAAAAATAAAAAATAATTCAATGAATTAGAAATTCCACATTTTATGCTGTGCATCCGGACATTTTCGACTATGCATATTTTTGGCGCGCTTTTCGGGATGCTGAGATGTGACATCACATATGACCCATAGTCGCATCAGGCCGACCCTTTCCATGCATTCAGAGCATGTTTACAAGGATAGCTTTCCCAAAATTGAACAGCATTTGCCACTTTTCAGACCATTTCATCAACCTGTCAAGATCATCTTGTAAATGCTGTCTATCTCCATCACTTTTAATCCTAAACACCTTTGTATCATTTGCAAATTTCAACACCTTGCTTGTTATATCATCATCCAAATCATTGATATATATTAAGAATAATATAGGTCCTAGTACTGATCCATGTGGTACCCCACTCAATACCGATTTCCAGTATGAAGCCTCCCCATCAACTACTACACGTTGTCTTCTGTCAATCAGCCATTTTTCTATCCAGTTTATTGTACCATTTCCTATGACATTTAGTTTAAGCAGTAATCTTTGATGTGGTACTTTGTCGAAAGCTTTTTGAAAATCTAAGTAGATAATATCTGCTGGTGTTCCTTCATCTACCCACTTAGTGATGTCTTCCAAAAAACATAACATATTTGTTAAGCATGACCTCGCTTTTAAAAACTCATGTTGAGATGATATATTTATCAAGTTGTTTAACAAGAAAATCCACCATGTGATCTTTAATTAGTCTTTCTAATAATTTGCAAATCACTGATGTTAAACTCACTGGTCAATAGTTCTCTGACTTGTTTCTCGAACCTTTTTTAAATAACGATGTAATGTTTGCCTCTTTCCTTTTTAAAGGAACCACTCCCTCTTCTAATGACAAATTGAAAACTGTAGCAAGCGGTACTCTAATTTGTTCTACAATTTCCAGTAGTAGTTTGGGCAGAATCCCATCCACTCCAGGTGATTTATTACCCTTCATAGGCCTTATTTTCTTAGCTACCATTTCCGGGGTTACAATTAACTGTCCTAAATAATCTGAATCTCCCCCCTTGAACTTAGCCTCTGGTATTGGCAGTGAACTAATATCTTACCTGGTAAACATTGAACTAAAATACTCATTCATGTCTTCTGCCATTAAGAATCCCTCTGATATTATATTTCCAGCACTATCTTCACTATCTGTTTGCTTTGAACATACGCAAAAAACTCTTGCTGTCATGTTTTATATTACTAGCTAATTGTTGTTCATAGCTTCTCTTTGGATTTCTAATTTCAGCTGTAGCTTGGTTAAGTGCTTCTTTATAACTGTTGTAGTCTTCAACATTTCCAGTACATCTATATGACATCATTTGTTTATACTTAATTTTTCTAATGGCTTCTTTCGATAAGTGTTTCTTTTTGGACCGTTTCCCTTGTTTTTTGAAGGGTACACATTTATCGACTATGCACTTAATTTCATTTTTTAAGATTTTCCAGCATTCTGTTGCTGTCTTATGCTTCAGTGTGTTATTCCAGTCTATCTTTGCTAAATATTTCCTCATTTCCTTATATCTTCCTTTGTGGAAATTTCTCCTGAACTGCTTTTTAGTATTTCTTTCTGATTTTACTTTGATGGTAAAATGTATCTGGTTGTGATCACTACTTCCCAGAGGCTCACATATTTTAACATTGTCAACTAATTCATTATGTGAGGACAAAACTATGTCTAACACATTCTCACCCCTGGTTGGTTCTAGCACATGTTGAGAAAGGAAAGTATCTTGTACTGAAACTAAAAACTTGTGGTCCTCACCCTCCATACTCCGATTCATAAAGATTTCCATTGTATATGCCCATGGTTAAAATCTCCCATAATAATACAGTCCCGTTTGCTTACTTCCCTTATAGCGTTTTGTATTTTTTCATTCTCTTCTATGCTTATGTTTGTACTTCGATAAACTAACCCAACTGTTAACGTTGAGTTTCCTGTAACTATGTTACACCAAACAGCTTCTTCGCATTCTGCTTCTCTTTCTAATTTTATTTCATAAGCCTGGATAGATTCTTTAATATATAAAATAACTCCACCTCCCTTTCTTCCTATTCTATCTTTCCTAAACATTACATATCCTGTCAGTCCCAATTCGGCATCTGATGTATCGGTGGTGGTCCATGATTCGGTTATACCTATTATGTGAGGGTCAATATCTTCTACCATAATGTTTAGTTCATTTCTTTTGTTTACTATACTCCTTGCATTTAAGCAAACACATTTATATGCAGCTTCAGAAGAGTTTTTCAGACTGTTCTTTGCTGATTTATTTGTGCTGTATTTATCTATGCCTCCAGTTTCTGGTTTCTCTATGAGTCCCCCTTGCGAATCTACTTTAAATAGATGCAACCTGTCCCATTGTCAACAGATCGCAGCAGGTTCTCTGAGAAAACTGCTGCCCCCTTTCACTAAGATGGAGGCCATCTCTCATGTACAAGTCTCCCCCCAACAAAGTATCCCCATAAATCTGTGAACCACACCCCCTCTTCTTCACACATCTGCTCAACTAGTGCGTTGATTGCCATCCTCTTGCAGTTTCTATACGTTGCCCCCCTTCCTCCCATTACCGGCAAAATTCCTGACAGAATAATATGTTCGACTCTTGTCTTCTTTAACTTCCTCATTAACTGTCTGTACTTCTGTACTATCCGAGTTGTTCCCTCCCTGTCAGCATTATTTGTCCCTACGTGTACTAGTATAGACCCTCCCTTGCCATGCCCCAATACCTTCTCTACCCTTTCAGTCACATGTTCTATCCTAGCCCCCTGTTGACAAACAACGACGTCCTTCCCTTCGCTTAGTGTCTTGTCCGTCGTTCTCATAATGGAGTCGCCCATAAACACCCTCTCTTTCCTCATTGCCCCCTCAATCACTGCCTCAGAGAAGCTCCTTCTCTGGTTTGCATCTGTCTGGTTGTTGTCTCCCCCCCCCCTGCGTCTTCTCTCCTGTCACATTCTCTTCCGATCGATTCTTTCCTGTCGCTTTTTTTTCTTGTCACCTTTCCTCCTGTCATCGTCCGTTTTATCGAATTCTCTTCTATCACATTTGCTCTCACTTCCTTTCGTCCCTTCATCTTTCCTCCCATCTCATTGTTTTCTCTCCTCTCCCGTCCCATCTTCCCTCCCTCCTTCTCTACGGTCACTTTTTCCCCTATCACCTACACGCTTGTCACGTTTTCTGTCGTCGATTTTCCAATTTCTTCCCCTCCAATCACCTTCCCTCCTCTCAATCTCCTTTCCTCAGTCTTCTTGCCACTGCTATTCTCCTCCAGTCTTGCAGTATTCCCACCTCTCTCCCTGTCTTCTGTCTCTCTCGTTAAGCCAGATGTTACCCTGAGCTCTCTTTTAATATATTTACTATTTACTCTGATAGTTTTAACTGGGCAGGATATTTCATAAAGTGATGTAAATATTAACATTAAGTTGTTGTATGCTTCATTTGCATTGTTAGTAGATATGACAGAGGAATAGTCAGCCATAGCCAAAAGACACCTAAATTTTAAAATGTTGTTCATGTTTAACTGGCGTTTTTGTTTATCTGCTCTGTTTTGTGTAGCAGGTTTACCATATATTAATGCCTTGATTACATCCCGTTTGGACTACTGCAACCCTCTACTGTTCGGTACCTCAACCAATAACATCGGTCGATTGCAGCAACTCCAGAATGCCGCAGCTCGCCTTATCACTCGACAGGCTCGTTGTGAAAGTGCGACCCCTATTCTTCGCGAACTGCACTGGCTACCTATTCAACAGCGCATTACATTCAAGATAGCTGTGCTTCCGTACAAGGCGCTGCACGAAGAAATCTCGCCTGTCCACATGCAGAAACTCGTGCGTGTCTAAATGCCAGTCAGACGTCTTCGGTCTGCTGACTGCCACACACTAGTTGTCCTGCGAACTCGCAGCAGAGCCGGTGACTGTACATGTACTTATGTAGCGGCAACCGTGTGGAACGCTCTGCCGTCAAGTGTTACCAGCAAAACATCACTGGAATCATTTAAATCCGTGTTGAAGATCACCTGTTCACTGCAGCGTATATGTAACCCGGACGATTACTAAAACTGTTTTACCATAGCTGACTGATGTTTAACGTTTATTTATTTACCTAATTATTTATTTATTTTTCGTGTACATTTTAGCCTAATTTATTGATGTTTACATTAATTTTTGTTTATTTATTAAGATATAATAATGTGATCTTAGCTATTGTATTTAATTATATTTTATACCACATTCCTTTTCTACTTCTACCGTATTTATTGTCTTAATTACTATTATTATTAGTTCATTTTATCTATGATATAACAACTATTGTTTTTATTCCAATGCATTATTTGTAACATACATTTGTATATTTGTAAAGCGCTGTGAACAACATTGGATGTGGCGCTTAAAAAAATATTATTATTAATATTATCATCATCATATTATCATCAACGTCTAATTGTGAGTAATCGTACTTCACTATTAAAAATACTCATTATTCATGAACAGTGTTGTAAGTCACAAAAAATACATCATCATGGCTAGAACGACACTTCGTGCAGTTACTGCGTCACCAAACAAATTAGCAATGAGCTTGGTGTGTTTGATCAGAACAAGTAATGTTCCATCAATACTTCATTGTTGTCTTCCTCGTTATCTTTGACACTGAAGAGAAATTATCTTGAGTACCTCGAGTTCGATCAAAGGGTGCAAAACTTGCCTCTTGCTTGATAGTCCATTGACTTACCGGTGATCTTCTATGATCGATCCATCTATGCAGTTGGCTTATCTGCTAGGACGTTGTTTTTTGTTTTTTTCACAACAAAGTTCTCATCAATCAAAATTCACGAACCTCTGGCGCTGTCTTCTCATAAAGGTTCGTGTCTTCACGATAGGCTAGTCCTCACCGGCATAGTTTGTGTGGTCGTAGTTGGTTTGTCATGGCAAAATTGCAGCACATGCTTGTAGTTGCCATCGCTCTTAGTCTTAGCCTTGTAGATGTCCAGCATGCACTCTAAAATGTCCACATTTATGACGACCACATCCTGCAGTTTGGATTGCCAGAATGCTTCTTGCTAAACTCCTCAACGTGATATTGAATAGTGTAATTTTTCGGATGATCTGACAAAACTGGCCCACTGCGAATGTTTTCTGTGATAGTAGCCTCTCTTCTCGAACACTGTTGCCACATTGTTGGCAATAAATTTTGATTGACATTACCATTTTCCGAAGTTACAAACAAAGAACTGTTGGCGATGTGTTCAATTTCCGGCTGGAGTAATGAAATGGCAAGATTTTCTTTTATTTGATTTCTTAAGTGTCATGACTTGACATAAAAACATCCATTTATTAGACTGAATTTAAAAATACCAGCTTAGAATCAATCATCGTCGTTCAGAAACAAGTGAAAAATATGTATTTGCAGGCTCGCAAGCTGGGTAGCGATGAATACGTTCGCACCAACCCATTGAGGCGAAAGGGTTCCATGCGAGGAAAAAAGTTCCTCTCATTGTCCAAAGTAAGGTTGCATTTGGTGGTCCCAAGGTAAATACTGACTAATGTATACGCATTTAACCCATTAGACCCCGCGCGTCCGAAAGCGTCCGGGTGTTTTCTCCCCAGAGCGCCCGAAAGCATCCGGTGGAGATAAAGCATCTAGCGGTGGCCCCATCTTGCGGATACTTAAGATACTAATACTGGCTGATTCCTTGACATCTGAGCTATGAATTGTGGGTATTCTCGACATGTGCTTGCATTGAAAAAAATTGAGTTTTTCGCGATAGAAGTTCGTCACCTGTGGACCTTCAAAAATGGCGGCGCCTTGGACATCGTAGTTGTTTACTAATGACGAAGTTTGCGTTATTATTTCGTAGGATGGGACATTTCTGACACTGAACTAAAGCCAATTCAATGATGGGGATAATTCGTCGCACTTTTGATTACATGGATGAACAATGTTTTTCTACTGTTTTTAAATCTCTCGTCCGCCCACATATTGAATATGCAAATCAAGTATGGGCTCCATTCTTAATGAAACACATTACAGCTCTTGAAAATGTTCAGCGTAGAGCAACCAAATTAATTCCAGGCTTTAAAGATCTTGAATACAATGAACGTCTGCAAAGACTAAAATTACCAACTCTGTCATATCGTCGCCTCAGAGGAGACATGATTGAAATGTATAGGATTTTAACAGACAAATATGATACAGCTGTGACATCGAACTTTATAACTTTGAGGGATACTGAATCATGTACGCGAGGACATCACCTAAAAATATTCAAAGGACGTTGTCGGTTAAACATTAAACAAAATTCATTTATACACCGATGCACGGACGTATGGAACAGCCTCCCACAGTCTGTGGTAGAGGCTCCATCAGTTCAGTCCTTCGAGGGAAAATTAGACAAATTATGGAAAAACCTCCCAATTAAGCTCGATTACACAGCCCCACCCCTATTATGGAACAACTCGTCAGACGCATGCGCACCATATAGTTTGACGACAAACATCAGAGCTGGCGTAAGAGGCATCACAGCCTAAAAGCCAGAAGAGGACCTGTAAGAACCTGTAAGTTGACATTACGTTCGAAAGGCAACTGAATGAGCGATAAAATGGATGACTTGGCCTTGGGTTTTGTTTATGTTTCGTTGTTCAAGTTTGGTCACCGTCATGTGGGTTTTCGGCACGAAGACTGCTGTTTATATGTTACTATATGAAAATTATGTCTTTTTTATTATAATAAAATATTAGGGTACGTATTCTAATTCAATTGTTCTAATAGTCAACATTTGGTTGTTTCAGGTGTCAATATGCTAGTGATCACAATGTCAACACTGACAAGTGACGTTGACGCGACACAGAAGCCATATGTATGATGAGAGCAACCAAGATAGAAGACTTATAAAGCTGTGTTTGCTGTCTATATTTATACAAAGTGAACTGATTTACATTGTTTCATGTCTAAGCAAGGCATGGCAAGTGTAAATACACAGTAGAATGCATTTGATGTCAATAAAATGTATGATATTCCACTCTATAGTTGTCCAGAATATAACTTTTCTACGTTTGTCACCAATAAATAACAACATATATTTAATCAATCAACACCACAGTCACATCATTTTAAAGATAATTCAATGGACATCAAATTAAACAAAACTTGCAATTATAGATAATCAGTAGTTTTGAAGATACTGCTGGCACCCAGAAATGTTGAGATATGTGGCAGCAGCCTGGGGAACAGGGACACATGCCAATATAACTGGCTGGGGTCTAATGGGTTAACTATTATAAAATATTTAATAGTTTATACAGCGCTGTATATATGTTCGCAGAGCTGTAAACCCTACAAAGACTACTATATATAATAAATATAGTCATTGCTTTAAAATCAATCAAGTAATAAAAATAAATTACTTAAATCGTATAAATGACGGTATGTATTAAAAGTGTTAGGCATAATTATCAGAAATGCAGAATGCTGGCCATGTATTTTGCAAACATAACACATTAGACGACCAGTTTTTCTGCCAGTTTCAAATGAACTTCGCTCGAAGGAAGGCCGCGACATTGTAGCCACCGTTTTAATTCTGTATTCGAGAATCTTTCTACGTTTGAAGAATACAGTTTCGCCACAGCGTCAGGGATGTCATTTTCTAATGGCACGGACCCGCTATGTTTACTGTCGTACGACGCTGGCATCTTCCCCGTGCATGCGTGCAGGGAAGTCGTTTATTTGTTTGAGCTTTGTTATTACATTAAGTTTATGCTATATTGATTTACTCTATGATTCTGCTCGATTAAGTGTGGCTTTATCGACATCTTGTTCATTAGTTCAAATCAAATCATTGTAGTAAATATCTGTATTTAATCAACAATACAATATTTTCAGTTTTCGCCTAAGATTTCTTTTTAAAATCGTCGTCAGTGCGTGTTTTGTTTACATCCGGTAACGGCTTATTCAAAAGTTTGGACTTCGATAAACTTACCCAACTGTTAACGTTGAGTTTCCTGTAACTATGTTACACCAAACAGCTTCTTCGCAATTTGCTTCTCTTTCTAATTTTATTTCATAAGCCTGGATAGATTCTTTAATATATATAATAACTCCACCTCCCCTTCTTCCTATTCTATTTTTCCTAAACATTATATATCCTGTCAGTCCCAATTCGGCATCTGATATATCGGTGGTGGTCCAGGATTCGGGTATACCTATTATGTGAGGGTCAATATCTTCTACCATAATGTTTAGTTCATTTCTTTTGTTTACTATACTCCTTGCATTAAACACTTCTATGTGATAGAGTATGCTACGTAGTTTATAACCCTTTTTGAAATATCTCTATTATTAATAGAGTAAATCCACTTTTTAGTGTCGGAAAAAAGGGTAATTGTGTCTATAGGATTCATGTCCATTTCTTGTGATCTGGTGCAGACAGTGCTGCCACCATATGGCACTGAACATAGGCAAAACATTACATAATCAATTTTAATGAAGATATTGAAGTAAAGTGAAAAGCTGACCCAAAAATGTTGACCTTGACATGACCTAGTTATTTGACATTTAACGACTGTTGACCTATATATGTTGACAAGTGACCTAATTAAATTATTACGTGACACATGGGCTAGGTATGTTTATAAATTGTTGGAATGGAACATTTATGTACACGTTGACCATAAAGTAGCATATTAAAGCAAGAACTTGATTAATTAAATTAAAGCTAACTTGTTTAAAAAAAATTAATAATTATGGTATGTTGTGCTAGCAAACTAAAAGTAACTAAATATTTAACCTTGACCAGAATAGCATATGACCTTAATACGACCTAGATAATTGACCTTGAATGAGCACTGATTTAATTATGTTGACAAATTACTTACTTAAATTATTTATTGTAACACATGGACTTCGTAACTTTATAAATCATTGTAATTGATCACATATACATATTGATCATAATTTTTGGCATAAAATGGCATATTAAATTGTGAACCATTAATTTGTAAAAAAAACTTGACCTCTAACCTAATTGTCTATTATTAATGTTCAATTTAGTTTACTGAATAATTATGGTATGTTGATCAAAATGAAAGTTCAAATATTAACTGTTGACTATTGTGACATTGCTATGACATATTTGACTTCTTTACATTTGTAAACATTGAGGTGTCCCTGACACAACCATTGTTGTGAAGAAACACAACAGCATTGTTTGAATTTAACACAATTTATTATGCATTCCAAGATCTTTATAATTTCCTGCATAGTTCAATGTGATAAAATGTTCACAGTAGATGGCAAAGGTCAGTACTACAACAATTATATTTAATTGTTTTGTTCATTAACCCTCTCAAGGCCAGATTAATGGAAATATGTGCCTGTTATTGAATCCTATTAAATCAAGAGAATGTGCTGTGAACGAATCGTGTGATATACTCGGATTACACGAATGCAAATAAATCAATAATTTGTTATCCGATTCAAATATAATTTTCACTACATCTGAAGAACTAATTCCTGGTGTAACTAGCCAAGTATGTGACATATATGTCAATTTATTACCCAAATATGAATTGCTAAAGTTTGACAAAAATAAAATACTTAAATAATTTTCAACAATTTTTTATATATATATATTTCATTAATAATTAGCGGTTATATGCTGCGTATGAAATGTTCATAAATTACTGTGCTACAGAATGGAAAACTAATTAAATGTCTATAATAAATAAAACTGAAATAATTTCAGTTTTTCAGAGTGCATGTATTTTCAAGATTTTATACAAGATGGCGTTCTTTGTGATCATAGCCGTCATCCCGTCTGAACTATTAAGTTGGTGTTATATTTTAAATGCGTAATCATAGTGCAAAACATTCCCCTTCGATGTCAGCATTCGTTATCAACTCGATTCGAAAATCCCATCAAAGTCCGAATTAATGGAGTTCGACATAATGACAATGTCAAGAATTACATCAAAGCTAAAAAACACCACCCGCTTCGTTGCGCGGCGCATTAATACTTCTTTACAACAAATTAGACCGCTCAAAAGTTAGCATTTAATCGTAGAAATCGCCTGCGGACTCGTGTTTTGGAATAATTTATGGGTGCTTCCATGTTTATGCCCGCAGCAAATGTTAAACTTTAATCTCATTGACTGAAAATCACCATTAAAATATTCACTGCGTGGCGTAAGAGGGACAGGAAATTGTGTGTCGCTGCGTTCGACTACAAAACCGCGTGGTGGTTGGCGCTATTTAGCCACGGAAATCGCCATCATTTCTCACTTTTGACGCTTCCCAGTGAAACTTCAATATTATTATATGCTACCTGCCGAAATAAATTCCCTTTAATGGATGACACTGTTTCGCGGTACCAGTTTAAATATGCCCCTGTATTCGGGCGTATTTAGGCGTTCTGGCCGTGAGTGGGAGTCGGGTTGATTCAGGCGTTCTGACCACGAGAGGGTTAATGTCTCACTCGTCAACATGAAGTAATGTTAACATGTTGTTCACAGTAAGCAGCCGACAAGTAGACATTGAAAACAACTGAAACAGCAGAATTACAAGAACTAGTCAGCTTCACTGCACATACAGGGAACTACAGAAGGAGGAACAGAGTACATTGCCGACTCAGTGTAGATATAATCCGTTCACTGTTTCATATATCCATGCAAGTGAAGTGTGCCAGTGTTCACAGGACACTGTTGACCGAGTGTATATAAAATCCGTTCAATGCGTCATACAACAATGCAAGTGAAGTGTGCCAATGTTCACACTTGTCTTCACTGTACTGTTACTCTTCATACATTTGCAGCAGAATCATTCAACATGAAATAGAGGAAAACTGTATTAATGTATGTGTGTGATACAAATTAATGCAGTACCACTAGTGTTAATAAACATAAGAGTGTATTCCCAAAATAAAATAATTACAATGGTGTCACTGGACTTTGTTTTTTGTAAGGAACCTTACATTACAGATTATTAAGAAAACTTTTAAAAAGCTGGCATTGGGTACTGTTGTAGTAAATAATTAAAATATCGGCGACATTTTAATTACTATTTCTTATTATAAACAATAATAAATGTTAAATTAAATGGACATAATTACAAAAGTACAGATGGCACTGGATTTAATATTAAATGTTTCAATCTTGCATTAGGTAATAGTAATTTTCATTAAAAGATTCCAAGATGGAGTCAAACCCATTGACCCTAGCCCATCCCTCACAACATCCAATTACGTGGCATGTCGGTGCACACGTGACACAAGTAACCCAATCACGATCACGTTGCCATTTAAATACCACAGATATGCAATTCCACAAATGACAGTTAATACGTTTTTGCCTGCCGTGCCTGGCCTTAAATTAGGAAGCTAATATTTTCACACAGCTATTTGAAAATAATAATTAATACCATTCAACAATTACATATCTATAGTTACTTTTGTGCACAGAACATAACAGGATTTAGGTGCAAACAGCTTGGATTGCGTGGATGTTGCATCGTAGGAAATGGCGTGATCAACACATTCGAAGCACACATGCATTCTACGCTCACATTCTCAAGCCCAGTGCTACATTTGTAAATCAATTTAAAACTATGATTTTAGTTCACGATTGCTTGAAACGTATACATTTTAACCCGTATAGCACAACTGTTATAATTTGTATAGCGCGTGCCAGTCCATCAAAATTATGCAACGCCAGCGTGGCGTACGTGCCGCTGAACCGGTCGCGCGCAGGCTACAAACTACGCATTTCAACTTTGAACGCCAAACAGCGAGCGACAGGGCTGCTTTTCCATGGGCGATTGCACGCTTCCACGGCGGTCCACAACCATAAAATGCATATCATATGAAGGCATATGTATTTTAAAATGGCTAACACAGGCAACTAACGGGATGGAGATATATTATACCATATTTTTAAACGATTGTTCACAACATCAAAGTTTAAATTCACCTACCTCGTTTGTTGTGCTCGGAAAACTCCCGCGAAACTGGGTATGACGTAGATCAGTCTTTCATTGGTTCATGTGATCATCAAAATACGACGTAAATTCATTTGCATAATGTTGCCAAGCGATTTTGGGGAATCCCCCAATCTCGGCGGGAGCCGTAGCAATGGCGTCCAAAAGCGTCACAAGTTTCTGGTCTAGAATGCGAGGACAAATTTACGGTGCTGTCCCTAGCGGAATGTGATGTACCTAACTACGGGCCTTCGAACGTTGCCGTTGGTACCCGTGTTTGTACGTCTATGTATGTCTATACCACCAATCGTTCATACCTGCCTAGGACTTACCTTCAATAAATCTTTTCAAATCATCCACCAATGTGAGCATTTCTGTGAAGTTATCACTGCTTTCCTTCATGGCGCGTTGAAATGGCCCGACAGGTGGATTTCCTGCTGGTGAAGCAGCCATATTTGCGCCCTGTTACATATGTCGCTATTTTCAGTTTGTTGCTATGACACGCGCCTCATTAATATTCATGAGATTGTGAGTAGGGGAGACCGGGGATGGTTGTCCCTTTTTGTTTTCTTTTTTAATTTACTTAATTGTAATAACAGTTTCGTAAGTGTTGCGGTTGATAAGATTAACTATAATATATAATGCATAGAAATAGTGGTATTATTAATGTCGACGTTGCCTTATTCAAAATCAGATATCTGGGTCATTAAAAAACGGCTCTCTCGTGTAACAATCTGCCTCGTGCCCGGGTTGGATGTCACACACTATGAGGTTGGTTGTCACAAAATGTGGGAACTTTGATTATGGAAAATAAATTACTGTGTTCACAAAAAATAATTACACAATAATACATGCGTACTGAAAGGTGCTTGATGGCGTATCGGTGAATTTCTAAAAAATATTGCAAGTTGGTCAAACCGCGATATCAAAAGTTTCACTGTGCATAATTAAAATATTTTAACCACGTCCTACATAAAAATAATTTGTTGGAATCATGGCCAATTTCAGCGTAGTTTCCCTTGACATGTATATGGTAGGTACCCAGAATATGAAATTTATTGAAAGGATTTTCCAAAATTAGAAATTTTACTTCAAGTTCTCATAAGTGAGCGACGCGACAAGCAACCCCAGATGTTTAATGACAACCTGCCCCTTTATCAAGATTTGGCACAAAATATATAATTCTTGAAGTGACACTTGTGCGAATGAGTTTACTGTTATACATTTGAGAACTCATAAGCAGTCCTATTCAACATGCCATATGCAATCTCTTCAAGCACTACACACAAGTGCTATATCATAAATAGTAACATATCAAGATTTTTCTATTACGTATTGCTAAAAAATGTATTGTCTATTACTAAAAAATTGGCATGTTGTCTCGTAAGTTATTTAGCTTCAAGCATATCCATTTCAACTTTTACCTGAAACCGACTCATTATTTAAGCACGGAAAATGTATGATGAAAGTTGAAATAAACGTATTTTTAGTTTACTTATGACTTATGAATTTATAACGCAAAATATGAAAAACTAGATGAGTGAGCTAGCCTTTTCAAAAATCAAACACTCAATTCGGGAAGCACAGTTTTGGACAGGCACATTCGGACAGACACAGTCGGACTCGCAGTTTGGTCTTCGTGCAGAATAACGCCAAGAATCAGTGTTCCTATAAATATGTGGACGGAAAATCAACAGTGCCCTCACAGGGACATCGTACAGTGTGGGATACGACACGCCCATCTTAGAGACGAGAACTTGGCCAGGAAACGGTGTAGTCATTCACGAACTCCGAAAAGTCCTGCTAACTTGTATGCCGTCTGTTTAGGATACTGCATCTCCACGCTGGACGAATCTCAGAGCAAATTTCCATCTTTCGCACGGGACGTTAGTTTATAATTTTTTACGCATTGTTTCCTTTCACAATTTGTTCACCATCCAACGCTGCGTTGAGATGATCAAACGTGTTGGGGCTTATGTAGTTGACGTTACCCTTCCACAAGTCCAACCTCACGACGAGTATTCTAACTTTAAGTAAGCCAGCTTCTTTTTCTAGTAGTCAATCGACGAATTTTCGAGAATTTTCTTTATATAGACATGATGAAACTATTCGGCGATCTCATCGTTTAGGAATTTCTCTTTAGTTCCATATTCTCCAAGAGAGCCAACAGACCGCGGTGTGGAAGAACTGCGTCAGATGCGAGATGGGACTACCTCTGATGTCCCGATGGATCATGCAATGGAGTATGCTTGAATGGTGAAACATACCACCCCCTTCATTCATTCACTCGGGAAAAACTGCTAAGCATGACCAGTATAAGATTGCAAATTGACTTCATTGGTAAAGGGAACTGTTTATGTGTCTAGTGGTGTAAACATTATATATGTAAACATTAGGTTCACTGATGTCTCTAAACAAAGAATGTACCATGTTGAAAGCGAAAATTGTGCTAAGATAATTGTCAAAACAATGTTAATAACCATAAAAAATACTGAAATGGCTATTGTTGATTTATATCAGTATGGTTTGGACTCGGTGTTTGAATAGTTCTGGTTTTTTATAGCATGTACACTAATTGACCACTTCTAACTCACACAACGCAATCAAAATAACACACACACACACACACACACACACACACACACACACACACACACACACACACACACACACACACACACACACACACACACACACACACACACACACTCACACACACACACACACACACACACATACTCACACAAACACACACACACACACACACACACACACACACACACACACACACACACACACACACACACACACACACACACACACACACACACACACACAAGCACACACACGCACACACACGCACAAACACACACACACACACACGTGTGTACATTGTTTTATGATAATCCCTCGGCCTCAAAACATTTGGAAGCTTATCAGAAGACGCTTTTGCCCTTCTTAGTTAATTCCATGGAATTTAAGAACGGTCCGATACAATAAGAACTCTCTCTTGAGGTCTCCACATTTGGTGCAAAGCGCGAACGAGAGTAGCAAACAAGATGGCGAAAACTTAACTTTCAGCCAACCCTTCGCGTATCCCCTGGAAAACCTCCGGGGGTACGCGTACCCCAGTTTGGGAACCGCTGCGTTATGTATTACTAACGCAATCCACCTTAGTAACAACGCGGATTTTCGTGCGTACGTGTGTGTGTGTGTGTGCATGTGTGTGTGTGTGTGCGTGCGTGCGCGCGCGCGTGTGTGTGCGTGCATGTGAGTGTGTGTGTGCGTGCGTGCATGTGTGTGCGTGTGCGTGTGTATGTATGTGTGGTGTGTGTGTGTGTTTGTGTGTGTGTTTTATCTCAGAACATCGATGTCCTATCACAGATAACATAATTTTCAATAATTTTGCCCCATCCCACCCACCCATCAGAAGAACGTTTGTATACATTGATGTGCTGATATCCAAAAATATCGATCTACGTCCATTCACATTCTATCATTTGCCTAAATGTAATATTAACTGATAAACGTTTACTCTTATTTAATGTTTTATTTGCAGTTAGCCTGAGAGCCATTCATCATCATTACCCGGAATCGGGGTAAAGCCGCCTATCGGCGAACAGTTCAAAGTCATGTTATTCCCCAGGCAGTTGTAACAGACGCCAGGGTAGTCGAAGCTAATCACATAACGGCATAACACGAAGAACAACATGGGTGGGGTCATTTCCTCCGTGCGCACGAACAAAGTGCGGGGGCGCGAATGTCCAAAGCATAACATATCGATGTCTGACGTTAGACAAAACTGCCTCTGATTCCCCGCCCCAAACGAAAGTAATTTCGTCTAATTAATATCCGACAATTAATATCTGACATCGACGTTCTAAGATGATCCCTTATAACCTGACATCTGTGCTAACGACCAGATCTTTATTAACACAAACACACGCGCACGAACGCACGCACGCACGCAGTTGTTTAGACTACAATAACAAATTCTGAATAAAATACCCTTCTTGAAACGTGCGAAAGAAGAAAGCTACATCAGGCCCATCCCACCCTACCCCTTAGGGGAAGGAGTTCCGTTTGGGGCAGTTGTGCTTAAATTATAACTGTCAGAACCTTTGCGTATTTTAAGACGTCCGAGAAACCTCTATCGACCGGAAACACGTGCAACCATACTTCTCCCGTCGACCGGGAAAATTCGCAAACATTACCCACCTCGACACCGCGAAAGACAGAAAACGCACCCCGCTCCTCCCAACCAAACACCCACGGGCCTGTTTCCATGGGGGAATGGCGTGCAAAATGGGCCCCCTAAACGAGCTTTGTCATAAAGTTGCCATTTTTTAGTCCTTTGGGCCGAAGGTCCAACGTACTTATGCCATCACTCTGCGTCCGCCGTCCGCCGTTAGCTGACATGTCTCAGAAACCGTTTTTCTCTAATTTTGCATAGACATATCTTAGGGTACTGCCATTATGCACGAGAAATCTGTATTTGAATGAATCATTCTAAGCCACCCAGGGCCCCCCAAACTGGTAAATATTCACATTTTGCGTAATTAAAAAAAATCTTTTCAGTAACTTTTTATCTGATTTTGCATAGACATTTCATGTGGTAGTGACGCTATACACAATAAATCTGTATTTGATTGAATCATTCTACTACTCAAGCCACCTCAGGGCCCCCAAAAATGATAAATTTTAAAATTTTGCCTATTTTCTCAAAAACTCTGCAGTAACTTTTTCTCTAATTTGGTTTTGGCATTCAATGTTGTATTGCCACCATACACAACCAATATGTATTTGCTTCAATCATTCTAAGGGCCTCCAGGGCCCCCAAATGCCAACTTTTCAAATTTTTTCTTAAAAACTCTGCAGTAACTTTTTCTCAAATTTTGCACACACACTCTATGTGGTAGTGCCACATACACAATAAATCTCTAATTGATTGAATCATTCGAACTATGGTCTGTAACTATGATTCACCAAAAAGCATTTGATTAATAATTACAAACTCACAATGATATAGTCCAAAGGACTTCAGGGCCTCTTGGCCTATGTTTTACTGTAATAATTTTTTCTCTACGGGATAATCTTCTCCACTTACCCGACTACCTCGGTGCTAAAATTTAGCGATTTTCTAGTACGACTACTGAATCTACGGGGGTTTCCAGAACACAACCCGATTTTTGACTCGCTAAGGTGCGTCGAAAACGGGCAAATTGTGCACACTCGGACCCTGAGCAGTCGTGGTGTACCCACGCCACACATTATACAAATTATCCTTTCTTCCCCGTTCTTACTGTCCGAAAGCCGTTGGCGAACGATCTGTTCATTCCCCTTGTAATTCCACTGGTGCTGCGTTGTAGCAAAATAGTATTGAAGTATTATAGTATTCTGCGTTGAACGATTTCATTCAGATTATGTTCTCAAATCGAAGTTGGCGTTTGTATGGACTGAGCGTAGTGATGCATGTCTTCGCTCTGTTACTCGACTTACACTTTGTTGATTGATCTCGTTTCAGTATAGGTGATACACTTACCGTGGGGTTTATTATCATGGTTTTGTGATAAGTGCAACTTGACAGTATACCTGTACATTACACTAATTAATAATATATTAATATAATATGTAGCCATACAGCTCATATTGACGCTATATAAAATATTAGTAATATATTATTGTTTTGGTTAATAACTTTAGTATTATTGTATAGCTGGGTAATATGTAACACCCTATATATGTAAAATAATATATCACAATACATTACAAATGCTGGTGAGTGTGTGTGTGTGTGTGTGTGTGTGTGTGTGTGTGTGTGTGTGTGTGTGTGTGTGTGTGTGTGTGTGTGTGTGTGTGTGTGTGTGTGTGTGTTGTTCCAACAGCATATCGACGATAGCAGACCCCTGTTTGCATAGCCGGCAACTCAGGGGCCAGTTTTGGGCGCACTTCAAGGCATCGGGTTGATCATCAATTTTGAATACAAGCCCTGATGTTTTTAAAATTCACACATATCAGAACACACACCTTTGGCTTATGCATACCACAGTTTTCGTTGTTTTCAACGCTCACAAATGAAAATATGATTCTTGGAAAATATTGCTAGCATTTTAAGAAAAGTTAAAAACAAATTATTTTTAACTCACCTGTTTGAATGGGCGTTTCGCGCTTCCGACCAATGTTCACTAGTGCCCATTTGTGAGCTACTTAACAATGCCACCACAAATGTTGCTGTATATAATACAATAACGCCAAACGGCTGGGGCCGTTTTGGGCAGGGGGCCCGTTTTGCACGCCGTTCCCCTACAGAACTCTACCGGAACTACGGTCTGGGTTTCAGCACCGCCGGGTGGTGACACAAAGCTAAATCAGTGAACCCTGGCGAACGTGTGCTTACGAAACCTGTAATATTTCACAATAAGTGATTCACTGGTAAACACATACACACGCGCGCTCACACTCTCACACACCTATGTATCGGGTCACCATGAAATGTGTTCTGCGCATGCGTCAGGTGTAGTCCATTTCGATTTTTCCGCTCCGCTGTTATCGATTATTTTCACGATTTCTAAACGTTTTTATTATTGTTAACTGTGTGAGGTACTACTTTAGATATACCAGAATATAATCCCATGGTGATATAAGCGATCAAATAACGCTAAGACACGATTTGACAAAGGTTTAACCTTAGCTTCCATAACAACCAGTTCAAAACAAGATGGCGAATCTGTAAACAATTTACACAAAGCGCGCCAAAACCAAATCGCCCCTAAAACAACCCAAAATCAGTCCATTCACACAAAGCTTACACATTATACTGTTACAAATCCGGATTGTACGCTGTCAGCAAACACAATATACAATACATTTTTACATTTTACTACTGTTTTTTACATCTACTGTGATCTTACTACTGTGATTTTATATTAGCTATGATATATAACTTAATAATAAAAACAATACCCACATCTATAGTGGAATATAATCTCTTGTTTTTGGTTTTGTTTTACTGCATTAACATAACTGTACAAGCAAAGCAGCTTGTGCAATAGCTGCTCTTATGATGGTGCCACCCAAAATGGGCACACCAGTGGTAGTTCTGATTAGCATCATTATTGCATGCATACCCAAATTCCCGATACACCTGGACCATACCCAATTCATGGACAATCCAAATGGTCTGCTAACATATGACAGGTCTTGCTGGACTGACACAAGTATTAGACTGGCACTAGCTTTCACAAGAGACTCCCGTAACAAGTACCACACCAAACTGGCTTATGCAATCCCTACATCGGGACACAAAACATGTTATCTTGTCCTACTAATCCTCTGTGGGGACATCCAAACAAACCCCGGCCCAGTCAGACACCCCTGTGGATTTTGTAAAAAGCCTGTTGCTTCAAATCACCGAGCTGTCTGCTGCGACCGGTGCAACCAGTGGGTACACATTAAATGTTGTGACATAAGTCCAGATCAATATAATCTCCTCTGTAACAATTCCTGTTCCTGGCCCTGCATGAAATGCGACCATCCTAACTACAGTCATTCCTTCTTCCAAGACCACTTATTGGAATGTTCTCACAACCGATATAACAGCCTTAGTGACACAGACCAAAATAACCAAAACATTGACCCCCACACACAGATCTCTCAAACAAACACGAGTCATACATCCCAAACCTGGGATCCAACCTTTGGACCAAACCCTCAAAATGCATCAACCCCTGAACGTCGTAAGAAAACCAAACGTAACACACTTAGCGGAATTCTAATCAATACCAATAGTGTCAAAAGCATCGCAAAGACAACCCAATTAAAAACAACTATTCAGTCAAATAATCCTGACATCATATTCCTAGTCGAAACCAAAATAGACGAAAACTACCCCACCTATTCGTTCCATATAGCGCCATCCGAAAGGACAGAAACACCCATGGTGGTGGAGTTCTCATAGCCTTCCGCGATGACATTGTAGCAGTACCACTTACAAAACTAAACACAAGCTGTGAAATAGTATGGAAACAAATCAATTTCACACGAAACAAATCCATATATTTTGCATCCTACTACCGACCCCCCAGTGACCACCTTCAATCCCTTGGAGCTCTTCACGAATCCCTAACAAAACTGTACAGATCACAAAAAACTTCTCCTAATGTAGTTATAGCAGGTGACTTCAACCTTCCTGATATTAACTGGGGCAAGCAGCAAACCACTGACAACACAACTGCCAGCAAGCATAACAAACTGCTAGACATAATTAGAGAATTTGGATTACAAAACATGGTCAACGATCCCACACGAGTTGATTCCGGCAATATCCTTGACCTCATACTCACTTCTAATCCATCGATAATTGCTAACACTCACACCACTCCCGGCATGAGTGATCATGAAGCTGTGCCCTTTAACGTAAACCTAAATCCAATCCGTAACAGTAAACCACCACAAAAAGTGTTCCAATATAAATCTGCAACGTGTAAATATAGCGCAACATCACGATCGTTTTAATGATAAACTATTATTGGGTAAATAGTTAGTGTTTTGTTGTTTTCTTTATGCAACTACCATAAGTAATGTTGTTGGTAATGGCATATTGACAATAAGGGATACATGTTATGTTAATACGTGAAACAATTTTTGTCATATGCTATTCTAATTTTTGATCAAACTTGTTTTGCATGTAAATTTGTGATCAAGCACCCATGAGCCGGACAGAGGGGGTCCGATGAGCCGGGTCATGGATGGCAAATTTTACTGGTGCAACCCCACGTTGGTTCTATAGTGAACAATATCGCGACATTGACCGATGAAACAGTATTTTGATTCTACAGTTCCCTTGGCTCGATACGTCCGTCTTCTGTATCCGTAGTTTGTATAAATTAATATATAGTAAAACCACTTATTTCGTCAAGACGAAGATTGTTTTATTAGTCAACGGAAGAGCATACATAGTTCCTGTACTTCGCATATATCTGTAGTGAACATTAGTGCGATATTCGTATCTGCCAGAAGTATCGACCTCTTAAACCCTTATACCAGATGAAACATACGAGATATGACGTCAGAGTTTACATTGATGTTACCAACAATGATCAGTCGATGCCACGCATGCACATGTAAACAGTCAACTTGTAGAAAGTTATCTTTCATAGTATATTTCGAAGGCTACGTTTCTGTATGCGCGCGCATGCGTGCACGTTTGCGTGCGTGTGAATGTGTCTTCACTTATCTTTGTAGGATAATGCGGTGAATGTGTCATCTCTAATCTGCAATGGATTCAGGAGTAAATGTGTCCTCTCTCATCTGTCGATGATTCTGGGGTGAATATATGTTGTCTCTGATCTGTGATTGATTCTGGGGTGAATGTGTTCTCTCTCATATGTGGAGGATTCTGGGGTGAATATTATGTTCTCTCTGATCTGTGATTGATTCTGGCGTGAATGTGTTCTCTCTTGTCTATGATGGATTCGGGGTGAATGTGTTCTCTCTTATCCGTGATGGATTCTTGGGTGAATGTGTTCTCTCTGATATGTGGTGGATGGATTCTGGGGTGAATGTGTTCTTTCTCAAACGTGGTGGTTTCTAGGGTGAATGTTTCTCTCTGACCATGCACCTATCTACGTTGCTATAATAATTATATATATTTTTAGCGTTTTGAGTGCGGTTAAAATCAATTAGCGTGTCCATATAAAATAATAAATGCATAGATGAACAACTGTAAGTGGTAAAGTGTACAAAGCTACGATCCACTGATATATATATATATTAGTTGTTAAATGTCCCGTTCTGAATATAAGTCTTATTCATCGTCGAAAGCTCTGAGAGGGACTTTGGTTCCTCAAAGATCGTAGAGCGCCGTGGATCCTCCAGAAGGCAAGATATATTTTCCTTTACGAATGTTTCTGCTGGCCAGGATATCTTTCTCTACATGACTCAGCGACTTGTCAACTAAACGTTCTACTACAAATAGTCTTTTTGCATGCCGACACATTTCCCGGAATTTAATTAACCCGTAGCAGACATATGAATAGCGCTACCCCTCATAGGATGTCTAGATCTGGAAAAAAATATGCTTATTCATGTACCTTGTATAACTAGACCCCACTGTGTGCACCCTTGTACGTAGACCGACGTCATCAACTTATACAACATGTCACTTGGTCGTGTGGCCTGCTCCGCACTGATACAGAGCTACAACTGATGTTATCACTAATACATAAATGACTCGCTGATATCAACGGAACTATACTTTCCTGAGCCGGCGGCACATAGTTAGTAACTGTACCTCGGGTTGGACGGATGACAGGGGTGCCAAGCTGCAATTACATATACAGTATCAGTTTATGATCACCAATTTATGACTCAGTAGTTTTCTCTTGCTGCTTGTTGCTGTGTGATAGACGCCAAACCCCGCCAACCATACAACCACCTTGACATCATAGTACTAGAATTTTACACACATCAACAACATAGAGTTCTCGCTGTCCCCCGGAAACCTGTCCTGTCCTTTGGGAAGGTGTAACCACCAACCTGTCCTCTGGGAGGGTGTAACTATCCAACTTGTCCCCCTGGAGGTTGTAACCCCCAACCTGTCCCCCGGGAGGGTGTAACCCCCAACCTGTCCCCCGGGAACGCGCGCACACACACACATTGAGGGAGAGAAAGAACGCGCACGCGCGCACTTACGCCATATATATGAAGCTTAGTAACCCTCCATTTTGTCCCCCGGATTGATGTAACCCCAGACCTGTCATCCGAAAGGGTGTAACCCCCCAACCTGTCCCCCGGGAGGGTGAAACCCACAACCTCTCATCCGGGAGGGTGCAACCCCCAACCTGTCCTCCGGGAGGTTGTAACCCCCAACCTGTCCCCCGGGAGGGTGTAACCCCAACCTGTCCCCCGGGAGGGTGTAACTCCCAACCTGTCCCCCGGGAGCGCGCGCGCGCACACACACACACACACACACACACACACACACACACACACACTGAGGGAGAGAGAGAACACGCACGCGCACGCGCGCACTTACGCCATATATATTAGGCTTAGTAGTTTGAAATGCGGTCGCACTTGTGCACAATTACATATATAATGCATAGCTTCACTTTATTAAATGATTTACTTCTGATCGAAAGATTCAATTTTAATCTCTCAATATGTCTGAATATCCTTTCAGACGTGTTCAATGTGTACGTAGATTCGAAGCCACTGCTGTATCTGATCGACAAGTTACCAAACAGTCCAGAAAAAAATGACGCAGTACTCAGTCGAGCGGCACACACAAACCGGTTGTGTCGTATAAATTATAATGTATGTATTACTGAAGGCAACGACACGAACCGGCTACAGCACACGCACGCATGCACACGCACGCATGCACCTACCTCATGTATACTAGGCCTAGTAGTTTGAAGTGTGGTCGCATTTTTGTACAATTACACATATATCTTAATACTTAGCTTCACTTTATTAAAGTATTTCCTTCTGATCGAAAGATTCCATTTGCAGGACTCTCAGTGGACATTGCATGTTGTAGTCCCATCAAGGTGGTGTCTGGAGATGTGGCTGGAGTGGTCAGTGATGGACACTTGTGGATATTTTTGTTGTAGTCCCATCAATGTGTTTGGAGATATGACTGGAGTGGTCAGTGATGAACACTCAGTGGACATTGTATGTTGTAATCCCATCTACATGGTGTTTGGAGAAGTGGCTGGAATGGTCAGTGATGACTGGACACTTAGTGGTCTTTTTATTGTAAACCCGTCAAGATGTTGTCTGGAGATGTGGCTGGAGTAGTCAGTGATGGACACTCAGTGGACATTGAATGTTGTAGTCCCGTCAAGATGGTGTGTGGAGATGTGGCTGAAATGGTTAATGATAGCTGGATTCTCAGTGATAAATCCGGAAGAAACTGGAAGAAAGTGTAAGATAGGGTTAGACAATGGAAACTATTCTGATATATATGTTATATTGATTTTATTCGATACATAAATATAATACTTTGCAACTTTGTGCCATAGCTGGCCATGACACATATATGACATATATAATCAGATGGAAGCAGAAAATTGTTCGGACAAATGTGTGAACAGCCACCTAAAATGCAGTCAAAACATAGCAATAACCAAACACGAACTTGTCTTTACAGACATGGTGTGTATAGGCAACCATACTGGTGTATAACATTACAAAAGTTAAAGCAAAGAATACAACCAGCTAACACTATACCTTGTCGTTCAGCCTGTTGTTCACATCGAGGAGAGGCCCAGCCTTGAGCACCTCGCTCTCAAACGGAAATTTCTTCAATAGTTTCTCCACTTCTGCAGTGTAGCCAGCCCGAACAGCCTTAAACGTAATTTGCCTAATTTAAAATGTAAACAGCAATACTTGGTGAATACTTGAACTGTTTTAATGACATAAATATAATTACAATCTTACTTGGTGAATACTTTAACTGTTTTTAATGACATAAATCTAACTACAATCTTACTTGGTGAATACTTTAACTGTTTCTAATGACATAAATCTAACTACAATCTTACTTGGTGAATCCTTTTACTGTTTTTAATGACAAATCTAACTACAATCTTACTTGGTGAATACTTTAATTGTTTTTAATGACATAAATCTAACTACAATCTTACTTGGTGAAAACTTTAACTGTTTTTAATGACATAAATCTAACTACAATCTTACTTGGTGAATACTTTAACTGTTTTTAATGACATAAATCTAACTACAATCTTACTTGGTGAATACTTTAACTGTTTTAATGACATAAATCTAATTACAATCTTACTTGGTGAATACGTTTACTGTTTTAATGACAAATCTAACTACAATCTTACTTGGTGAATACTTTACTGTTTTAATGACATAAATATAACTACAGTCTTACTTGTAGAACTTCCTCGCAATCGCAGGGTCTACTTTGAGTAGTAATAATTTAACATACCTCAATGAATTCGGAACGTTACAAACTGGTATGTCCAAGTACAAGTTCTTCTCAGCTGCTTCTGTCGATTATTATGATTAATCACGGCACTGACCTTCGTTCGGCGACAACTAAACTTATTGGCGATTTCGCTGTCGGTGAACATCGCCTTCACGAGATCAGAGAAATAGTCACCGGCCGACAGCGATGAGCAGGTTGTGTTCGGCGACAAACTGGCAAAATAAGGCATCGGCCTTCGTCAACTTCTTCGCGACCATACCGGAAGCTCATGCCTGAAAGCGCATGCTTGTCAGCTTGGCCTACACGCCACACCTCTTTGCACCGACCATTTTGTCCTTGTGTTTTTTGCTCGACAAGTGTTTCTCCACATCATTTCTGCCCCCATGACTGACGGAGGAGTCGTCATGACAGATCGTACATAAAGCAAACGTGTCGCCTTTAGAGCTTTTTCGAATTCCCGCAAACTTGTCCGCCCATGTTTGCTGCCACTTGGAAGCGTACTTCATCGCCTTTCTCGTTGCATAGTTGCCATCATCGTCTGCCTGACGCTTTCCGTTCTGCATTTTCAATTTCCAGTGACCAGTAAAAGTCGCGATAGCGGCAAAGTATAGTACAAAATGACGTCGACCGGAAGTTTCGAGCGAAAAAAAAATTATACTGTGGGGTTAGTTTGAGCATTGCCAAAAGGGGGCGCTGCATGCAGTGCAGTTTTGTAAGTTTTCGAATAAAATCGGGAGATTTGTATTCTAATTCGGGAGATCGGGAGTTTTTCTAGATTTTGTAAATATTCGGGAGATCTCCCGCCAAATCGGAAGACTTGGAAGCTCTGCATACATTTTAATGTTATATATGGCTTACGTAATAATCAAAATGTGTCGTTTTTATTGATTTGATATCAACATTACGCCACCTAGCGGATTTTTCGTAAAAAGGCCATCATTTATTAACCGTCCGTCTTACATCAACGTATGATGTATCTATTGATTCGAGATGAGGAGTAGCAACTATTAGATTATGTGTTTTGTGCGTAATGACAACCATGTTGATGTTATTTGCGAAAAAAACATAAACTTTTGTTATTCTAATGCTAATTTCTCTAATTATTTCCACCCATGGCCGATCAATTTAGGACTAAACGTCGCCTAACCTAGATTAAACTGCAGAAGAAACACCGAGCTTCTTCCGAACAAAATATAAATTGTATAATTGATAGTATATGGGAAAAAGTGACTTATTTTCCATGTTGATGTGTATCATGGGGTACTTCTAAGCGAACAACGTGAACCGGGCCTAATTTCTTAACCGTTGTGTGTGTTTGGATTCAAAATATAAGGAGTAGCAACTTTTATGTTAGATGTGGTTTGTGCGTTGAGGTAGCTATATTGATGTTATTTGCGAAAACCTGTAAAATCATGTCATTTTAGATTTGGTTTTCGTTAAAAAAAACTTACAAAATACGGCTTGTTTTCGCCCGGTGTATATACTTTATTCTGTCAAAGCATGTTTCGCATCTTAAAATAAATACGCAATCCAAATAAATCAAAGCCACGTCTACTCTCATGTAAAGCAGTGACAGATCATGAAGAAACTCCCACATTCCGAGGGTCATTCCCTCAATGTTTTGAAGAGTTAGTGTTTCCACAATGATGGGGTATTTCTTTCGCCAGCTCCTATAGCAGGATGTAACTCAACGACTGCAGAAAACATTGTACGAAGATCTCCGTGCGTCAGGTTGCAATGCTGACTATGTCTTCCCTTCCAATGAACAGGAAGTGTGAGCCTCCTCTTGCAAACTTAATTTCAGAACGCTCAAGAACTGCTTAAAATTGATTCACAATATGGACGATTAGGTACCTGTGAGTCCATCCTTCCTCACTCATACACGTTCGTTCCTAAACCACACGTGAAAGATGTGGGGCCAGTGACAACGAGTTTGTTCGACGAAGAGAAGAAGGATGAAGTAGCATATATATATATATAGTGCATCAGGAGCTTCGTGGGGGGCCAGAAACGGATACATTTGCTCTGGTCATGTGGTCTTCAAACCACGATTCTCGAGTAGATGTTGTTGGAAGATCAGTAAAATACACTGAAGCCCACCCGCCCATTTTCCACAACAAAGCAGCTGTTCTAGACATGATTCTAACAAGACAGCACCAAGCACCTCAACCCACAACACGTCCCACTGCTGCTGGTGGATCAACCGGTTTAAATCATTGCCACGAAAAAACAATTACATTCCTAGAAACTTTCAGTGAAGACAAGTTTGTCGTAGTGCTAGGAGGGAGGAATGCACATTGAACTGACTTTGTGGGCCACCGTGGCATGTCTGCTCTGGATGGCCTGATGTTCTGGCCGAAGTCAGGATCACTAAGACTGTGTCAGCAGCCATATTACACCTTCATAAAGTGGTAGTTGTTGTATTGGGTAATCTTATAATGCGGGTGCACAAGGATAGTGGAACTGTGTTGCTTCTTGCAGATAGGATCGCCGTGGTTGCATGAGAGAGTTCTATGAGCATGCCTTGCTAGCTATTGGTGCACAATTAAGTTCATGTTCGTCCGAGCACACCGAGAGAGGAAACTCAAGCGATGGTTGACACACTGGAACTGCTCTCACCTCTGTTCTTTTCTCTCAATCACCAGAATTATGTCAGATGAATTCCCCTCTACATTCGAGACCTCGATCTTTTTCTTCCGAGCATGCAGAATAAGTGAGACGAGGGTCAGTAGACGATAATGAGGAGCAGTCAACTGTTCTCGACTATATCGACTGACCAAGCCTATGAGCATGCCGACACAAAGGTAAACGGAGTTTCCGATGTGACCGGCCTTACTCAGCACCTGTTTAGTTAGAATACTGTACAGTGGCTGGCCCGGAGAACAGCTGAGTAGTTGGGGAATTTACCAGTGATAATAACGACGACGATAGCATTGAAGTGCTACGAAGACGGCCATACATACCAGGAACATTTTCGATGCCTCCTTAGGAATTTGTTAGAAGCTTTGATGAACAGAGAATGTCATTTTGAAAAAGAGCATGAGGACTCAATTGCGTTGAACGACAAAGTGTGCGTCACGTATGTTGGTGAGCTTGAATGGAAGGGTTAGGAGTAACACGACAGCTTCATGGAAAATGTGCTGAATTCGAATGCCTTGTATTTGACCACACCAATCAAGCGAAACAATTTATCCAATAACTCATATAGCAGAAAGAGCGATCATGAGGAGAATCCAGAACTTCACAGATCACGTTAACCAGTATGTGTAAGCTTTCATTGTGCGTGGAAGCCGAGGATAAGACCTACATAAGTTTATTCTATTCTTGCATGAATATTCCCCTACCTCCTGCATTGTCGTGTCAAGGGAACCTCAATTGATGCCCCAAGTCTGACTTTTTTATGCATTCTCGAAACCAGTAAACGTCTCACTGGTGTGCAACCGGATTCTTATAACGTTTTGTCATCGATGGTGAAGTATTGGTCCATTCATTAGCTAATTTGATGAGTGGCATTGTTTCTGAGACAGATTGCTGTAACTTTTATTTGAATTGCATGTTTAATATGAAAAATATGGTATGACACAATATAAAAGAAGGGCAAACCCAAGCAGTACATTGTCCGAAATACACGTTTTTATGTTTTTTCAAAGAGAAACAAAATTAACATTACATGATGTTACGGTTTATTACAAATAACTTCAATATGGTTGCATTTACGAAAAATTAAATAACCTAAACGTTGCTACTCCTCATTTCGAATCTCTAGATACACAATACCTTGACGTAGGAGGAACGGTTAATAAATTAGGACCTTTTACGAATAATCCACCAGGTGGCGTAATATTGATATCGCTCTGGCGTGGTAGCAATAAACGTGCAAATTTAGTTACTTTCTCCCATATAGTATCAATATTTTTTGTTTGGCAGGAGTTCGAGGTTGCTTTTGTTATTTTATCTAGGTTAGGCGATGTTTAGAGTTAAATTAATTGGCCAAAGGTGGAAATAGTTAGGAAAATTGTCGTGAGATTTAATGATTTTGCGGTTTTTCGCAAATAACATCAATATGGCTGCCTCTCCACACAAAAATTACATTAAACAGAAAATTGCTACTCCAAATTTCGAATCCACAGAGACATATACGTTGATGTAGGATGAACGGTTCAGAAATTAGAGCCGTTGCAAGAGTATTGCTTAATGTTACATTTGTGCTCCAACTTATCAGGCGGTACAGAAAAGTAAACTTTTATAATCACTTTAAATGAAAATGAAATTTAACACAGGACTGATTCTTCGCCAATACAGTTGTATTGCGTTTTGACCTGAAACCCCGCACTTGCACACGCGCACGCGCACGCGCGCACACACACACACAGGATACATATATTCCGTATATATGTTTATGTTTTGTACATGCAATGTATGGTTACACACGAACCGCTCGACAGCTAAGTACATGTTGGTGTATTGGCGGTAGGTTTCTGAAACAGTTCCCTTCATTTCCTTGCAGAGCTGGTTTTTGTACAGCTCTCTGAACTCTTCCTTGGAATTACGCCGCAGGGTGTGCTCGCCAATGAAGCGGCGAGTTAGCTGCATAAGGAATCAGTTGGTTAACAGTAAAAAAACGAACGTTACACAAGGAAACTATTTAATGGATATCATAACAAGATTATTGGAATAATCAAATAAAATTTATTTAGACACCGCATATCTCTAAAACTGGATACGCGGAGATTCTCAGATTGCGCATTTGCTGTATCTGATCCAGCAACTGCGCTTAACATAAATTTGATTAACGTAAATTGTGAGTACGTACATTTTATACAGAATAATTTTACAACAGGATCCACGTCATGTATTGTGTCATTGGCCTTGAATTGCAAGGTCAAATGACGTTAGTGATTGTGAATTTTATTTTTTAGAGCTGATCGACAGTGCGTGACAACAATACTCCAATAACTACACTGGCCGCCTTTTTGGCACTGTCACTCCTTGAGCGGGCCAACAAAGCCATATTATAATAAAACCAATACAAATATCACCACACCTGACTAATCTTAGGAAATACGTCATGCAGAGCAGTAATGTAGAAACTCATTCGCTTTGGAGTACAAAGCGTCGCCTAGTGTATGTTCTGCACGGGACTGATTCAACTGTTTTATAAGAAACTGCTGTTGGGAAAATGTCCACAGTGTGTCGCATTTATGTGCTGGAGCCGGTAACACGGGTCGTTGCCTAATAGTTAACACCGGAAATTTGTTTTTAAAAATCACAACATTCCATCCAATCCAAGCTGGCAACCGCTGGTCCTTGGATGAGTCAATCCTAGACACAAGCTACCCTACAGTCTAATGTCTAAAGCCTTTGCAGATGCAGAAATTCCATCTTGTCTCAACTTTGCAGCCCTACTGTATTGACATAAATATGGGAAGGGCGTGAACCATGCATGCAGACGTGCATATCTGGGGGAGATCTACATCTCCTTTAATAGAACTGTCTCTGTTGGATTTGGTTTATGGAGGAGGTGAAGTCTTTGACAGAAACACCAAGCTGGCTGGGAGGGAATGGTTTTAAGGATTCATCAGACGTCACCCAGATCTGACAATAAGGCTCCCAACATCTACCTGTCTGGCAAGACGAATGGGTTCAATCAGAAAGCGGTTAAGCACTTTTTTGATATCTACCGGGGCGTTTATGAAGCAGGATAGTTTGGACCACTGAACATTTGAACATTTGGATTTGCGATGAGACTGGGTTTAGCACAGTTACTAAACCTGGAAAAACATATGCACTACCGGTGTGCGACAGGTGTGCAAAGTAGCAAGCGGCGAACGGGGGAAGAACATGACAGCACTCTGCTGTGCTAATGCTGCTGGAATCTTTGTCCCACCACTTTTCTCGTGTTCCTTAGAAAACGAATGTTAAATGCATTAATGTATGCCAAGCACGTGAAGGTCATCATGGAATGCTCGCCCTCGCAAGCACCAACAACTTCGAGCAAAATTAGATCTACCAGACAACGAAAAATGACAAGTAGTAATGTCCTCACCGCGTTACGCTACAAAACGATGCTGGAACAGAGAAAGGCTGAGAAAGAAAGACAGCTACGAATTAAGGAGTTGAAGAAGTTAACGAAAGCTGCCAATAAACCAAAAGTAACTGCAGAACCTGTTCCTGGCCCGTTAGAAGACCAGGAAGCAGAAGGCTCACATCAATGAAACGACTAACGAGGAATCGCACTGCTTGGTTTGGAAATACCAGATCTGGTTAAACATGGGTTCAGTGTAGTGATTTTGGCCAATGGTGACACGAAGAATGTACACCAGGCGGAATAATCTACGTCTGCCACATCTGGGACGATGAATAGAAAGAAGCCAGCCACATATTGACATTTACGGTGACTTGGTATCTCGAGATCGCGACTTTTTATTTGTTATCTCGAGATCTCGACTTTTTATCTCGAGATCTCGACTTTTATTTCGATATCTCGAGTTATGAAAGCGAGGCGGATCAAACGAAGGACGGAAGGACAACATGGATGCTACCGTGAAAAGTCTGTTTGATCTTGGACTAAGTCAGCATGAAATACGGTGTTCTTAATTTTTCAAGAAGATTCAGCTGTAATATAAGTGTACGACAGTTGACGCGTGTTCTCGCCAGGTTGCATTTATATTACTGCTGAATCTTCTTGAAAGAACACATCGTATTTCATGCTGACTTAGTCCAAAGCATAATGTTTCATAATGTACCCCGTTCACACTAGCAGTTTTAAACCTGTGCGAAGCCGGTTTCGAACCAATAGTTCGTCCACACTGTAAAATCTAAACCGGATCAGTGATTTAAACCGGTTTAAACAAATCCACCTCCCTGAGTTGGTTTCGCACCGATTTAGTTTTACTCCGGTTCAAATTGCTAGTGTGAACGCAAAGCAAACTAGTGCCCAGTGCTCAAATATGACCTGATCAAATCAGGTGTCGCGGCCGGTGACCATAGACATTGCGGAGCGACGTAACTGGTCAACTGGTCGAGATGTTCTGTAATATCTGGGGAAAGAGATTAGGTTTAGCACCAGTTTGATATGTTGGTGCCGAACAGCCATATCTTTGAATGTATCGTCGGATGAAACCTAAATGGGGGATTCAGGATATGACCGGATTGCGGAATATTAAATTGGATTTCAAATTAAAAAAATTAATGTTGCGATATCCTTTCCCGTAAGACAATTAAAAGTCGAGATCTCGAGAAAAAAAGTTGAGATCTCGAGATAAAAAATTAAATTTTGCTGTCTTCTCCCAGCCACCGTATACATTGAGAACGCCAATAATTACTGTTTGGTCTTTCCTTGGACATTGTGCCAGCCACATAATGGCATTGGCACACACCAATAATTACTGTTTGCTCGTTCGTCGTACGC
>CM034537.1:52462711-52500211 GCA_020002185.1 Paraescarpia echinospica
AGCTTGTGAGGATGTCTGTCAGGGTAGTGTAGTCAACTACCATCACTAGCTTGTGAGGATGTCTGCCAGAGTAGTGTAGTCAACTACCATCACTAGCTTGTGAGAATGTCTGTCAGGGTAGTGTAGTCAACTACCACCACTAGCTTGTGAGGATGTCTGTCAGGGTAGTGTAGTCTACTACCATCACTAGCTTGTGAGGATGTCTGTCAGGGTAGTGTAGTCAACTACCACCACTAGCTTGTGAGGATGTCTGCCAGGGTAGTGTAGTCAACTACCACCACTAGCTTGTGAGGATGTCTGCCAGGGTAGTGTAGTCAACTACCACCACTAGCTTGTGAGGATGTCTGCCAGGGTAGTGTAGTCAACTACCACCACTAGCTTGTGAGGATGTCTGCAGGGTAGTGTAGTCAACTACCACCACTAGCTTGTGAGGATGTCTGTCAGGGTAGTGTAGTCTGCTTGTGAGGATGTCTGTCAGGGTAGTGTAGTCAACTACCACCACTAGCTTGTGAGGATGTCTGCCAGGGTAGTGTAGTCAACTACCACCACTAGCTTGTGAGGATGTCTGCCAGGGTAGTGTAGTCAACTACCACCACTAGCTTGTGAGGATGTCTGCCAGGGTAGTGTAGTCAACTACCATCACTAGCTTGTGAGGATGTCTGTCAGGGTAGTGTAGTCAACTACCACCACTAGCTTGTGAGGATGTCTGCCAGGGTAGTGTAGTCAACTACCACCACTAGCTTGTGAGGATGTCTGCCAGGATAGTGTAGTCAACTACCACCACTAGCTTGTGAGGATGTATGTCAGGGTAGTGTAGTCAACTTACCACCACTAGCTTGTGAGGATGTCTGTCAGGGTAGTGTAGTCAACTACCACCACTAGCTTGTGAGGATGTCTGCCAGGGTAGTGTAGTCAACTACCACCACTAGCTTGTGAGGATGTCTGTCAAGGTAGTGTAGGCAACTTACCACCACTAGCTTGTGTGGATGTCTGTCAGGGTAGTGTAGTCAACTTACCACCACTAGCTTGTGATGATGTCTGTCAGGGTAGTGTAGTCAACTAACACCACTAGCTTGTGTGGATGTCTGTCAGGGTAGTGTAATAGTTCGGTCGGTGGGATAGGCGTGTACCACGATCCATTGCTTCCTCTTCTTAAGAACGGAGACACGAGGCTGGTGTCGTCATCGAAGTCATCGGCGTCGTGGCTGATAGGTGGTGGTGGTGGTGGTGGTGGTGATGGTGGAGTGATTGGGCGAGGGGGGTCACTCCGTGATATGGGAGCGACCGAGCACACCGGCTTTGCTGCTGCTGCTGCTGACAGGGCCGTTCTTGTAGGCAGTTGGATCTTCAGTACTCTATGAAATAAACCACAATACATGTACGCGTGCGTCCTTACAACACTTTTCAAAATAAGGCGCATGCGCACTTAACACATACTGCCTAGCCTACCGTTATTCTACAACATATCGCGCATGCGCACTTCACACTAATACCGTTATCTTACTCAATTACGCGCATGCATACTTAACACATACGAGGCATTTGTTTTCGGAAAAAAATTACCGGTCACGTCAGTACATTCATCGTCAAATGTGTCTGTACATCAAATTTCTCTAATATCACTTCACCGCACGATCCCCTACCCCACACTGAACATATACAACGTTTATTTTCATGCTTTCAGTTTTTCGTTTATTGTTTTTGAAAATGCATTGTTCTCCGTTCACATTCCAATCGCGATAAGTCATGCGCTACAGATTACAAAATTACGCGCATGCGCACTTAATACATACTGCCTAGTCTACCGAGGAATTTGTTTTAGGAAAAAAGTTAGCGATCACGTTAGTACATTCATCGAGAAATGTCTCTTTACATCGAATTTCTCTAATATCACTGCACCACACGTTTCTTGACCCCAAACTAATCGTGTACAACGTTTATTTTCATGCTTTTAACTTTTCGTTTATTGTTTTTTAAAATTCATTGTTCTCAGTTCACATTCCGATCACGATAAGCCGTAGTGTCATGCGCCACCGCTGTGTTTGACGTTGCGCGCAAACGCGCGCTCATTGCTCATTCACCATTTTTCAGTCAAACACTCCTGATCGGTTTTCAACCTCTCATCGATTTGCCACAATGAACAACGCATCATCGACTCATCATTCGCCAACACATCGGTAAGACTGCTTTTATGTATGCATGCATGTGCGCGTGCATGCGTGCATGCATGCATGCATGACACCCTTTGTTTAAACAGTTGTAAGCCTACCATGCATGCATGTCACAATGGATAAAACATCGTCTCCTAACACACTGCTTTTATGCATGCATGCATGCATGCATGCATGTGCACGTGCGTACATTTGTTTAAACAGTTGTAAGCACGTAAGCCTGCTTCGTACATGTATTGTGGTTTATTTCATAGAGAGATCCAACTGCCTACACGTACGGCCGCCCTGTCAACAGCAGCAACAAAGCCAGTATGCACGGTCGCCCCAACATCACGGAGTGACCGCCCTCGCCATGCATGCATGCGTGCATGTATGCATGGTTCTCATTTTATTTTGGCACCCCTTGTTTAAACACGCGTACATGTATTGTGGTTTATTTCAGTAAGCCTGCTTTTATGCATGCATAGTTCTCATTTTATTTTGGCGCCCTTTGTTTAAACACACCTACATGTATTGTGGTTTATTTTCATAGAGAGATCCGACTGCCTTACAACCGCCCTGTCAACAGCAGCAGCGACAAAGCCCAATTCGACGACGAACGTTGGAATAAGTGTCACCGTGATGAATATACAATGCACACAGCAGTCTATAATAAATACTCTCTCTACTACTCACGTTTCCACGCGTCTGTATCCACTGCATAAACACCCTACGTACAGTATCACCAACTGAACGTTAGTGTATTTATGCATTTGGTTTCGTTGTAATCCCACAACTAGATGTATTTATTTATTTAAACGCACAATGCATGCATTGGTTTCGTTTTAATCCTACCACCAGAACGTTCTCCGCTAGCCAGCTATGCTATCATGCAGGGTCCATAGTCCACTCCAACAGCAGCAGCTCTTATCGCTGCTGTCAACATAGGGTACAGTGGGGCATCCACATAGGGCTGACGGGGGGAATCTGCACACAGTGGTTTTATCGTGGTTATATAGTTGCGTTATATAGTGCTTAGGTCAGCACACGATTGACAATCTGCTTAGGTCAGCACGCGCTAGGTAACTGTCCTCACTTTAAACGCATTGGTTTCGTTTTAATCAGAGCACTAGAACGCACAGCCTTAGCCAGCTATGCTGTCATGCAGGGGTCATAGGCCACTCCAGCAGCCGTAGCGCTTATCGCTGCTGTCAACATAGGGTACAGTGGGACATTCACATAGGGCTGACGGGGAGAATTTGCACACAGTGGTTTTATCGTGGTTATATATTCGCGCGATAAACGCATTATTGCTTACGTCAGCACACTCTAGGAACGGCGTTGATCGCTAGGGGACGAACTAAAAGGGTCTCTGCACTCACCGCTAGGTGGCACCTCGGGGTAATCAATCACGTTTTTTATAAGTAGGTGTCCAATTAGTATCAAATTACCAGGGTAATCAATCACGTTTTTTATAAGTAGGTTCCCGAAACCAATTAGTGTCAAAAAAAGCCTTTGATCTTTTTTATAAGTAGATGCCCGAAAACGATTAGTGGTCATTAAAACGTTTTTTGTAAGTAGGGTTTGGATACCGTACAGGACCTATATACTACTCATGCATGCACACACGCACGGAATTTCGCGTTTGTTACTATGGCCGCACATAAAGGAGCATTTTACCTCGAGGGTGGGGTAAACGCCCTTTTTGGCGACTCTCGCAAAATGTTCTACAACTAAGTTATTTTTTAAAGAAAAGTAACACAAACAGTACAATAACAACAACAACAACATATGTAGCTATATACACAACACATGTTTGATCGAAGTTTACGCGTCGGACCAATACTGTTAATACATTGATAACATAGATCATACGAATGTTAAAAAAATTTCGTCTGAAGACGTGGGGGCTGATGTCAGATGAAAGTAACATCGTCATATATCAGACATCGACTTTCTGAGACGATCCCTAAGCATACCACTAAACTACGAACGTCCGTCCGCCTGCACGGATAGATGATGCTATTGCCGTACCGGTATTCTGATTTTAGAATTTAGTAACTCATGAGGACGTTTCTCGCAACAGTCGATTCGTTAGTATTTTTAATGTCTGCAACGGAAGAACACGAGACCTCGCGCGAAATCATCCAATGACAACCTAAAAATGGCAGCGTTAGGCTTAATAATATGTATGTATGTATGTGTGTATATATATATATACATATATATGTGATATATATATATATATATATATATATATTCATCGCAAGTCGTTGAGTCACGAGGCAATATTATAGCCTCGATTGACGATCCTGAATACGAAAATGCGCTTTAATTCACACAAACTATTTATGTGCATGAAAATAGTCAGGCTAATTAATCCATTTTTGGCAACACTATGTATACTAACGATTAGATTGGAAAGGTTTATGCCAGCGGTTCCCAGTCTTTTTTCCCCGCGTAATCCCTGGTGTTTCAGATGATCGTCACGATACCGCCATCAGTTAACATATATATTTAATGTATAACTCTATAAAATAATATTCTTCACTCAGTTCAACGATAACACTTAATTTTATTGATGAGACAAGCAAAAACGTACGCCGAATTTATAACACAAAATATGAAAAAACTAGATAGGTGAGCTAGCCTTTAAAAAAATCAAGGACTCAATTCGGAAAGTAATTTTGGACAGGCACATTCGGATATCGTCCGTGACACAAAGTCGGACTCGAAGTTTGGTCTTCGTGCAGAATAACGCCAAGAATCAGTGTTCATATAAATAGGTGGACGGAAAATCAACAATGGCCTTACGGGGACATCGTACAGAGTCGGATACGACACGCCCATCTTAGACGAGAACTTGGCCAGGAAGCGGTGTAGTCATTCACGAACTCCGAAAATGTCCATCTTTCGCACTGGATGTCAGTTTAGAATTTCATTTGTCATTGACGCCAGGTACGTGCGTCTGCACATTTTGCCCCGTGTTTCCTTTCACAGTTTCTTCACCATCCAACGCTGCGTTGAGAAGATCAGACATGTTGATGTTTCCGTAGTTGACGTCGTCCACCCACAACTCCAGTTTCACGACGAGTATTCTAACTTTAGGAAAGACAGCTTCATTTGTCCTATAGTTAATTGACGAATTTTTGAGAATTTTCCTTATAGACGTGATGAAACAATTCGGCGATCTCATCGTTTAGCAATTTCTCTTTAACTCCATATTCTCCAAGAGAGTCAATAGACTGCGGTGTGGAATAACTGTGTCTCTTGGTCCGCATGAAACACTTGGCAAAAATAAAGTCGAGTATTGAGAGCGCTAGATTTGGTGGCATTTACCATCTTAACAACATAATCAAGACAAGCTCTTTATTCTGATGGGACTACCTCTGATGCGAGATGGGACTACCTCTGATGCGAGATGAGACTACCTCTGGTGCCCCGATAGATCATGCAATGGAATATGCTTGAATGGTGAAACATACCACCCCCTTCATTCACTTGGGAAAAACTGCTAACCATGACCAGTATGAGATTGCAAATTGACTTCATTGGTAAATGGAACTGTTTATGTGTCTAATTATGTAAACATTATAGATGTGGTTCACTGATGTCTGTAAATAAAGAATGTACTATGTTGAAAGCGAAAATTGTGCTAAGAAAATTTTCAAAATAATGTTAATAACCATACAAATACTGAAGTGGCCATTGTTGATTTATAGCAGTGTGGTTTGGACTCGTTGTTTAAATAATTATGTTTCTTGTTATACCATGTGACTAGTTGACCACTTCTAACTCACTCGACGCAATAAAAATAATACGCACATGTGTGTACATTGTTCTACGATAATCCCTCGGCCTCAAAACATTTGGAAGCCTATCAGAAGTCGCCGTTGTCCTTCTTAGTTAATCCCAAAGAATTAGAACGGTCCGATAGAACAATTCTCCCTTGAGGTCTCCACCTTTGGTGCAAAGCGCCAACACGAGTAGCACACAAGATGGCGAAAACTTTATTTTCAGCCGACCCTTCGCGTGCCTCCTGGAAAACCTCTCGCGTACCCCCGTGGGTACGCGTACCCCAGTTTGGGAACCTCTGCTTTATGGGGTCATGTTCTAGTTAGACTTCTTGTTTGGTTACAGAAAAGAAGAAAAGAGCAGTGCATTTTTTAGAAATCATTTTTTTTACAAAATTAACATGCTATGACATAAGTGCATTTGAGTAGGCAGATTTCCATGTGTGATTTTAGAAGGTGTTGAGTGTAAAATGGTGGCTTTCTAGATGATTTTAATAAGCGGAAGGATATTTGGCAACAATTTGCCTGTGTGACCAGTTTGCGGAGTAATGCTTGCCGGCATTTGTAAATATTGACGGCTGTCACACATACATGCATTTTACGAGAGCTAGAATTTGCAATTTGTTTTAAAAATCGATCAGCATGTCAATGAGGTGATGATAACAGCAGGTGAGAAGTTTAAGACATTTTGTAGGTCACGTTTCATCATAATTAACATGGTCGCCTATGGGAAAACCAACTCTATATTGACCCCTTATGGTTTACTAACGCAATCCATCTTAGTAACAAATGCGAAATTCCGTGCGTGTGTGCATGCATGCGCGCGCGCGTGTTTGTGTGTGTGACTCCAAATGTCTTGTTTTGGAACCACTACAATAACTGAACACACAAATTAGACACGGCTGATATCTGTCGCAGCACTACGGCTGTTTCCTTACGTATTAGAAAGCCCAGTATTCCGGGTAATGATGATGAAAGGCTCTCAGGCTAACCCAATAAACTACTACTACTACGTATTATCTCAGAACATCGATGTCCTATCACAGATAAAATTATTTTCAATAATTTTGCCCCATCCCACCCACCGATCAGAAGAACGTTTATATACATTAATATATTAAATATAGATATAAAAAATATCGGTCGATCTACGTCCATTCACACTCTATCATTTGCCTAAATGTAATATTAACTGATAAACGTTTACTCTTATTATTATTTTTTTTTGCAGTTAGCCTGAGAGCCAATTATCATCATTACCCGGAATCGGGGTAAAGCCCCCCATCGGCGAACGTTTCAAAGTCATGTTATTCCCCAGGCAGTTGTGACAGACGCCATGGTTGTCGAGGCTAATCACGTAACGGCATAACACGAAAAACAAAATGGGTGGGGTCATTTCCTCCGTGCGCACGAACAAAGTGCGGGGGACTGAAAGTCCAAAGCATAAAATATCGATGTCCGACGTTAGACAAAACTGCCTCTGATTCCCCGCCCCAAACGAAAGTAATGTTGTCTAATTAATATCCGACAATTAATATCTGACATCGACTTTCTGAGATGATCCCTTATAACCTGACATCTGTGCTAACGACCAGATCTTTATTAACACAAACACACGCGCACGAACTTCTTGAAACGTGCGAGGCCCATCCCACCCTACCCCCTTTGAGACAAACGAGTTCCGCTTAGGGGAAGGAGTTCCGTTTGGAGCAGTTGTGCTTAAATTGTAACTGTCAGAACATTTGCGCATTTTAAGACGTCCGAGAAACCCCTATCGACCGGGAACACGTGGAACCATACTTCTCCCGTCGACCGGGAAAATTCTCAAACATTACCCCCCTCGACACCGCGAAAGATGTTTCAGACAGAAAACGCACCCCCGCTCCTCCCAACCAAACACCCCACGGACCTGTACACTGCAGAACGACAGCGATGAATGAAATATAGATGTCCAATCTATCGGAACTACGATCTGGGCTTCAACACCGCCGGATGGTGACACAAAGCTAAATCGGTGAACCCTACGAACGTGTGCTTACGAAACCTGAAATATTTCCCAACAGATGAAGCACTGGTAAACATACGCACGCACGCACGCACACATGCACGCACGCACATACACCTTGACCCGGACACAGTCTGCTGTCACTCAAGTGGGCCTAATGCAAAACATACCCACAACAGTTATTTAATATGTTCTTGTCAGTAAATTATTCTTTGAGTGAAATTGTGACCTTTTCATTTCCAGAAAGTGTCTCACGTCGCCTTTGCCGTAATCTTTTAACGGAAATTTGCGTTTTTATACCGCAAGTGTATATTGCCTATTTGGGACCGTGCTCGAGTGGAAGTTTAGCCTACGAAGCACTACGCGTTGAGAAATTGATAAAATTAGGTGAAGGCAAATTAAATCGCTGAGAAACTATGCCCGACAGTTTGTATATTAAATATTCTTCGCTATTAACAATGTTAATAAAATAATTCAGTTTTGTTTTATAATATTTATTAGACTTGTGAAATCGAATAGCAGATGTTTGACCGGAATAGTTCTGGCTGCCTATTTCACGCCGGACGTGGTTTTAAGCAAGATGCATGACTGAGTCAGTTCAAACAAACCAGCACAGTTGTTTTGTAGAAGAACAACTACAAAGCAAACGCGCTATGTGACGGCCGTAAATAGATCACGGTTGCCTAGGCCTCCCGGACACGACCTTGTTTTTCATCATCGGAGTGATGAATAATTTTGGTTAAAGGATTGTTCGTAACCACGTGTTCAGTCACCACTGCACGTAGAAGTGAAACAGATCCTGTTGTGCAATAAATGAAACATCCTGCTGCCCACTATCACGTCTCAGCACGGCATAGGTGTCTAACGGTATATATATAAGACACGTCGCTGCACAAGCCAACCAGACCAGCAGCGTCGTCATATCATCTATACAAGAAGACACCTACCGAGTCGTCAGAAAGAAGCCACGCATCATGTAAGTAGGCACCGCTTGACCCCCTCAGCACTTATCTAGTATCCGACCACTGACATAATTGTGCTTTTATAACAACTAGCCAAAATACTCGCCACCTGACAGGACACCCTGCTAGTTGTGATTGTAAAAGTTCAAGTTCACGTCCATCGATAGGCCGTAGTCGTTAGGTGTATAAATAATGTTCAAATAATATTCGCATTGCTGTTGGCATGAGGGTAGACATAAGCATATTGTCTCAGTGTCTACTACATGTCGCCAAGTCCATGACGCAGGGGCCGTTTTACCGAATTATTTGCCGCGCGTGCGTGGTTCCTACGATTGTTAGGTTACGTTTTACGGGAACATTGCATTTTACGTTCCGAACAACTGATTTACCCCATAAAAATGAGAACGTTAAAAAGGTGATGAAAATTAATTTGCTTTTACAAGTGTTGCATAATACTTCAAAAGTTACACATAAAAGACAGATAACTATACGCAATGCGCATGATATGTTTTTAATATACGCTAAATGGCAAAATCTCGGATTCTAAACAAGTGTCCCGCTTTCAATGTATATAATTATGTCCCCGAAAAAATAGTGTAACGTGATGTTATAGTTGACTTAAGCGCTAGATGGCGGCTCCGGTTGTGTGTGTGTGTCATCGTACCAGACAAATATCGTTGCAGACGGAAGGAGATCTACAATAACGAGTGATTACTGATGGCTGATTTAAACTGACAATGTATGTTTATTGTTGTCTTGGTAATACTTAGACTCCATCATGACAGCGCAAAGTGACATGGTCACGAAACAGCGTATAACCTTATAACAAATATAATAGGCAGTTTGGAAAATTATTGAAGACATTTATGTTCTTAAACTAATGTAATCAGACCTCGTTTAACCTTTTATTATTCATGCATATATTTTTTATTAATGTTTAGTCTTATTTATCTTAGAATCATATTTTAGTATCTTATCAACTTATTTAATGTAATTTAGGCGTTTAATGATTTATTTATTTTGTATGCAGTATGTTCTGCTGTTCAGCACTGTTGCTAATCGTTTGCTTTATCATTGCACTTACCCGTACTTTTGTTATACACAGGTTTATCTAGATATATATATATATATATATACTAGGATTTCGCTTCATAGCTTTACTGAGTTTTTCTTATTTATTTCTCTTAAATGCGTTTTTTATGTTTCTTGGATGATTGCCGATTTATAAACACCCGTGAACGGGTCATTAGTCCCGAATTTCATGGTGTATACATAAAGTTTAATTTAATATTATAATGTATCGTGACACGATACACGATTTGTTTTAACACGATCTTTAATGGTGCAACATGGGAACATACATAAACTCTAGGCCCTCATAGTACAGTCTATTGGCGTTACGTTTCTTGAACTACTAGATCTCTAATTACAGTTCTCCGAGGTGTCGTGCGTGTGGCAGTGATGTTGTGTTGTCCTTAACAACTTTGCATTGCACAAACATTAAATTTCATCCACGTGTACGACATTTAATTTCGTCCACATATCGACTCTGATCTATTTTTTTAAATTTATTCCCATAGTTAACACGAATGCTGGAACTCGAACCTTTTCGGTTGCTGCACCAACTTTCCCTATTGGTGTTAAGTCAGTAAGAAATATAGTTTCATTTCGCCGTCATCTAAAAACCTATCTTTTTAATATTGCATATCCTCCTTAGCTTTTTACAATTCCATCCATCTGTTGACGACCTGTGCTCCGTACTCGACAATGAGAACGGAGCTCGGATTTTCCGAGGATATTGGCGCTAAAGAAATAATTCCATTATTATTATCACTATCACAATAACTATTATTATTATTACTATTATATTTATTATTATTATTATGTAACGTTTGTTTACGCGTTTCAGGTGTCGCCTTGTGAAAGTCCCACTCCTACTGCTGGTGTTTGTCGCAAGTTTGGCACTCACAGACGCCTGGTGGTCCAGTGCGGTTTGCGGCTACCAAACATACAACCCGTCGTTGTCCATGTGTTGTAGCGGACGTGTTATCTACAAACCGTTCAACGGAGCATGTTGCGGAAGCGTGGCATATAACAGCCGACTGAATATGTGCTGCGGTGGGCGAATTCTGCATAAGCCGTTCAATGGGGCATGTTGTGGCACTCAAACCTACAATACCAATTTGAATATGTGCTGCGGTGGACGAATTGTGCACAAGCCGTTCAATGGGGCATGTTGTGGCACTCAAACCTACAATACCCGCTTGAATATCTGCTGCGGTGGACGAATTCTGCACAAGCCGTTCAATGCTGCGTGCTGTGGAGCCGAAGCCTACAACAGCCGTTTGCGGAATTGCTGCAATGGCAGACTCTGTTAAAAGTGTGTCAAATGACACGGATGTTACAAATGTATGTTTATTGGTGGCACGACGATTTCTCTAGGTTATAGCACATGCATAGTATAGCAGGAACAGCAACAGTAGGCGTTCTCACATAACTGTGGATGTACTCACTTGTGAACTAGTGAACGTTTAATAAAATATAATGTTTATTTTTGTTGTTGCATTGTATACATTATTGTTTTAAACTGGAGATCACCCGTACCTATTATTAGGGACTCTGTATGACCAGCGTGTTCATCGATATCACTACATCCTCGTCACTTCAGCACTCATAATATTTGGATATGTCAAAGGTGAATCTACAATTACTTGTCGGTATATAAAACACACAGGCAATCGACTGCCGTCACGAGTAAACTGTCAATACGTCCGAGAAGTGATCATCCTAATATCTAAAGTAGGGGCCTAGACTCTAATTATTACAACAACCCAAAAAATAAAGGGTAATTTGTACCACCTAAAAGGCCTGTATGCTGGGAGCGTACGCACCGTTCGCTGAGGTGAAAGCGTTCCGCTCGAGGTAAACGTGCTCCACTTGTATAGACGAGTTTTGTGAGCCTCCACTGGTTGCAGGTAGAGGTCTGAAGTGGGTACGGTTGGATGTTTTGGTGAGCCTTAGTGGGGGTGCAGTCAGAAGTTTCCGGGGTGCAGCTGGAGGTGTCAAGGTGACAGTTTTAGGTTTTTGGCGAGCCTCAATTGGAATGCAATTGAAGGTCTCAGGGGGTGCAGTTGGATATCGTTTGATTAGCCGTGAGAGAAAAGTGCATCCCAAAAAACCACCACACTATTAAACTGCCGAAAGAAACATGTGAATAAGATACGGATTTCAACCAAGGAAATGTGTAAATACTAAAGGTGTAGTGCATGATTGTGAGGACTTGACTCGGAACATGACTCGCTGTCTAAAGACGCATACGTGAGATTTGTTTCGGACAGGCTGATGACGTTCAATTGGACTCCAACAAAAACCAATTCCAAACAGCGCTGTTATGCTGGTATGATAACAAGGGAGCAATACAACTCGGGGTTGTTTCCGTTAGTACCACAATGTTAGTACATAGCGCATGGCTCCACGCGCTTGGCGGTGTGCGATAGTAGGCCCTAAAAACGGAAGTGACGTAACTGGCGGCGCGCCATTTTCGTTCACTTCTTTGGGTGCACGGTTAATTGATAACGGTACATTTTCTGGATTAACCTGGAACGCTACCGCAGTGTACATTGGACAGCAAAGCACATCATTCTGGGAAGTTGGAACGACCATGCAAAGCTACCACAGATGTGGTAAGTTGACACGTTACTCAAGTATTATTTAAGGGCGGGACCTAACCTCCTAGGGACATACGCTTCACTGTTTGTGAATGTCGTTGTTGGCATGCAATACGACAGTGCGCGTCTTGCTGACTACATTGCACAATTTGTTGATGCTGCCGGAGATCTTGAAGGACATGTTCGCAGTGTCGCACCATAGACAGAAGATGAAGATAAGCTTCGTGCACGTTATTACACTGTACTCACAACGCCATTTCTCGAATTTAATGGAGGTTCTTTCTTCTCTTTGTGGAAGTAGACCGCTTTGTTGGACACATACTCGTTGTACTGCTCCTCTTCACGGCCCACGTCGACTCGGTTGCTATCCTCGGGCTGAGGTTCTCCTTAAGGTGTGAGCGTCGGAACTCGAGCGGCGAGCCTTTACTTCATGTCTCTCTCCGATCGGCTTCACATTACATTCATCGCACTTCCTCTTAAACGTTTACGAGACGTTACTGTTCGATATCAGTGTGTGCGGTTATAGAAATGAATACGACTTAATACGGTGTGTTACTCTTCAGCAGTGGTATGTGTACTGGGAAAATATAAACATTGACATTGTTATTTTTTGTGAGTGATGCTATGTCAGAATCAACATTTTCTAGATAAAAAGGGGATGAAGGAATGATCGTGTTGTACGACATAATTTGGGACAGATATTTTTTTTACCGAAAGCAGAAAGTGGCAGGTGGCTGTTTTCAACGACTACACGACCTCGAGTTTCAATCGTGGACCCCTACTCTCGGGCGTGGATGCCGTGTAAGCCTTGTCCGGTACCAATGTTATATTCGAGTCGACACGACGCTTATGGTATGAATGCTCTTACCTAATTAATGGCGATAGACATCTGGTCTTACGACGAGTGTTACAATACATATCATTTCTCATCCAGTTGTTTTATCCGAATAGCTGATATTTTATTTAGTTCATTGCGTCATATATTAAACAAATAATCCAAATAAAACACATGCAAGTCCACAAAACGAAGTGTATTATGACAAAGACCAGACTTCCATTACTGTCATATACATCGGGCAATTCATTATTTCACTGAGGAATAAACTATAAATACTTCATGCCAAGAAAAGCTACAGGGTCACAAAACTATTGCAGTGAGGTTGCTGATAAACTGGGCGTTGAGTCGGGAAGAGATGTCCGTTGCGCGTCGACTTAGGATTGCGCTCTGCCGCTGAAAATGTCGCACAGGATGCAGCAGCGCTCTGCGCCGTGGTTGCAGCACCGACACGCGTCGTCGGCGAGCGCGGCGATTCTCTTCCGTTGCTCGGCCGCCTTGCACTGGTTGCAGCAGTGGGTGACAGCCATCTGCTGACAGCAGCTACACCAGTTGACGTTCGATCTTTCCGAATCTCGGAACGGGTCCTCCAGTCCAGTGCGCACCAGCTGTGCGTGGACCGCCGGTAGCACCGCCAGTATACCTGCAAGGAAGACGTGACGCTGTAGTAATGTCCATTCTGCACCAATTTGTCATGCCCGGAAGGCGATTGTGGGTTTCTTTTGTACAAATGAGGCAAACACGTTTTATCAGGTTTGATCGACTATGAGATTTATCAGGTTATTGACGTTAAAAATCAACAATTGCTATACTTTTAATGTGCATGTGTGGTGTGTGTGTGTGTGTGTGTGTGTGTGTGTGTGCGTGCGTGCGTGTGTGTGTGTGTGTGCGTGCGTGCGTGTGTGTGTAATACCAGTACATTTTAGTATAGAAAACGGATACAACATGTGGCCTTTTCGTCTATAGTTCATCTCTTGTCCATGACAATAGGCTGAAGAAGGCAATGGCATGGAGTTGACCAATACACTTATAATAGAATAGACAGCTTCAAAGAAAAACGTAAGAAACGTTCTGTGCAGTTAATAAATATACTAAATCATTTAAATGTATGTATACAGATGCTGGGACGATGTGATTAGACGTATCCCCCCTCCGCTGAGGCAAAAATGTTCCTCTTGGGGGAAGTAGTTCCGCTTGGAGGGAATCAGTTGTGATTGAAAACAAAACGGTAGCGTTATTTTTATGACAATATTCAACACTACCAACGCTACCCCTGCCCCCGACCACGAACAATGTCCAACAATACTCCCTTCGACCACGACAAATCTCCAACATCCCACTCGACCGTTAACAATCTTCAACAATACCCCTCCCCTCCGAGACTCGGGCTGAAATGTTAAATATACAATCCCAGGCCGACGAAAAACGCATCCCTGCAAAAATCAACCACGCTGCGTGCCTGGTCTATGTACTTGATTGAGTGCAAACATATTAGTTAAGGCACATTTACGCGAGATTTATAATTGGTGTGGGGACGACAAAGTTCACCTAGATTTAATAGTTGAAGAAAGGTCACTGTTGCGAGTTCATTTGCTGTCGGTAATAATAATCAACAATCCATATTTCAGTACCCGAAGTGCATGTATGTGCATGTCTGTTCGAGCCAATGCGTTGGCGTTTGAAACCCTGTATATGTGCTGAGGGCTTACTGTGACAGTCCTTGACCGTCGACGGTGCACTCATAGTACCAACACGTCCAAATGAGTTCCGTCTCACGGTCGCCACTCCTATATGATACCGGAGGGTTTTGTAATGGTAAGTTCTTATATAACTTATAGTATCCAGTCCTCAGGACTGCTCAAAGCGCTTTATACTTTTACACCCTGGCAGACATGTTCAATCGAACACCATATCGATATTTACTGGGATGAATTCATCCACGCTGCAATTAATGCGCAAAAACTGTTCGTACATAAATATCCACCACTGTCTATATCCATGTACTCATTAACACAACTGAGTGAACCGAAGCAATGTAGAGTAAACGAACTTGCCCAAAGTTTTTGTTATATTGTAGGCCCAACCTTTTTGCACCTTGGCATGCAGAATTTGAATGAAATGAAAATTAAGACACCTGTAACATTCCCGTGATGTTATTGACATAGGCCGATCCAATCACGTATCTATGCCCACGCGTCTCGACCGTGTCCAAATGTCAGATCACCCGATTTTTGCGTGCTGGTCCAAGCGCGATTATTTTTGTTGAGTAAAGCTAGGATGCCATATGTACGGATACGGCGTGCGAATGCGGCAAAATAATGAATATAGTGTCTGGTGGAAATTAACATAATTAGTTCCAAACATGCATAGGCGGATGAGTTTTGTCGTGCGGATGCGGCTGCGGCTGCGGCAAATTGAATCGCTCCGTGTAGCGATGCGAATCGTACCCGCACACGAATCGGATAAATAATTCCCGGTAGTGACATCACTACAGAGGTATTCCCCATTCCGCTTGCGTTTCCGTACGCGTTTCCGTACATATGGAATCGTAGCTTTAAAATACAACAGTAAGCGTTGTTGTACTCTTTGTTATTATTTAAACTGAGCGACTTCGCTTGCTGCTATTCGGGATTAGCTATTGGGGACTGTGGAAGAACAGGATTCCCATGTTGTACATTCGTCTCGAAGTATGTGACACTGTTTGTCAACAAGTATCACTGCTGTTGACGAGCATGCCATGACATGGTGTTGTGTACGTAACCTAATACCATGTCAAAGAGTTTACTGGTTTCTCTGTACTGAGTCGTCATTAAACTACCACCTGTTTTTCTATACGAAGACGTGGTCACATAGGATGTGTGAACTGAGGTGTCAATTTCAGTATTGTGTCAAAGGTTGTCCGCGGAATGTTCACACCAGATTCGTCACCTCGCAGTCGTACATAACATCTTCAATTGTCGTTACTTCAATTTGACGAGGCGAAAGCACACGCTGTGCCTATGCAACTTGAACAAAATAGCACATTATAAAACTATTGATGTAACAATGACATGGAGTAGATGACATTCCGCCCAGACTATTATTGGAAATTGTAGATTAATTAGCGTACCGCTTGCAACAGTTTTCAATTTGTCTTAGAAGAGGGAGTGGTTCCTTTAGAATGAAAGGAAGCAAACATTATACCGTTATTTAAAAAAGGTTCGAGAAACAAGTCAGAGAACTATAGACCAGCGAGTTTAACATCAGTGATTTGCAAATTATTAGAAAGACTAAATAAAGATCAAATGGTGGATTTTCTTGTTAAAATAACTTGATAAACCCATCTCAACATGGGTTTTTAAAAGCGAGGTCATGCTTAACAAATATGTTATGTTTTTGGGAAGATATCATTAAGTGGGTAGACGAGGGATCACCAGTAGATATCATCTACTTAGATTTTTAAAAGGCTTTCGACAAAGTGCCACATCAAAGATTACTGCTTAAACTAAAGGCCCATGGTATAGGAAATGGTATAATTAAATGGATAGAAAAATGGCCGATTGACAGAAGACAAAGGGTAGTGGTTGATAGGAGGCTTCAAACTGGAAATGACTAGGAAATCACTGGAGACCAGGAGATTGAGAGGGGATCAGATAGAAGTGTTTAACATATTGAATGGTTATGAAAATATTGATAGAAATATTTTGTTCTCAGTTAAGATAGATAGAAGAACTAGAGGCAGTGTTGACTGAACTACTTTTATTTTGTACTTGAAAAAAGGTACAAGTAACTCACCTCAAAATTACTTAAGTAAAAGTACATTGACAAAAACCCTACTTGAGTAAAAAGTAAAAGTAACTTTCAAAAGTACTTGAAGTAAGAGTAAAAGTAAAAGACCAATTCAACGTTTCAATGTCAACATTACAGCAGGCACACAAAATGCGAGACTAAAATAACTACTTTAATCTACACGAACCTTAACCCAATAATAGTCTCTGCAACAGGAAGTTATATAATTATAGTGGCCGACTGTTGTTCATCTACTATCATCCCCCTGGATCTCGCGAGATTTTGCCACTAAATACATGTATGACGTCGTATGACCTTACGAGAATATCGTGCCATCCAACCACACTTACAATAATAGCGTCTCTTTCGCTGGATAATAACCGCCGAACGATAGTCGTCGATAGCAGTGTTTATTCCCCACCATGTTTACTCTACGACAATTGCAAATATCTCACTAAAACCAATTTGTCCAACAATTTGGTTGCACAGCATGAAATAAATAAGTGGTAGGAAGTTATAATAGGGATCTATTTCACCAACATTTCTTCAGATTTTTTAATGAAAAAGGCATTGTTTACAATAAGGGCTAATAAGGGGACCATAGTCGTCATGCCCAGTAAAAGGCAGTATAATACAGATAATAGCAGTATAGTTATACAAACATGGGCACTTGTTTATCCGGGCTCATCTCAATTTCGTCGATATTGAACTACACCTTTGCCTAATTTTGACAGCTCAGTGCGTTAGATCCCCCATTCAACGTCATCCCAGGCATATTTGTGTTACGAAAATATTGCATCTTAGCGAACTTTTGAGGCCAAGAGAGCGACCCAGTCTGTACCAGTCTGCGCCGCTGCGGCCGTGCATCACCGCAGCGAGCGATATAGCAGCGTATATTGTTGGAAACCGGGTCGCTCTTTGGACCTTAAAAGTGCAGTAAGACGCAATATTTTCGTAACATAAATATGCCTGGTATGATAATGAATGGTGTTAGTAACGTTAGTAATGAGGTATCCAATTAACGCAAAACTGAAGTTATAAAGACAAAATCTAGTTGGGCCCGGATAAACAGCGAAACAAAAATCATTCCAAACGACTTCCCGCTCGGTGATCTCTTATTTATAGATGTCAGCGTTGACGCGCTATCCCAAAGCGAGATTTGTATGCAAATACGATTGCGACCTGTCCTGTGAATCGGCGATAGGATCCCCCCCGGCGACTAGACATAGTGGAGCGGCATAGTCTAGAATACCATAACGATTGTGCAATATGTGATAAAAGCATGACATTTGGTGAATATGTAGACTAATATGTGTGGAAAATTTTCAGATATTGGGCCAACTAAAATTATACTCGTGCAGGCCGCCATTTTGAAATTCTAAATGGCTGATATATAATTCAATTAAACACCATAACGATTGTGTAATAGGTGATAACAACATGAAACTTTGTGAATATGTAGACTAATATGTATGGATCATTTTCAGATATTGGGTCATCTAAAATTATACCCGTATAGGCCCCCATTCTGAAATTCAAAATGGCTGACATATAGTGACATTTAATTTGTGTAAATAAATTACTCTTATTAGTTATGTAATGTATATTACATAAAACGTAAACAACTGTTGTTGATTAGGAACAGCACGCCATTTTAATTGTTGGAAGTGACAATTGGTACAGGCAGACATTGCATCAGCCGGTACTGCTGATTCCTTCTTGCATACATCACACGTTACATACACAAGACGAGCCCACCAAATCACTGCAGCCGCTTTGATTTGTACATTCTTCAACATCATGCCTATGACTATTACAAACACACACATAGAGACAATGAGATGTGTTTGTTGCGATTTGAAGACTGGTGTGATGAACAAAGACAAAACAATCCTCAATTTCAGTACTGGGCAACAGTGATGGATCTGGAATTGTGCATTCTTGCATACGTGTGTTCTCTGCGAGAGGCCAACTTCTCCGTGTATCTAGATGCTCTGACCAAACTTGTCCCATGGTTCGACGCTTTAGACAGAACCAACTATGCCCGCTGGATCCCAGTCCATCTGGGAGATATGGCCGAGCTGCCGACAAAGCACCCACAAGTTGCCGCAGAATTCAACGCTGGGCACTTCACTGTGCAGAGGATTTAGCGCGTGTTCTCAAGTTTTCCGATTGACTAAGCCCACGAACACAATGATGCGTCCATTAAGGGAGATGGCGGAGCAGTTGGTTTGCCAGACAACCCAGGGGCCCTTCATCGATGGATGGTTGCAGGTCTAGAAGTCTCAAGATTCATAGCAGAGTTTGAAGAATCCTGTCAACACTGGGGGAAACGAGTGGAGCCACGTCACCATGACCAAACGCCGAGTGTACGGAAAGCATTTGCGAAAGATTTTCGCTCACTCGTTAGCGTGATCGAGGAGCTTGGCAATCCGTTTGCAGAGGAAAGCAAGGACTTGCTAGTCCCTGACACAAGGGAGATCGCAGATCGGGCTGTAGTTGAGACGGCCTATAATCTGGAGAAGATTGGTAAAGACCAAGTAAGAAATTCGATGTATTCACGAAAATGTGCCTCATCGACAGGACCAATTAAGTCACTATATGATGCTAAGCGTCGCAACAGGCTACCGTTGTTCAGCATCTCCACATCCAATGTCGCGACTAAAGGGAAACAACAGCGCACCTCGACGAAGAGAGATGTAGAACTGTTCTCAATGTTCTACATTAGTTGTCAGACGAGGGATGACAATTTAGATGAATTCTTTCGGCTCGAGAATCAAGCATGTCCTCCTGCTCTGTCTGATGCGGGACGACTACGCCTCGGCACCAAGAGTGACCTTCTGACATGCCTAGAAGAACTGTCTTCGCCACAGTGTGAGCCACCTGCTGCTACCGCTGTTGTTCTTGGTGGAGCAGCAATCGTCCAGATATTGAAGACAGGCACAGCAGGTTTCCATCCTATATGGCTCTGGCCAACTTCGAAATGCATCACCCTTGGATCTGATGTGGGACAGTTACATAGCGGATTCTCTGAAAGGACTAACCAGAGTAAAACGTGGCCAGGGGGCGTGTAAACGCGTTATGGGTGCAGCACCCATACCGGGAAACTGGAATAACTTCCTACGTGTCGACAGTAACAAGACTGAGCTGTTTAGCTTCCTCACGAAGGTTCTCATCCAGTTATTTGATGAGGATGGAAAGCAGCTTGTGATCACAAATGGAGAGCAGATACTCTCTTCGCCTCCATTGAATGAAATCAACTCGCTCGTCCCATGCACACACGAAGAGGGAGACACCCGTATGTTTTTGCCTATGGCACATGCAGCACAACATGGTCATCATCACCTTATCATATGCACAGTCGACACTGATGGTGTGGTATTGTCCGTAATGATTGCGCAGACTCTAGCAGCTAATGAGGAATTATGGCTGGCATTCGGAATAGGGCGAAATTTTCGTTATTTACCGGTCCATCAATTATCTGTCATCCACGTACCAGATAAATCGCCCGCTCTTCCAATGTTCCACTCACTAACAGGGTGTGACACTGTATCATCCTTTGCTGGACTTGGACAGATTACAGCATTGGCAACCTGGACCTCGCTACCAGAGCTACCGATGCACTACTTAGTTTGGCCTGTGCGCTAAGTGACATACCAGTGGAAAGTATGCGTGTTATCGAAAGGTTTGTAATAGTTCTCTCTGACCGAACAAGCATTTTCACTGATGTGAACAAAGCCAGAAAGAAGTTGTTCGCGAAAACCAATTCGGTGCAAAGAATTCCACCAAAGTAAGTTGCACTGAAGCAACATATGAAGAAGGCTGTCTATCAAGGTGGTCATATCTGGAGACAGGCAATGCTACCAACTCCTTTGCACTCTTCCCCCACTAGTTGGGCCTGGATCAACACGGACAGTGGTATGTATGAGCCTTACTGGACAAACCTGCCCGAACCGTCACAAATCTGCTATGAACTGGTTTCGTTCGGCCGCAAGAAAGGGTGTCATAAGCGCTGCAAGTGTCACAAAGCTAATAGTCGATGCACAGTGTTCCGGTCAGTAACAATGTAAGAGTATTTGTGTTCATACATTCAACAACTGAAATGTATAATACGACGTTACTGTTTAAGCTGTTTTTCAGTATTAAGTATAATTAATAATGACATAGTGACAGAATAGCACACGTTTTGTTTTATATGTCTTTGAGTGTCATGGCCATTAACAGGTAATACTTGTTTGGTGTTCTGAGTAGATCACTTTCGGCATAGTTGATCACAGTGGGTCATACACAAGTGAAAGTAAAATGAAATAGAAAACGTTAATAACAATTCAGTTTTTTATGTTCTAAAACTTGATATAATGGCACTACATGTTTTAATTCATAAAAAGTGTAAATAAGTTAAGAATTCATAGCAATTTATGAACCCTATATGTCATGATCTCGTAGGTAGGCTTTACCTCCAATTTCAAGTAAAAATGGGCTCTGTAATTCAAATGAATGCGCATGCGCACAGGGGTATAATTTTGAGTGGCCCAATATCTGAAAACGACCGTCATATATTAGTCTATATACTGGACGAGTTTGGTGCTTTTATCACAAAACGCACAATTGGTTTGTTATGCCGCGCCACTAACATGGAAATATTGTAACGAAAATATTTTGCGAAGTAAACGAAAGTAACGAAATAAAAAGTAATGTTACTTTAGAAGTATTTGTACTTCGTTACATGCCACTACTGACTAGAGGAAATTAAATTACATTACCAACGGAGCAGTGTAGATTAGATTTAAGAAAGTTCTCATTTTCACAAAGGACTGTAAATGAATGGAACAGATTATCTGCTGATTGTGCGGGTTCTAGTAGCGAGAATATGTTTAAACATTAAATCGACACATACCTCAGAAGGGCTGGATACACATAAATAAAAGGGTTGGACTCTCGATAAGCCAAACGCTTCCTAGTCCACCTGGCATCTAGAGTTAATTCTCTGTGTGGCAATCTTGTAAAAACATATAAAACTGGTTAAATCTTGTTAAGTCATTACCACGCCTTCGTAGATTCTTTCATAAGTTCGTGAACTGGACCTCATTGGCAGGAAGTGATACTATCTTAGCTGTAGTGATCGGTGAAAACAAGACCATCCGGTGCGGCAGTCTCACGCTACACCACAGCCTCGTGCTTCGTCGTGTGGGAGGCACAATTTGATCAGTGTTTCTCATTTGGACGTTTTGATTTTGAAGTGTTCGATAAGAAATTCCTTAACCTACTAAATCGCATGCTGCGTGAAACACATCAACTGATATACGGGATTTGTTGCAGATAATCCATGTCGCTTGCAGCAGACTGATTTAGCTAGTAATTTGCTGCCTTTGTCAACAAGGCATCAAAGATAAGATCAGGACACGGAACGTATCTATCTAATATCCCTTCTTTCCAACAACTAAGCTGACTCTTGAACTGAGAGATCGTAGTTATGAAAGCCGTCTTGCCGCATTGAGTTGATTAGCTGACAATAATATTGCCTGGGGTGTCTTACCGGGTATTGTCACCATCGCATTTTCTGTCGGGTTTCGGATGCATTCATTGATATTTCGCTGGATCTCATATTAGAAGTGCCAATATTCAGACATATCGGTCTCCGGGAGTACAGGACGTTTATATACTTGCAACAAAGTTATCTGTCTCAAACTAAAACGAGGCAATCAGGTTTTTGAGACATATTTTGATAGCGAAACCAGATCGCGTGACTACAGTGAGCCATATTGGTGACAATACATGTCTTCACACAGGACATGGGAACGAATATGTAGAATATACAATGGGGGGAACTGTACTAAGTACTACTGTAAAAGAAAAAGACTTAGGGCTGACAATTAGTGCTGACATGAAGGTTTCAGAGCAGTGTGGAATTGCAGCTTCAAAGGGAAATCAAATCCTTGGATTGATTAGGCGAAATATAGCATATAAAGAAAAAGAACTAATAATACCGCTGTACAAAACAATAGTTAGGCCTCATTTAGAATATTGTATACAAGCGTGGAGGCCATACCGCAAGAAGGACATAGATATGCTACAAAGAGTACAGAGGAGAGCGACTAAAATTATACCAAAACTGAGGGACATTAGTTATGAAAAACGCCTAAAAGAATGTGGTTTAACAACACTAGAGACCAGGAGATTGAGAGGAGATCAGATAGAAGTGTTTAAAATATTGAATGGTTATGAAAATATTGATAGAAATATGTTTTTTTCAGTTAAGAAAGATAGAAGGACTAGAGGACATGAAGTTACATTAGTAAAGGAGCAGTGTAGATTAGACGTGAGAAAGTTCTCATTTTCACAAAGGACTGTGAATGAATGGAACAGATTATCTGATGATTGCGTGGGTGCTAGTAGTGTGAATATGTTTAAAAATAAAATCGACACATACCTCAGAAGGGCTGGATATATGTAGATAAAAGGGTTGGACTCTCGATAAGCCAAAGGGCTTCCTTGTCCACCTGCCATCTAGAGTTAATTCTCTGGATGGCAATCTTGTTAAATCTTGTTAAATCTTGTTAAATATTTCTTTTTTCGGTCAAAGTTGTAAGCAACTGTTCACATTAATCACCACATGAAAGTTATCGAACTGTCCGTGGTTTTTATATATTCAATGCGTTGGGTCTTGTCGTACAGTGATGATTTTGAACATTGTTTTCGTGCGGTTGATAAAATAGGGGTTTTAATTAATAATATCGATACCTTGCAGAAATATTTCTAAAATGTTTGGTGAAAACTGTATGTTATGTGTTTTATGATTATGATCTACGATTATACTTACTATACAGCCTAGTTAAACAAGTGACCTGTAGACCAACTCAGTTGCAGGCTACGCATTAGCGTTAATGAAATAATATATTCTGCGCCCACATCCCCAGAAGCCAAAGCAGGAAGTGTACCAAAAGAAAACGTTATTCAATATGAATATCTGTAAACAGTTGTAATGCAGGATGGATACACCAGTGAGTTAACAGTTAATATGAATGGAGAAAATTACAAAGAATCGGCGTGGCAACTAAAAACCCTTATACCAATGTTGGTAGTAATTATAGAAACAAATAGTAAATCAGAACTAGATGGTCGTAGCTGAAGTAGGCTTGCTTATGGAGTAAGCATTGTATGTAAAACTGTCTGTTGCTTAGATGAAACTACACATGCACCGAGTTCGTCTCTGTAGCCCGGAAGACAATATTGTTTTAATTCGCATTTTGCATGTGGTTCTAGATTTATTTACTTTGACATCCAATAAAATACAAATTACCAAAACAAATAAAAGAGGGTTCCTTAATAAAAACACCAAATTAAAAGTTTGAATTTTTTTACAAAGCAATCTTTGATCACATATATAAAGCATAAATATATAATTATATGAACTACACGCACACCCGCCCACATCTACCCACCTACACCCACATAGACACACACAAACACAGACAGACAGACAGACAGACAGACAGACAGACAGACAGACAGACAGACAGACAGACAGACAGACAGACACACACACTCACACACACACACACACGCTCACTCACTCTCACGCACACGCGCACTCGCACGCACGCGCGCACACACTCACACACAATTGCCGCTCACCATTAATAAGAACTCCCGATGAAAAAAATTACTTGGAAATTGGGTCAGATTCTTTTGTGTACGTTGGATGTGCGTGTGGTTTTGTTTTATTATGTAAGTTTAATTTGAAACTCACATTAGTCTCGCTTTAATTCAACTATTCTGTGATCACGAGTATAAAAACCGTAGCACAGGTGTTACATCACATCACACGCATCACTTACCGGCCACTGCCATGAGACACGAGATGACCAACGGCGTCGGACAGCGAACGCAACTAGACAAATAGAAAGACATTCATCAGCATCACTTAATGTCTACGTAATAGGTTACATGAAGATTTACGGGGAACGCTTTGCCTGCTATTTTTTTAGAGAAGCGCAGCGGTTTACGGAATTTCCGATGATAACTGCCGGATAGAGGTCACATTATCTCTCTATCTCCCTCCACAGTGAGGACATTGGACCACTGATTCATGATATTGTTTTATTTGTAGTGTCATATTAATCATTTATTATTTTATTTATTTATTATATTTATTTTTATTTAATTAACTAATGTATTTTATTTATATTTTTATTGTTGTGAATTGTATATTTTATCAAAGGTTGTGTAAATGTTGATGTAAGAATGTAGTGTGAGATGGCCCATTGAAAATCACCATATAACACGTGACATGGTCACCATAATTAAATAAAGCGTTTACTACTACTACAGGGTATTTCGACGGTTGGCGTTTTCTTTTCTAGTTGCAACTTGTTTGTCATGAACAATTACACTAGTAGGCTGTTACAATAAACACAGATTATGGTAGTTGGAATCTATGTATTTAAGAACTATTGTGATGTGCATTCAATAATCTGGAAATGTTGCTATTGTATATAGCTGATTCGATCCATGGCTTAAAGTATGCAGCGTTAGTTACACAATCCGTTTTTACAATGCCAGTCAAGAAAACTGGCTAATTGGTAGGGACAAGGTACGTTGCAAAATAAGAATTCAGACGTGCCAGATACACAACAAGAACGTTAGTATGTTGAAGTATACAAACAATACTGCACTGTCAACCACACCAGCAGAGGACAGGTTGTAGTTAACATTGCGAAACGCACATAAATGGAAAATAACATAATACATTGAATAATCGTTGAAAAACAGGATGATCTGGATGATTATAAATTAGCACTAGTTCTCAGAAGATAAAATGGAGGTGAATATGACACCGACCCAACACAACAACATTAAGCAGTACCAGAGATCATTGACTTGGAACTGAAGAGAACAAGAAGACACATCATATATATATATATATAGAGAGAGAGAGAGAGAGGGGGGAGAGCGAGAGAGAGAGAGAGAGAGGGAGAGAGAGAGAGAGAGAGAGAGAGAGAGAGAGAGAGAGAGAGAGAGAGAGAGAGAGAGAGAGAGAGAGAGAGAGGGAGAGAGAAAGAGAGCCAGACAGACTGACAGACTGACAGACTGACAGACAGAAAGACAGATAGACAGACAGAGTCACAGACTCAGACGGAGACAGAGAAGATGGGTTGCATTACATATGGAAGGATCTGGAACAAATGGCTTCAAGCAACCAATCTTGGAGGACCTTGGCCGTGGTCCATGATCCTAGCGGGCAAACAAGGCTACATAAGTATATAGTTCTTCGCAAAAAATATATGGCGTGAACCTGAACCGGGAGTTGCATGTAAATATATTGAGGAAGAATATTATACATAAAAATATAAGCTTTACGGGCACGAATAATGAAAAAAGTATGTAGTAGACATCGATGTGATAGCAATGATTGGTCAGTTGCCCAGTCACCTTGTGTCACTACTAACTCGGAAGAGCGGGTGCATTATTACATTAAATAATTCTAAACTAATAACGAATAGCAATTACCAAATGATGCCAATCTACGCCTTCGCGCGAAATTTCTACAACTCGCATTAACATCATTTGCGGTGACCAGAAGACAATAATACTATGTTGCCTTAAAGACGTTTTGTCGTTTTGTAATAAGTTCACATCATTCATCTTCGAAGACACAACAGAGGACTGTTGTTTTGAATGTATTTTGAAACTATTCTACAGTATTTTCAACTTAGGTTCAGAACATTCAGTGTCCAAATTCAAAACCGTTCGTTTGCATAATAGTAAGATCTCTATTGTTTTGATCATAATTTATAATCATATTATTACGTTTCATTATACATACATACATGCATACATACGTACGTGCGTGCGTGCGTGCGTGCATGCATACATACATACATACACACATACATACATAAATACATACACAAATACATACATAAATACATACATAAATACATACATACATGCATACATACATGCATACATACAGGCATGCATGCATGCATGTATGCATACATACATACATACATACATACATACACACACACACACACATAAATACATACATACATACATACATACATAAATACATATATAAATACATACATACATGGATACATACATACATACATCCATACATGCATACATACATGCATACATACATACGTACATACGTACGTACGTACGTACGTACGTACGTACATACGTACGTACATGCATGCATGCATACAAACATACATACATACATACATACATACATACATAAATACATGCATACATACATACATATATATGTACACACACACATACATACATACATACATACATACATATATACATACGTACGCACGCACGCATACATACACACATTATCTTTTTCAATTACTCAAACGAGTAAAACACCAGACTATTTTTAGTCCTTTGGCCGAAGGTCCAAGGGACTATTGCCATCACTCTGCGTCCGCCGTCCGCCGTCCTCCGTCCGCCGTCCGCCGTCAGCTGTCGTATTTCAGAAACCGTTCAGCAACTTTTTTCTAATTTTGCATATACATATCTTGGGGCACTGCCACAATGCACGAGTAATCTGTATTTGATTGAATCATTTTAAGGGCTCCCTAGGGCCTCCAAGGACCCCAAAACTGGTGAAAATGTAACATTTGGCCTATTTTTTCAAAAACTGTTCAGCAACTTTTTTTCTAATTTTGCATAGATGTATCTTAGGGTGCTGCCATTATATACAAGAAATCTGTATTTGATTGAATCATTCCAAAGGCACCTAAGGGTCCCCGAAAGTGCCAAAGTTTTACATTATCTAGTGATGTGGTTTTGAGAAGTGCCTTTGAGACCACCCCCAACAGTAGATTTTGTTTAATGTGCCACAAAGTCAGCAGTGTGACTAATCTCTACAGCCCAGTCCATTGAGACCTTGACTAATCTTTAATTGGTCACAGCACCCAGGCAGAGTAGACACACTTGACCCCTGTTAGACTGAACAGTTGCCTAACACTTTTAAACTGTATCTTCAAAACTATTGATTTTCTATAATTGCAAGTTGTGTTTATTTTGATGTTCATTTAATTATTATAAAATGGTGTGACTGTGATGTCTTGTCTTGTGTTAGACTGAACAGTTGCCTAACACTTTTAAACTGTATCTTCAAAACTACTGATTTTCTATAATTGCAAGTTGTGTTTATTTTGATGTTCATTTGATTATTATAAAATGGTGTGACTTTGGTGTCTATTGGTTAAAGATGTATTGTCTGTAGAAACCTGTAGGTGACAAACATAGAAAATTAATATTTTGTCACCTGTAGGTGACAAACATAGAAAATTAATATTCTGGACAACGATAGAGTGAAATATCCTACACTTTATTTATATCAAATGCATTCTACTTTTCTGTTTACGCTTGCCATGCCTTGTGTAGACATGGTACTGTGTAAATCAATTGTATCAATATAGACTAATAATTACAGATTCACAATATAGTTGACACCTGAAACAACGAAATGTCAACCATTAGAAGAGTTGACATAGTTAAGGCACAATAAAGCCTTTTGTGTCAAGACAAATACAATTCAACCAATACCCCTATCTGAACACTGCCTGTTCTTCACCTATTACATTCGCTTTGTTTAGGTATGTAGTTGTTTTTATAGAAAATTTTAGTTTCTTTCTGTACCTGTCTACGTATGATAACCATTTGTCCGCCCTGCTCACAATAAACATCACATGAATGATAAAATGAAGATCACTGCCACTTAACTTGTGGATTATTATTAATATAAAACTGCTCTGCTACTGCTTGGTGGACAGTTAATTAGTGGATCAAGTTCAAATACATCAGCACGTTTTTCACACCTGCATGGTAGTTTAGGCTCTGTAGTGTGCTGGCAGCTACTAAACTTATAGGTTTGTGTGAAAAGGATAGTTGGCAGAAGAACTAACTTCAAAGCACCATTGCATCCATTTAGCCAGGCAGTTGTCACACTGTCCCAGTGTCTGCTGCTATGTTTATATAATCATTATATAGGCTTAATGATCCCAATACACAAATCTGTTGGCACAATGTCAGATAATGGAACTAGGTTAAACATCTTAACAATAACTATAAATAGTTCTGTGGTGCTGTTTTTTTCAGTGAACAGTTAACATGTAAACATTTTACTTCCATCATAACCCTTAATGATCTGTAACTATGATTCACCAAAAAACATTTGATTAATAATTACCTACAGGGTTGTTTGATTTATGCCGGGCAGAAACAGTTTCTGCCCGGCAGAAACAGCAACAATAGGAAATACATGCCACTGATAGGCAAACGTGTTCTTTTGATAGAAAATTTCAGTTTCTTTCTGTACCTGTCTACGTATGATAACCATTTGTCTGCCCTGCTCACAATAAACATCACATGAATGATAAAAGGAAGATCACTGCCACTTAACTTGTGGATTTTTATTATTATAAAACTGCTCTGATACTGCTTGGTGGACAATAAGCTGCAACTGTCTTTGAGTTTGTTTACATTTTGACAAACTACTATTATTTAGCACTAATTTTTGAACGAATCACATTTTGAGAATGCATGTCATTGTTTGTGTAACTTTTGTATGCTTCATTTTCTGCTGCTACAAGTTGCATTCATCTGACAGATTACTCAATTACCTATCCAATGATAATACATACGTTGTGGTGTTAGAAATATATAGCTTTGGTATATTGTACACAAGGGTTGTGATAGGAAACTACTGGACATTGCGACAGTGCAGAGAGACAGTACGAGATGTGTCACTCAGTATATGAAGTGTGACTTTCAGATACTTCATTTTGTAGTGCTATCGATTATGATGGGCCTCTCCATTAGCTCCCTATATATTTGTAAGTTAGGTGAGTAACACCTTCGAAGTTCTGACAGCAGGACACCGCCTTCGATGAAGTCGAGACAAAGTTATGGAGCATTGAACATGGTAGGGTTCAAAAAGTGAAAATGAAGAAAACGGCTGTTGAAGTTTTACATTATATATGCAAATGGATTGCATGGAAATATTACATGCACAACATTCAAATGTGGCACACAGTATGTAATATGTATGTTATGTTGCAATGATACACTGGAAGTACAAATGTGCTGCTACAAAGACTTATCAAGTTATGCCAGATTATGTCTTCATGTGTAAAACTAAGAGGACAGATTATCTGAGAGCAAAAGGTAGACTCACTGTTTGACACAGTTTAAAACCTACAGACAACTGTCCAGTTTAACAGGGGTCTAGTGGCTTAATGCTGTCTGTTGACACAAGATACTGCCAGTGACCAATTACAGATTAGTCCCAGCTTCCATCAAACAATAGCAGGCAGAGAATCTTAACTCCACAGCTGGGTATAATACACAACCAGTGCCACCACTGATTCATGGTCAAGTAGATTAGCTCAATGCACCTACTAAGACAATACACAACACTGTGAGTGACAGTGTCCAGAGTGAGGCCTAAGCAGTGTCCTCATTGCTGAATAGATCAATTAAACCTGTCAAGTGGGTGACATTCTGCACAAGTGTTCATTAATCCTTAGTGTTGTTCAGAACACCAGACTGACCACATACCTAAACAAAGCGAATGTAATAGGTGAAGAACAGGCAGTGTTCAAATAGGGTTATTGGTTGAATTGTATTTGTCTCAACGCAAAAGGCTTTATTGTGCCTTCATCGATTATAAGAAAGCATTTGATTTAGTAGACCGGTCCTCCCTGTGGTCTAAGATAATGTTATGCGGTATTAATGATATTGTGTTGAAAGTTGTATACAACATGTACAAAAATGCTAAATCATGTATAAATGAGGGCCAGGCTGTGTCAGCCTTCTTCTCATGTGTAGAGGTATGGCAAGGAGAAAACTTGTGTCCTTTGTTATTTGCTATTTACCTGAATAATGTTGAACACTGTTAGTCACAATTATAACGGACTTGACAAGGCAGCTGGTTAAATTTACATATATAGTGTATAGCGGAGCTATGTCAACTCTTCTAATGGTTGCCATTTGGTTGTTTCAGGTGTCAACTATATTGTGAATCTGTAATTATTAGTCTATATTGATACAATTGATTTACACAGTACCATGTCTACACAAGGCATGGCAAGCGTAAACAGAACAGTAGAATGCATTTGATATAAATAAAGTGTAGGATATTTCACTCTATAATTGTCCAGAATATTAATTTTCTATGTTTGTCACCTACAGGTGACAGAATATTAATTTTCTATGTTTGTCACCTACAGGTTTCTACAGACAATACATATTTAACCAATAGACATCACAGTCACACCATTTTATAATAATCAAATGAACATCAAAATAAACACAACTTGCAATTATAGAAAATCAATAGTTTTGAAGATACAGTTTAAAAGTGTTAGGCAACTGTTCAGTCTAACAGGGGTCGAGTGTGTCTACTCTGCCTGGGTGTTGTGACCAATTAAAGATTAGTCAAGGTCTCAATGGCCTAGGCTGTAGAGATTAGTCACAGCTTTTGACTTTGTGGAACATTACACAACATCTACTGTTGGGGGTGGTCTCAAAGGCCCTTCTCAAAACCACATCACTAAATAATGTAAACCTTTTGCACTTTGGGGGCCCCTTATGTGCCCTTAGAATGATTCAATCAAATACAAATTTCTTGTATATAGTGGCAGCACCCTAAGATACATCTATGCAAAATTAGAAAAAAAGTTGCTGAACAGTTTTAGAAAAAATAGGCCAAATGTTACATTTTTACCAGTTTTGGGGTCCTTGGAGGCCCTAGGGAGCCCTTAAAATGAATCAATCAAATACAGATTACTCGTGCGTAGTGGCAGTGCCCCAAGATATGTCTATGCAAAATTAGAGAAAAAGTTGCTGAACGGTTTCTGAGATACGGCAGCTGACGGCGGACGGCGGACGGAGGACGGCGGACAGCGGACGCAGAGTGATGGCAATAGTCCCTTGGACCTTCCGCCAAAGGACTAAAAATGCTGCTTTTTATAATAGTACACATTTCCGGTTTTATTTGTCATGTTCGCATAGGATTTCAACAACGCATCGGATAATTAATGAATAATTCTAGCGATATTGATAAAAACTGGCATATGCTAACCACAGCCGATTGTTACTGGCTTTGACAACTGACCTGGGGAGATGCGGGCGGAAGAATGTCATGCTCGGTGTGTCGCGTGGCAGACAACTCCCGGACCAGAAGCGTGGCTTTAAGCTCGGCGACTTAACCCGTCACAACTCCGCAACGCCTTTATTTATACACCATGCATCAGCATAATATATATAATATAAGGTGCGATCCATTACGTGATGCGGGACTCGGTTTAATTAATTTACTGCCGTAAACAAAGATATCACCGCGGTTGCGTTTCTGTTCCACATGAGATCGCATTGGCCAAATTGGTTAATTCCGCTTCCGGTCATGTTTCCGCGGTCGTACTTTTACGACAACAAAGATCGTGTTCGTAGATGTTGGTGTGACAAAATTCGTTTACATGTAACGGAAGACTGTGTCGGTGAAGATATCACTTTGAAGGGGAGATCATCCCGAGTGACATAGGAGGCACATAATATACGTCACACCGCGTACAATGACACAACACACCTGACGCCGGTTCTACTGCTGGTAATGCTCCCGTGCAAGGTATTCCACAGTCTTACTTCACAAACAGAAATACACATTGATTTTTGTGTGGTATGCATTCGATCACTTTGAAAGGTATCTTTCTGACTAGAATCATGTGTTGAGACATACCGTATAAACATTGTTTGCAAACTATTTGGTAGTTCATTATGATGTGCCTTGTGAAGTTGTACATTATAATCGCTGTCTTAAATTTAACTAAGTCTACAAACGTCAAAATGCTCAGTTGCTTAAAAAGGGTGTTGGTATGCTCTAAACGTTTTACGCCACAGATCAGACGAACTATTCGTTTCTGCAGCACAGTAATACACCTAATGTTTTTGATGCATAGGTGTTACCCCATATATCGCTGCAATAGCTAATATATGGCAAGAACAGGGAATAATACAATATGTACATTCCATCCTGATTAATTAAACAACTTGCTTTGTAAATGATCGCTGCCACTTTCAACAGTTTTGTTCCAACCGTATAGATGTTGATGTTTCCAGTTTAGTTAGTCATCAAAAAATACTCCAAGAAATGTAGTTACACATGTATACTCTGGTTATTCGTTCGTTATTTAAGCACACATTAATGTCAACATCTGGTGTGCGGCTTCCGAATAACATATAATTCGTTTTGGACAAGTTGAGTGATAATTTGTTTACAGCAAACCGTTTGCACAATTTAGCAAATTTACCAAGTTCTCTATTTAACATGTCACGTAGTTCTATCAGATTGTTACCAGTACAAAATATATTCGTATCATCAGCAAAAAGTATGAATTTCACTAACGATGATACGTTACAAATATCATTAATGTCAAGGACAAATAAACGTGGACCCTAATATAGACCCTTGCGGAACTCCACGTGTGACATCTAAAAGCTCCGAAATACACCCGTCAATATTTACAAATTGCTTCCTGTTCGAAAGGTAGCTTTTAATCCAGTCATTTGCTATTCAACGCACACAATAATAATTCATTTTTTTCATGATCTACTGTGTCAAACGCCTTTTTATTATCAATAAATACACCGATTGCAAGCTTTTTACTGTCCTTAGCATTTGAGATTTCTTCTATTAATTCCAATACGGCATGTGACGTGGACATATTAGCACGGAACCCGTACTGATTCGAACTTAATTTGTTATTAGCATTTAAAAAGCTCTCTGTTCTGGCAAGGACCAATTTTTTCCAAGATTTTAGAAAATTGTGGCAAGAGAGAAATTGGCCTATAATTTGTAATGTATGTTTTCGTTCTACTTTTAAATAGGGGTATTACTTTGGCAATTTTCATTCGTGTTGAAAACACACCAGTTCTAAATGAATTATTATACATATGTGTGAGAGGTTTGCTTATTACATGAATGACCTTAGCAACAATGTCCATACGTATATCTTCAAAGTCTGAAAATTTCTTTTTGCTACACACCTTCACTGTGTTTTATGTGACAGTTTTTAAATAATTCGCCAGGCGTCTATCAAACGCAAAGATATTTTGTAGTGTGACATTTATTAAGATGACACATAAAACGGTTACAAATGTTACTATTAAGTGTACTTATAGTATAACACCGCAGTCCAGCGTCTGTAAAAAAAATAACGAGATATGACGTAAATACATGGTGAGCACGATGTGTCCAAGCACACTAAAGCACGAACTGTGCCGGGATGGAGCCACGGTAACTACTTCTTCCTGAGGTAAGACCACATTTAAATTTTACATAGGCGGCCATTATAACGTTTCCTACACTTCCTGCCAAATTTGTCTTACGATTTTCTCGAAAATTTTACAGCATATTTAACCTCCATTGACACAAGTGCTGTGGAAAACTCGTGAAATTCTCATACCTCATTTTTCAGAAAAATCCACCCAAACCTGACACCCCTCAATTTCGCCCCAATCTGGTGATGGATTTTGAAATATTGGTGCGTGCTGCAAAATAGCCACTGTGCGAATACGCGAGCGACTAGTGTATATGTATTGCTACCTCGTGAAAGATCTAATGCAGTAGTACATTCAGTATTCACTGGACTAACATGTGCCATGTCAAAATGTTCGAAAAAATTCACACATCACACCAAAACGGTAGTTTCAAGTGAGTAATGGCGGACGAATCCTTATTGTGGTCTTACCCCTCCACTGGACTAACATGTGCCATGTCAAAATGCTCGAAAAAATTCACACATGACACCAAAACGGTAGTTTCAAGTGAGTAATGGCGGACGAATCCTTACTGTGGTCTTACCCCTCCTGCACAACACACACACACACACACACACACACACACACACACACACACACACACACACACACACACACACACACACACACACACACACACACACACACACACACAGAATGACACCGGAGAAGTTTTCTTACGAAGTCCTCCATTGACGTATGTTTGGAGTTGGCTAGGACACCAGACAAAACGAAATCCTCGAGCGAGTCACAGTGCGTTGCAGCGTCATCTGACTGCCTTTAACGATTTCCCTTATTGACCTAAATATTACTTTGGCACTGGCGCTCTGCGCGGCCACGGCATGGCTTCCAGGTGACGGGCGATTTTCAGTTGGACAGAAGTTCGTTATACGGCGAAATTTTTTGGGAGAAGGTGTTCGTAATAACCGTGAATTCGTTATACCCGTGTTCGTAATATGCGTGAACGCTAAAAATAGAAAAGATAGGTAAAACATCCGTACGTAAGAAATTGTTTCGTTATATCCGTCAATTCGTTGTATACGTGTTCGTTATAAGCGTGTTGCACTGTATATACAAACTGATCAACGTAATGACATACAAACAAACGTTGTTATCTTATTAATGCACTGTCCACAAATGGGAAACGTCTGGGAAAGTCATATGTTTATTTCTGGGTTAACGCCGTGACAATTCCAAATGAATACATATTCAAAGCGTCTATACACAATATTGGTGCTCAAAAGTCTTCGTTCCGTTTGTGCACGAGAGCGAAGTAGCCTACTTTGTATTCATCGTCAGCTCTTTATGCGTTCATATGGGAACAGCGCAAAGAGCATGCCTACGTCACGCGGTTCACAGGTCAATCGTGCTGCATGTTGGAAGTCGAGCACATTCCGGTAGTAGTGTTCTAGCGATGCAACGAGACATAATCCTTTTAATAGCTGGTGACACTCTTCCATATCTGTGATCTAAGTGCTTGCTTTTGTATGTATTGTTCTGACACAGTTTCTCTTGCCGAAAATCAGTAGTATGAGTGTTATACGTATATGGACTCTGTCCAGCAGTGCATTATTAATGTTCTGTTCCTGCACACACATCCTCTTCCATATACAGAGTTATTGCATATTTAGGAGATTTAAACACGCATTCGTCATTACTGTTTTAACGTGCATAAATTATTCACAGAGAAGTCGCATTTTAGAATGGCAACATGCAATCTGGAATCTATGTATATCCGTTGTTCTTCGCTGCTCCTTTAGTCGGCAGGATCGGGGGTGGTTGTAATTTCCGGTACCAGTGTCACACTATCCAACGGCATCGTGAGAGTCGTGTTGTCGGTATGTGACCATCATCTTCATCTAACCAGTTAACCTGGGTAGCAATGATGGATCAAGATGGGTTTTGTAGTGACTGGTTGACATAGATTATACATTTACTTACGCATTTTAGAAGCATGATAATTTTTGCATAATTTATGTTGTACACTTTACGAATCTAGGACGTGTCGGAGATACCAATGGACGGTGAAGTTAAACACTACATATTGACGCAATGCGAAAACGGCAACATGCTCCATGCACTCATGAACGCACGCACACACTCACACGTACGCACGTACTCATGCATGCACACACACGCACATATACGAACGAACGCACACATGAACGTACGCACGCACGCTACGTATCGATTTCGATCTCGATCGACCCAACTAAATCGTTATCGATCTGTTCAATTCATACACACATACGCTCGCACACTGGGGTCGATTATGACTGTAATTGTAATCGGTAGTATATTATACTCACAGTTGTAATCGCAATAGACTTTTCTAAAGCAATGTATTCGTAATCGTAATTGTGTCGTGTAATCGTGTAATCAGACCCGATTACACATGATTATACCTAATATTTTTTTTTTCAAACTGATTAAACATGTCATAATATTTTTGATTCCAATATATATACAGTTATTAAACATGTCATAATATTTTTGATTCCAGTATGTATATAAAAAATATTATGACATGTTTAATCACTGTTTGAAAAAATATATTAGGTGTAATCATGTGTAATCGAGTCTGATTACACGTTGTATTCAGTCATGCCTGCAGCCTACCCTTTGAAATACAACTGTGAAGTGCCTACAGTTGGTCAACTGCACAGTTTGTCAGAAGAGTTGATATGCCTGGTCACACCTGAAATTCAACCAATTCAAGCCATAGCATACTGTGAGATATGTGCAAGTACAACACAATGCACATTCTGCTTACAACACATTTTATTACACATATGTATATCTGGTTAATATTGTACGACATAGACTTAGCACATCATACATACTATAAAAATTGAGGAATGAAGACTGATTAAAAAACTGTAATCGTAAGCAGAGAACTGTAATCGTAATCGTAATCGATTTTTCCCAATTGTGTAATCGTAATCGCCTTTTCCCAAGGCAGTGTGATC
>CM034537.1:52502711-52507732 GCA_020002185.1 Paraescarpia echinospica
GACAACTCGTCAACTCATCTATAGCATCTGGTGTTGTTCCATGCTGCCTGAGACATGCCAACGTCACCCCTGTGCTTAAGAAGGCAAATCTCGATCAGGAGAATATGGACAGTTGTAGACCAATATCAAACCTGGCTTTTGTGTCAAAGCTACTTGAAATTTACGTTGCTCCCTGTCTGATCGACCACATGACTGATAACAATCTTCTTGAATAATATCAATCAGCCTACAAATCGCATCATTCCACGGAAACTGCGCTAGTTCTGGTACAGAATGACATCCTCGAGGCGCTAGACCGGCGGTATGGAGTCATCCTGGTGCTACTTGACATGTCGGCCGCCTTCGACACAGTTGACCATGAAATTCTGCTCAGCAGATTAGAACAACACTTTGGAATGGCTGGTTCCGTGCTGGTATGGATGCGATCATATCAAACCGACAGGTCGCAGTCAGTAAATATATCAGGTGGCGCTTCCAGCAAAACCAGCGTCGTTTGTGGCGTCTCTCAAGGATCGGTGCTGGGGCCTCTGTTGTTTTCTGCGTACACAGCACCTATCGGTAATAACATCAGAAGACACAACCTGGGCTTCCACATCTACGCGGACGATACCCAGCTATACATCAAATTAGATATGTCCGAAACCAACAGAATGTTGTCTCTACGCCGATCTGACCACTGAATCAACGACGTCCACGTGTGGACGGTCGATAATCGACTAAAGATGAATGATAACAAAACGGTCGCACTTGTGCTAGCATCACGAAACAATCAAGCGAAACACAACATCACCGTGATTAAAATGGGCGACTGCGACATGACACCAAGTCATTTTGCCAGAAACATCGGCGTTGTATTCGACTCGGAAATGTCGATGGTCAGTCGTGTAAAGCACACGTGCTGCGTAGCCTACTATCATCTGAGGAACATTGCGTCGATCCGATCTAACACTGAAAGCCGCAGTCCCTCTTATGTACTCTCTTGTTATATCGAGAATTGACTTTGCAAACTGTCTGCTATATGACATCCCCGACTGCCTAATGAACAAGCTGCAAAGAGTACAAAATGCTGCTGCTCGGCTGATGGTCCGCTGCCACAGATGGGACCATATCACATCAGTGCTCAAGAAACTGCACTGGCTTCCCGTGAAGCAACGCATTCATTACGCAATTCTGCTACTGACGTTTCGTGCTCAACACGGACTGGCACCAGCTGACATCCCCGACCTACTCCACAAACAAAGAGCTACTCGTGTGTTTCGTTCAACTACAAACAATGACTTGTACGTGCCACCATATCGCAGCCGATACGGCGACAGAACGTTCTCGGTATCTGCTCCACGACTGTGGAATTCACTTCCAAGCGAGATGAAGACAACCTGTTGCCTTGTGACTTTCAAAAGACTCTTTAAAACCCTTCTTTTCTGGGTTGCTTACACAACGTGGGCGCCACCAGTCAGTTTATTTTTTATTTTTTATTTTTTTATTTTGTACTTGTTTTTAAACTAATTTTATATATAATCTTTACTGATTTATTATCAATATACCTTTAATTTAATTTTAACGATCATCTTTAGCTGTAATTAAACATGTTTTTTAATATTTTAACTAATTTAATATTATTAATATTCCGTAGCTTAATAATGTTCTGCATATATATATATATATCTGTATAATTATGTATTCTAAGCGCCTCCGAGTGGACTTATCTAGATATATGACGCTATATAAGTGTTCTTCTTCTTATTATTATTATTACCGAGGTGACCGTAAAGCAAGGTTCAATTGTACAGGTCAGTGTCTGTACCAGGTCTGACAGTCGCCGTGAGTCTACCCGTCTTCTGGCCGCCGGAAGAGTTGCGAGGTGTCGCCGCTATCGGTCTCAGTATGGACGAGTTAGTCGCTAGCATAGGTGAGTAAAAAAACAAGTACGTGCCATTTGTGGAGCGCAATAGCGCAGTGGATAGCGCTTCGCACTGTCGACTGAGAGAACCCGGGTTCAAATCTTGTGCAGCCGTGTCGAACCTTCGGCAATTTCGTTCACTCTGCGTTGCTCCAATTCATTCAGTTGTATGAATGAGTACCTGGCTATAGACAGTGATGGTTTTTTGTGTGCGAAGATTATTCGTACACAAATATCTACCACTGTCTATAGCCAGGTACTCATTCATACAACTGAATGAATTGGAGCAACGTAGAGTGAACGAATAATAATTGCAGCGTGAATGGATGCTTCCCAGAGAAGTCGAGATGGTGTTCGATCGAAGCAGTCCTGAGCACTAGATACTGCGCTATATAAGAACATTGTATAAGCTCAGTGCTAAACAGGGACTTGTAACTATGGGTATTTACGTTCAGATACACAGACAGCGGCATGAATACTAATGCACGTCATATCGACGATTTTTGCTTGCTATAGACGTGATATACCTGATCAACACACGCACACACACACACACACACACACACACACACACACACACACACACACACACACACACACACACACACACACACACACACACACACACACACACACACACACACACACACACACACACACACATATATATACATACATATATACATACATACATACATGCATACATACATACATATATACAGGGGTGTATACAAACACACGAAGACACATGTACGCATTCACGCATGCACGCATGCACACATGCACGCATGCACGCACGCACACAGATAAACATAACCGTTTAAGGCCGGAATACACTGGCACTTTTCGCCCGATCAGACCAGACCAGACCAGACCACACCAGACCAAACCAGACTCCCTCCGACTGCAGTGTACCAACTACATCTACCGACACCGACTGCGCTATACCTAAAGCCGGTGTGACGTCATAATCACATAAACATGAAAACGTTCGAGTACGTCAGACCGACACCGACTACATTCGACGTGGAAACTTTTCGAGTTTACGTAACTATGACGGCTTCCGATATAACGCAGTTGGTGTCGGCCGGTGTAGTTGATATACTGTAGTCGTACGGAGTCTGATGAGGTCTGGTCTGGTCTGGTCTGGTTTGGTCGGGTCGGGTCGGGCGAAAAGTGCGAGTGTATTCCGGCCTTAAAACATACAAACACACACACACACGAACGCACATAAGCACGTACGCACATGCACACGCACACGCACACGCACACACACAAACACACGCGCGCATAACATTATTTTATTATAGACGGGTCTAAGACAATATTTTCTTACTGCTCGTTGCACACACACACATGTGGAGCGCTGTGGTGCAGTGGCTAAAGCTTCTGACTCTCAACCGAAAGACTCTCAACCGAGAGACTCTCAACCGAGAGACTCTCAACCGAGAGAACTCGGGTTCGAATCCTGTGCAGCGGTATCGAATCTTGGGCAAGTTCGCTAGCTCTACGTTGCTCCAGTTCACTCAGCTGTATGAATTAGTACCTGGCTATAGACAGTGGTGGATATTTGTGTACGAATAGTTTTTGCGAATTAATTGCACCGTGGCTGGATGCTTCCCAGAGAAGTCGAGATGGTGTTCGCTTGAACAGGTCTTCCAGAGAGTAAAGTTTAAAGCGCTTTCAGCAATCCTGAGGACTGAATACTGCGCTATATAAGAACTTGCCTTTACTTTACTTTTACACCAGGTTTTGTTACAGCGTGTACAGCTACACTTTGTGAACTTCGGCGTTGAGGCTGGTGGCACGGACTGCTCTAAAGATAAGGTTACCATCTTCGACGGCAGCGAGCCCTCGACTGCCGTCCTGGGGTCGTTCTGCGGAAACCAGTTGCCGGCGAACATCAGCACAGACCAAAACACGCTATTGATATCCTTTTTGACCGACGCCGAGATTACGTCATCTGGCTTCTGGATCCAATACTCGACAAGCATTGAAGGTACTGCAAAGCCGCATTCTTCGCAGATTTTCGATAACAGGATACAACATATATTATTATAAACAAAATATTACTGCGGCGGTACGAAATTAACACCGAGGGGAGCCGTAGCTTTCAGCAGTCCGTTGTTGGACATGATTTAGAAGAGAGGGAGAGGTTTGTTGAAGATCCTTCGGGGTGACGTTCCATTGTTTTGCAGAAAAAAGCCCAAGAGAAAGTATACTGACAGAAACACATGTCATGTATGCTGTGGATAAAACTTTCAATCATGTACAATCTACAATAAATATGTTTTGCTAAACGTATCTGCTTCGACTCGCAGGTTGCAGTGGCACTCCAGTTGTGACAGACGGTGTCGGCGGCCACTTTGGTATCACAAGTAGCGATTACGAAAGTGACATGAGTTGTGCTTGGCTGATCAAAGTGCGATACGGCAAGGTAGATCGTTTCGTGAAACGTGTCGTGACAGGAAACCGTTGCAAATGTTGTATTGTTTAAATATTCCATAATTGACTATTATTAATGTTGTTGTCAGTGTGTTGATGTCGAGCATGCAAATAAATTTACGTATGATCTTTACGGAATAAATGTACCGCTTTTGCTTACAATTAATAGTGGACCTACACATTTGGTGTTCGGTACTATTGTTCGCATTGCAAAAGTAGGTTTATTTAGTATTTTGAATTTATATTGGTTATTTACTTACTAACTTTACATGCTACTGGTAAAACTAAAAAAAAGCTTATGCACCTGTTCATTCCAATTTAAAAACGACAATTATTATGCCGCAGCAAATACGCCTCGAATTCCTTACCTTTCACTTGGAATACAGCGCGGGATGCACGAATGACCGAGTGAAGGTTTTCGATGGTGACAGTGCATCTGCGCCTCTGCTGCAAACTCTTTGTGGATTGGTTGTCCCCGTAGCCATCGTTTCAAGTGGCGCTTCTTTGTTTATAACGTTCGAGACTAACGGGTTAGTGACAAAGGAAGGCTTCTCCATCACAACGACAGAAGGTACATCTATGCAGATCTAAGTAAACTATATACCGCTTTAGGTGGTGTAGATCGAATTGTAGAATTTATTATGTGACGACACACGCACACACACACACACGCACA
>CM034537.1:52508732-52524864 GCA_020002185.1 Paraescarpia echinospica
GGACGTTGTTGTATGTCTACCGGGGGCTAGGATAGAGCATGTGACCGAAAGGGTAGAGAAGGTATTGGGGCATGGCAAGGGAGGGTCTATACTAGTACACGTTAGGACAAACAATGCAGACAAGGAGGGAACAACTGGTATAGTTCAGAAGTACAGACATCTAGTGAGGAAGCTAAAGAAGACAAGAGTGGAACAGGTTATTCTCTCAGGAATTTTGCAAGTAATGGGAGGAAGGGGGGCAAGATACAGAAACTGTAAGAGGATGGCGATCAACGCACTAGTTGAGCAGATGTGTGAGGAAGAAGGCGTGGGATTCATAGATTTATGGGGGTACTTTGTTGGGAGAGAAGATATGTACATGAGAGATAGCCTCCATCTAAGTGGAAAGGGGGCAGCAGTATTCTCAGAGAATCTGCTGCGATCTGTTGACAGTGGGACAGGTTGCATCTATTTAAACTAAATTCGCAGAGGGGGACTCGCAGAGAAGCCTGAAACTGGAGGCATAGATAAAGGCAGCAAAAATAATTCAGCAAAGAACAGTCTGGAAAACTGTTCTGAAGCTGGGTATAAATGTGTTTGTTTAAATGCAAGGAGTATAGTAAACAAAAGAAATGAACTAAACATTATGTTAGAAGATATTGACCCTCACATAATAGGTATAACCGAATCATGGGCAACCACCGATATATCAGATGCCGAATTGGGACTGACAGGATATGTAATGTTTAGGAAAGATAGAATAGGAAGAAGGGGAGGTGGAGTTATTTTATATATTAAAGAATCTATCCAGGCTTATGAAATAAAATTAGACAGAGAAGCAGATTGCGAAGAAGCTGTTTGGTGTAATATAGTTACAGGAAACTCAACGTTAACGGTTGGATTAGTTTATCGAAGTCCAAACATAAGCATAGAAGAGAATGAAAAAATACAAAACGCTATAAGGGAAGTGAGCAAACGGGACTGTGTTATTATAGGGGATTTTAACCATGGGCATATAAAATGGAAATCTCTACAGAGTATGGGTAGTGAGGACCACAAGTTTTTAGTTTTAGTACAAGATAGTTTCCTTTCTCAACATGTGCTAGAACCAACCAGGAGAGAGAATGTGTTAGACATAGTTTTGTCCTCACAGAATGAATTAGTTGACAATGTCAAGATATGTGAGCCACTGGGGAGTAGCGATCACAACCAGATGCATTTTACCATCAAAGTAAAATCAGAAAGGAATAGTAAAAAGCAGTATAAGAGAAATTTCCACAAAGGAAGGTATAAGGACATGAGGAAATATTTAGCAAAGATAGACTGGAATGACACACTGAAAAATAAGACGGCAACAGAATGCTGGAATGTATTAAAGAGTGAAATTAAGTGCATAGTCGATAAATTTGTACCCTTCAAAAAACAAGGAAAACGGACCAGAGAAAGAAATACTTATCGAAGAAGCCATTAGAAAAATTAAGTATAAAATAAAATGATGTAAGGTATATAGACATTACTGGCAATGACAGAGAACTACAGCGATTTATAAAGAAGCCCACTAAACCAGAGCTACAGCTGAAATTAGAAATTCAAAAGAGAGCTATGAACATAGAATTGAAAACGTAATATAAAACATGACGAAAATAAGAGTTGTTAATGCGTATGTTCGAAGCAAACAGAAAGTTCAGGATAGGTCGGTCCCTCTAGAAGATAGTGCTGGAAATATAATATCAAGAAGAAGGATTCTTAATGGCAGAAGACCTAAATGAGTGTATTTTAGTTCAGTGTTTACCAGAGAAGACACTAGTTCACTGCCAGTACCAGAGGCTAAGTTCAAAGGGGCAGAATCAGACTATTTAAGACAGTTAATTGTAACCCCAGAAATGGTAGCTAAGAAAATTAGGGCTATGAAGGAAAATAAATCACCTGGAGTGGATGGTATTCCACCCAAACTACTAGTGGAAATTGTAGAACAAATTAGCATACCGATTGCAACAGTTTACAACTTGTCATTAGAAGAAGGAGTGGTTCCTTTAAAATGGAAAGAAGCAAACATTATACCGTTATTTAAAAAAGGTTCGAGAAACAAGTCAGAGAACTATAGACCAGTGAGTTTAACATCAGTGATTTGTAAATTATTAGAAAGACTAATTAAAGATCACATGGTGGATTTTCTTGTTAAACATAACTTGATAAACCCATCTCAACATGGGTTTCTAAAAGCGAGGTCATGCTTAACAAATATGTTATGTTTTTTGGAAGATATCACTATGTGGGTAGATGATGGATCACCAGTAGATATCATCTACTTAGATTTTCAAAAAGCTTTCGACAAAGTGCCACATCAGAGATTACTGCTTAAACTAAAAGCCCATGGCATAGGAAATGGTATAATTAACTGGATAGAAAAATGGCTGATTGACAGAAGACAACGGGTAGTTGTTGATGGGGAGGCTTCAAACTGGAAATCAGTTTTGAGTGGGGTTCCACAGGGATCAGTACTGGGACCTATATTATTATTATTATTAATATATATAAACGATTTGGATGATGATATAGCTAGCAAGGTGTTGACATTTGCAGATGATACAAAAGTGTTTAGAAGGATTAAAAGTGATGGAGATAGACAGCATTTACAAGATGATCTTGACAGGTTGATCAAATAGTCTGAAAAGTGGCAAATGTTGTTCAATTTTGGGAAATGTAAATGCCTTCACACAGGACATGGGAACGAATATGTAGAATATACAATGGGGGGAACTGTACTAAGTACTACTGTAAAGGTTCTAAAAAAGACTTAGGGCTGACAATTAGTGCTGACATGAAGGTTTTAGAGCAGTGTGGAATTGCAGCTTCAAAAGGAAATCAAATCCTTGGATTGATTAGGCGAAATATAGCATATAAAGAAAAAGAACTAATAATACCGCTGTACAAAACAATAGTTAGGCCTCATTTAGAATATTGTATACAAGCGTGGAGGCCATACCGCAAGAAGGACATAGATATGCTAGAAAGAGTACAGAGGAGAGCGACTAAAATGATACCAAAACTGAGGGATCTTAGTTATGAAAAACGCCTAAAAGAATGTGGTTTAACAACACTAGAGACCAGGAGATTGAGAGGAGATCAGATAGAAGTGTTTAAAATATTGAATGGTTATGAAAATATTGATAGAAATATGTTTTTTTCAGTTAAGAAAGATAGAAAGACTAGAGGACATGAAGTTACATTAGTAAAGGAGCAGTGTAGATTAGACATGAGAAAGTTCTCATTTTCACAAAGGACTGTGAATGAATTGAACAGATTATCTGATGATTGTGTGGGTGCTAGTAGTGTGAATATGTTTACAAATAAAATCGACACATACCTCAGAAGGGCTGGATATATGTAGATAAAAGGGTTGGACTCTCGATAAGCCAAAGGGCTTCCTTGTCCACCTGCCATCTAGAGTTAATTCTCTGGATGGAAATCTTGTTAAATCTTGTTAAAATTGTATTTTCAAGGGTACTCTTTCGGTAATGGCGGACGAATCCTTAATGTGGTCTTACCCCAAATAGATCTCCTGAATCTTACAAATCTTCACGAAAGTTAGATTTATATCAAGCTATATATATAACTAGATTGACCACAAAGGTAAATTTACACTGTCTCAATAACAATTAAAATATGCGTCATCAAACTGTGCACACGTCCAAGCTAAACAGCGCCTTGAGTTGGTTTAACATGCTTATTCGGTACCTTATACCACATACGACGTTTGCCTGACACGAATGGTACTGAGCAAAACATACAGGCCAACACAGTGCCTTACCGATATGGGAGTAACATATATAGAATATTAACGAAATATGTTTTTGTAATTTTTCATAAAATGTTGTAATGTTTGGTAAAAAATACACAAAATCATTATTTTAAGCAGCATTTTATTGGACATGCAAGTTGCACATCTTCACGAATTTTGGTATATCGTAATGCCCACAAACTATGCCAAATTTTATGATGCAATCATGAACTGTGTGTCACTCGTGTATGACACCAGTAGGTATCAAGAGCACAAGCCAGGCATTTCAACATATTGAAAGGCATAGAGGCGTCTTTTGATAGTAACTACAATTATGTTGTATACAACGCGCTAAAACGCTGGGTATAAATTGAGGTATATACATAGTACAATATGAAACCAAAAATGGGATGCCCAGTAGAACGTATATCTTGCGTCACACAAATTGTCATCCTAACCCTCTTTAAAATAACCATACTTTTATACAGACGAAGATCTCTGTTTGATACAGAATATCCAAACATCGCCACATGTCAAGTACCCAGCCATTATATATTTCGCTGATGTACACACATTATTGGAAATAAGAGATACAGCTGGCAAAATGGATAATTTCAGAAAGAAACAAACGTTTGACAGGGACATCCAAGACACGTGATAAAGGTTGCTGACAGTTGTGGCACCCAGTATCTCTGCAAGTACATCAACGAGTCCATTGTCCTAATCATGTTTTATTCAAATATCACCAAATTCTTACAAGGGTACTAAAAACATTTCCGAAGTTAAATATACGGATATAACGTACAACATACCAGTGATAAAAACAGCTTCTTGTCAGACTAGTTAACGTAAGCCTACAATTAGTTTAAGCTGCCTTGCCTTGTGCAAACATCGGTATAATTCGGTTATATTACAGCTGAAAAGTGCATGACCGTCAACAATGATAGCATGCCAGTCCATGTACACAATTTCAACATATGGCACTTCTGTTAGGTGACCAGTTTTAATTTTTATGGCTAAAATTCGAATCATTGCGGTCGCTGCATATTTGGAGTCACACACTGCTATGGTATTCTCAGTCACATTCCGGGTATATTTATGCAGATTCTCAATTGTTCTTGTTGTTTCAGTTAGTGTATGGATGTTACTGTAAAAAACAGGTGATTGATGCCTGATTGGTAGAAGTGTGTGGACAACCTGCTTCCTATGGTGGCCAACTTTTCACTAAAATTAGGGCTGCGTTAGGGGGGAATCAAAATGTTGCCTGCTTGCCCACTATTGCTTATTGTGCAATCCACGTATGATATATGCAAGTGCCATATAATTAGGAAGGACAAGTTGGAACAGGAGAAACACTCACATTAGTATTGGAGTTAAGAAGCACGCATTTATATATCTCGCTTACAAAAATATAAATTATATAATTGAGGCGAAATTCATCTTACTGGAAATTACTGGAAATATGTCAATATCGTCGCACATGATGCAGATTTAAAAGAAACTCCACGCCCTGACACATATGCACTTTTTACACAAGCTTCCGTGGTATTCAGTATAAAAGAACATGCTTGGAATGTAGTTTTTAACCTTCACACCACCTAAATTATCATTTTATTTTCCATGCATATCACCTAATAACTGGTTTACTAATTATTTTTAAAACCTCTTTTCGACGTAATACTAACAGTATGCAATAGCTGCACAGTATTCTGGTCTATATCAGCTTCTAAATGCAGCCGAAAAACCATCACCCGTCGCTGAAATCACATTTTGGCGGTTTTCGTGGTAAAATGGGCCGTATTTCTAATTTGGGGTAAGACCACATTTAAATTTTACATAGGCGGCCATTATAACGTTTCCTTCATTTTCTGCTAAATTTGTCTTACGATTTTCTCGAAAATTTCACAGTATATTTAACCTCCATTGACACAAATGCTGTGGAAAACTCGTGAAATTCTCATACCTCATTTTTCAGAAAAATCCACCCAAACCTGACACCCCTCAATTTCGCCCCAATCTGGTGATGGATTTTGAAATATTGGTGCGTGCTGCAAAATAGCCACTGTGCGAATACGCGAGCGACTAGTGTATATGTATTGCTACCTCGTGAAAGATCTAATGCAGTAGTACATTCAGTATTCACTGGACTAACATGTGCCATGTCAAAATGTTCGAAAAAATTCACACATCACACCAAAACGGTAGTTTCAAGTGAGTAATGGCGGACGAATCCTTATTGTGGTCTTACCCCTCCACTGGACTAACATGTGCCATGTCAAAATGCTCGAAAAAATTCACACATGACACCAAAACGGTAGTTTCAAGTGAGTAATGGCGGACGAATCCTTACTGTGGTCTTACCCCTCCTGCACAACACACACACACACACACACACACACACACACACACACACACACACACACACACACACACACACACACACACACACACACACACACACACACACACACAGAATGACACCGGAGAAGTTTTCTTACGAAGTCCTCCATTGACGTATGTTTGGTGTTGGCTAGGACACCAGACAAAACGAAATCCTCGAGCGAGTCACAGTGCGTTGCAGCGTCATCTGACTGCCTTTAACGATTTCCCTTATTGACCTAAATATTACTTTGGCACTGGCGCTCTGCGCGGCCACGGCATGGCTTCCAGGTGACGGGCGATTTTCAGTTGGACAGAAGTTCGTTATACGGCGAAATTTTTTGGGAGAAGGTGTTCGTAATAACCGTGAATTCGTTATACCCGTGTTCGTAATATGCGTGAACGCTAAAAATAGAAAAGATAGGTAAAACATCCGTACGTAAGAAATTGTTTCGTTATATCCGTCAATTCGTTGTATACGTGTTCGTTATAAGCGTGTTGCACTGTATATACAAACTGATCAACGTAATGACATACAAACAAACGTTGTTATCTTATTAATGCACTGTCCACAAATGGGAAACGTCTGGGAAAGTCATATGTTTATGTCTGGGTTAACGCCGTGACAATTCCAAATGAATACATATTCAAAGCGTCTATACACAATATTGGTGCTCAAAAGTCTTCGTTCCGTTTGTGCACGAGAGCGAAGTAGCCTACTTTGTATTCATCGTCAGCTCTTTATGCGTTCATATGGGAACAGCGCAAAGAGCATGCCTACGTCACGCGGTTCACAGGTCAATCGTGCTGCATGTTGGAAGTCGAGCACATTCCTTTAGTAGTGTTCTAGCGATGCAACGAGACATAATCCTTTTAATAGCTGGTGACACTCTTCCATATCTGTGATCTAAGTGCTTGCTTTTGTATCTATTGTTCTGACACAGTTTCTCTTGCCAAAAATCAGTAGTATGAGTGTTATACGTATATGGACTCTGTCCAGCAGTGCATTATTAATGTTCTGTTCCTGCACACACATCCTCTTCCATATACAGAGTTATTGCATATTTAGGAGATTTAAACACGCATTCGTCATTACTGTTTTAACGTGCATAAATTATTCACAGAGAAGTCGCATTTTAGAATGGCAACATGCAATCTGGAATCTATGTATATCCGTTGTTCTTCGCTGCTCCATTAGTCGGCAGGATCGGGGGTGGTTGTAATTTCCGGTACCAGTGTCACACTATCCAACGGCATCGTGAGAGTCGTGTTGTCGGTATGTGACCATCATCTTCATCTAACCAGTTAACCTGGGTAGCAATGATGGATCAAGATGGGTTTTGTAGTGACTGGTTGACATAGATTATACATTTACTTACGCATTTTAGAAGCATGATAATTTTTGCATAATTTATGTTGTACACTTTACGAATCTAGGACGTGTCGGAGATACCAATTGACGGTGAAGTTAAACACTACATATTGACGCAATGCGAAAACGGCAACATGCTCCACGCACTCATGAACGCACGCACACACTCACACGTACGCACGTACTCATGCATGCACACACACGCACATATACGAACGAACGCACACATGAACGTACGCACGCACGCTACGTATCGATTTCGATCTCGATCGACCCAACTAAATCGTTATCGATCTGTTCAATTCATACACACATACGCTCGCACACTGGGGTCGATTATGACTGTAATTGTAATCGGTAGTATATTATACTCACAGTTGTAATCGCAATAGACTTTTCTAAAGCAATGTATTCGTAATCGTAATTGTGTCGTGTAATCGTGTAATCAGACCCGATTACACATGATTATACCTAATATTTTTTTTTTCAAACAGTGATTAAACATGTCATAATATTTTTGATTCCAGTATATATACAGTTATTAAACATGTCATAATATTTTTGATTCCAGTATGTATATAAAAAATATTATGACATGTTTAATCACTGTTTGAAAAAATATATTAGGTGTAATCATGTGTAATCGAGTCTGATTACACGTTGTATTCAGTCATGCCTGCAGCCTACCCTTTGAAATACAACTGTGAAGTGCCTACAGTTGGTCAACTGCACAGTTTGTCAGAAGAGTTGATATGCCTGGTCACACCTGAAATTCAACCAATTCAAGCCATAGCATACTGTGAGATATGTGCAAGTACAACACAATGCACATTCTGCTTACAACACATTTTATTACACATATGTATATCTGGTTAATATTGTACGACATAGACTTAGCACATCATACATACTATAAAAATTGAGGAATGAAGACTGATTAAAAAACTGTAATCGTAAGCAGAGAACTGTAATCGTAATCGTAATCGATTTTTCCCAATTGTGTAATCGTAATCGCCTTTTCCCAAGGCAGTGTGATCGTAATCGTAATTGACTTTTCCCAATTGTGTAATCGTAATCGACTTTTCCCAAGGCAGTGTGATCGTAATCGTAATCATGAGTGTGTAATCTACCCCAGCTCCCCCTAACACGTGACACGACGCTTCTAGAATAGCTCGCACTTGCAGCACTTGGCATTGACGACGCGGGTCGGCTGTGGGCGCTCGATGTCGCAGCAGTTCAATCGGCGCTGCTGCTCCAGTAGCTCCGACTGCACGTCCGGTCGCAGCACATTGGGGATTATGGCGCCGCATACAGCATTGTCTGTGCGCCGCCGGAACACGCTAGGGCGCTCTGTCACAGAACTCGTCGCCTGCTGCTCGCGGTGCAGCGACGGGCACATCTTGGCCGGCAGTCCGGCGACCGTCAGAAGCTGGATGAAGGTCTCGTTGACGTTAACGTTGGTTTTCGCCGATATCTCGTTGCAGCACGACCCGCTGGCGAACTCGTTGAGCTCTGCCTGCGCCACCTGCGGGGAACAAACGGCAATAGCAGTATCGGTGTGCAGCGCGCGCGCGCGCGTGTGTGCGATTGGTGCGTATGCGCGTGCAACGTGTGTGCGCGCATGTAGGGCCTACGTAGCTATGCACGCATCCACGCATGTATGCACATAATCCAAGATGTAGTGCCTAATCCTCTCCGGACACCACCCTCTCAATTAAAACACAAACTGAACAAATCCCCTCCACTTAAATATATTCACCATGCGTACGGATTCCCTCCCCAGTTGGTCTTTTTTGTAAACAAAAAACCTATATCCGGTAAAAGAGAAAGTGTAAAAGAGACTGACTGTCTGTCTGTCTGTCTGTGTCTCTGTGTCTCTGTGTCTCTGTCTCTGTGTCGCTGTGTCTTTGTGTCTCTGTGTCTATCTGTCTGTCTGTCAGTTTGTCTGTCTGTTTGTCTGTCTGTCTGTCTGTCTGTCTGTCTGCCTGCCTGCCTGCCTGTCTGTCTGTCTGTCTGTCTGTCTGTCGTATGTCTGTCTCTCCTCTCTCTCTCTCTCTCTCTCTCTCTCTCTCTCTCTCTCTCTCTCTCTCTCTCGCTCGCTCGCTCGCTCGCTCTCTCTCTCTCTTACTTTCCATGTGACTGATTCTAGCAATCGTGTAGCCTTAATACAGAATCAGGCATCTCCGGTGCTCTTTAAACAAATACATTCACTTAAGCAAATTGCATTATGCTGAGTCTGCATTCAGGAAGTAGACACGCGGCACTCTGCTAACCGACGTTAGCTTTTAAAATAGTCAGTCGGCGCTGTTATTGACGGTAATTCAGTGATTCAAACCGATTTCCTGTATGCATCGGATTCAGTCTTTATTGATCAAACAAACGGCACGAAAAACGGCGACAGAAGGACCATTGTAATTCGGATACATTTGGAAAGCTTGGTTTATTCCGGTTCTGAAAATATCAGTACAACACACTGGTCATGACATTTTGATCAGGGTCAGTTTTAAATTATAGCTAGGACACATTTTGAGAAACCAAAGTGGACATTTATAATAATGGGTGAAATTGCTAACAAGATCGTATAATTTTAAAGGGATACAGAAGGTAGTTGTTTATAAGTAAGTAAGTAAGTAAGTAAACGTTTATTTGACCCCATATAGGTACACAATTAATTGGTTTTTGAACATCACTTATGCTGTATGTAGTATGCACCTAAAAGAGTTACTACAAACTAACCTGGAAAGCAATAGAGAAGACCGAGGAGACAGTAGATCAACCGGATACAAGGATGATACACACATAGGAGTAGTGATCTGGACGGAAGGCGGTCACAATTTTAAAATGGCACTTATCTCCGTCAGTTCGCATGCGTAAGGTTAAACTTTTGTGTGCGATCTAGCGGAGCCAGTGGCAGTATCGGAAATTCCTTTTTTTTTTTAATTCGTTCTGGGCGGTGGGGATCTCGGGGTCACAAACATAAGACTTCCTCTTTTTTTCCCCGGACAACGCCGGGAAACTCGGCTCTTATGTTTGTGTGTGTGTGTGTGTGTGTGTGTGTGTGTGTGTGTGTGTGTGTGTGTGTGTGTGTGTGTGCGTGTGTGTGCGTGTGTGTGTGTCACATAAGAGCCGAGTGTATATATATATAATACATATATATAATTTCTTCTATCCCGTAACCATGCGGTCTTTGGAGCTCCACTGATGATTTCCTGACAGCTCCCGCTCGATTCTCTGCCGCCCTCTGCGAGGTGCCGAAGGTCTAACCAGAAACCAGTCCACTCCTGGATGTTGTCTTCCCACCTCTTCCTCTATCTGCCTTTCTTTCTTCCTCCTGGCACAGTGTCTTGTAGGATGGTATATGCAAGGCCGGTTGATATTGTAAAATATATATATATGTGTAAATATATATATATATATATATTATCAACAACATCGTGCGCGCTCGATCCCCTACCAACATGGCTGCTGAAAGAAGTCAGTGACAACTTAGAACCGTTCCTGAGACAACTCGTCAACTCATCTATAGCATCTGGTGTTGTTCCATGCTGCCTGAGACATGCCAACGTCACCCCTGTGCTTAAGAAGGCAAATCTCGATCAGGAGAATATGGACAGTTGTAGACCAATATCAAACCTGGCTTTTGTGTCAAAGCTACTTGAAATTTACGTTGCTCCCTGTCTGATCGACCACATGACTGATAACAATCTTCTTGAATAATATCAATCAGCCTACAAATCGCATCATTCCACGGAAACTGCGCTAGTTCTGGTACAGAATGACATCCTCGAGGCGCTAGACCGGCGGTATGGAGTCATCCTGGTGCTACTTGACATGTCGGCCGCCTTCGACACAGTTGACCATGAAATTCTGCTCAGCAGATTAGAACAACACTTTGGAATGGCTGGTTCCGTGCTGGTATGGATGCGATCATATCAAACCGACAGGTCGCAGTCAGTAAATATATCAGGTGGCGCTTCCAGCAAAACCAGCGTCGTTTGTGGCGTCTCTCAAGGATCGGTGCTGGGGCCTCTGTTGTTTTCTGCGTACACAGCACCTATCGGTAATAACATCAGAAGACACAACCTGGGCTTCCACATCTACGCGGACGATACCCAGCTATACATCAAATTAGATATGTCCGAAACCAACAGAATGTTGTCTCTACGCCGATCTGACCACTGAATCAACGACGTCCACGTGTGGACGGTCGATAATCGACTAAAGATGAATGATAACAAAACGGTCGCACTTGTGCTAGCATCACGAAACAATCAAGCGAAACACAACATCACCGTGATTAAAATGGGCGACTGCGACATGACACCAAGTCATATTGCCAGAAACATCGGCGTTGTATTCGACTCGGAAATGTCGATGGTCAGTCGTGTAAAGCACACGTGCTGCGTAGCCTACTATCATCTGAGGAACATTGCGTCGATCCGATCTAACACTGAAAGCCGCAGTCCCTCTTATGTACTCTCTTGTTATATCGAGAATTGACTTTGCAAACTGTCTGCTATATGACATCCCCGACTGCCTAATGAACAAGCTGCAAAGAGTACAAAATGCTGCTGCTCGGCTGATGGTCCGCTGCCACAGATGGGACCATATCACATCAGTGCTCAAGAAACTGCACTGGCTTCCCGTGAAGCAACGCATTCATTACGCAATTCTGCTACTGACGTTTCGTGCTCAACACGGACTGGCACCAGCTGACATCCCCGACCTACTCCACAAACAAAGAGCTACTCGAGTGTTTCGTTCAACTACAAACAATGACTTGTACGTGCCACCATATCGCAGCCGATACGGCGACAGAACGTTCTCGGTATCTGCTCCACGACTGTGGAATTCACTTCCAAGCGAGATGAAGACAACCTGTTGCCTTGTGACTTTCAAAAGACTCTTTAAAACCCTTCTTTTCTGGGTTGCTTACACAACGTGGGCGCCACCAGTCAGTTTAGTCAGTTTATTTTTAATTTTTTATTTTTTTATTTTGTACATGTTTTTAAACTAATTTTATATATAATCTTTACTGATTTATTATCAATATACCTTTAATTTAATTTTAACGATCATCTTTAGCTGTAATTAAACATGTTTTTTAATATTTTAACTAATTTAATATTATTAATATTCCGTAGCTTAATAATGTTCTGCATATATATATATATATATCTGTATAATTATGTATTCTAAGCGCCTCCGAGTGGACTTATCTAGATATATGACGCTATATAAGTGTTCTTCTTCTTCTTATTATTATTACCGAGGTGACCGTAAAGCAAGGTTCAATTGTACAGGTCAGTGTCTGTACCAGGTCTGACAGTCGCCGTGAGTCTACCCGTCTTCTGGCCGCCGGAAGAGTTGCGAGGTGTCGCCGCTATCGGTCTCAGTATGGACGAGTTAGTCACTAGCGTAGGTGAGTAAAAAACAAGTACGTGCCATTTGTGGAGCTCAATAGCGCAGTGGATAGCGCATCGCACTCTCGACTGAGAGAACCCGGGTTCAAATCTTGTGCTGCCGTGTCGAACCTTCGGCAATTTCGTTCACTCTGCGTTGCTACAATTCATTCAGTTGTATGCGAAGAATAATTGTACACAAATATCCACCACTGTCTATAGCAAGGTACTCATTCATACAACTGAATGAATTGGAGCAACGTAGAGTGAACGAATAATAATTGCAGCGTGAATGGATGCTTCCCAGATAAGTTGAGATGGTGTTCGATCGAAGCAGTCCTGAGCACTAGATACTGCGCTATATAAGATCTTACCTTATTGTATAAGCTCAGTGCTAAACAGGGACTTGTAACTATGGGTATTTACGTTCAGATACACAGACAGCGGCATGAATACTAACGCACGACATATCGAGGATTTTTGCTTGCTATAGACGTGATATACCTGATCAACACACACACGCACACGCACACACACACACACACACACACACACACACACACACACACACACACACACACACACACACACACACACACACACACACACACACACACACACACACTAACACACACACACACACACACACACACACACACACACACACACACACACACACACACACACACACACACACACACACACACACACACACACACACATATATATACATACATATATACATACATACATACATGCATACATACATACATATATACAGGGGTGTATACAAACACACGAAGACACATGTACGCATTCACGCATGCACGCATGCACACATGCACGCATGCACGCACGCACACAGATAAACATAACCGTTTAAGGCCGGAATACACTGGCACTTTTCGCCCGATCAGACCAGACCAGACCAGACCACACCAGACCAAACCAGACTCCCTCCGACTGCAGTGTACCAACTACATCTACCGACACCGACTGCGCTATACCTAAAGCCGGTGTGACGTCATAATCACATAAACATGAAAACGTTCGAGTACGTCAGACCGACACCGACTACATTCGACGTGGAAACTTTTCGAGTTTACGTAACTATGACGGCTTCCGATATAACGCAGTTGGTGTCGGCCGGTGTAGTTGATATACTGTAGTCGTACGGAGTCTGATGAGGTCTGGTCTGGTCTGGTCTGGTTTGGTCGGGTCGGGTCGGGCGAAAAGTGCGAGTGTATTCCGGCCTTAAAACATACAAACACACACACACACGAACGCACATAAGCACGTACGCACATGCACACGCACACGCACACGCACACACACAAACACACGCGCGCATAACATTATTTTATTATAGACGGGTCTAAGACAATATTTTCTTACTGCTCGTTGCACACACACACATGTGGAGCGCTGTGGTGCAGTGGCTAAAGCTTCTGACTCTCAACCGAAAGACTCTCAACCGAGAGACTCTCAACCGAGAGACTCTCAACCGAGAGAACTCGGGTTCGAATCCTGTGCAGCGGTATCGAATCTTGGGCAAGTTCGCTAGCTCTACGTTGCTCCAGTTCACTCAGCTGTATGAATTAGTACCTGGCTATAGACAGTGGTGGATATTTGTGTACGAATAGTTTTTGCGAATTAATTGCACCGTGGCTGGATGCTTCCCAGAGAAGTCGAGATGGTGTTCGCTTGAACAGGTCTTCCAGAGAGTAAAGTTTAAAGCGCTTTCAGCAATCCTGAGGACTGAATACTGCGCTATATAAGAACTTGCCTTTACTTTACTTTTACACCAGGTTTTGTTACAGCGTGTACAGCTACACTTTGTGAACTTCGGCGTTGAGGCTGGTGGCACGGACTGCTCTAAAGATAAGGTTACCATCTTCGACGGCAGCGAGCCCTCGACTGCCGTCCTGGGGTCGTTCTGCGGAAACCAGTTGCCGGCGAACATCAGCACAGACCAAAACACGCTATTGATATCCTTTTTGACCGACGCCGAGATTACGTCATCTGGCTTCTGGATCCAATACTCGACAAGCATTGAAGGTACTGCAAAGCCGCATTCTTCGCAGATTTTCGATAACAGGATACAACATATATTATTATAAACAAAATATTACTGCGGCGGTACGAAATTAACACCGAGGGGAGCCGTAGCTTTCAGCAGTCCGTTGTTGGACATGATTTAGAAGAGAGGGAGAGGTTTGTTGAAGATCCTTCGGGGTGACGTTCCATTGTTTTGCAGAAAAAAGCCCAAGAGAAAGTATACTGACAGAAACACATGTCATGTATGCTGTGGATAAAACTTTCAATCATGTACAATCTACAATAAATATGTTTTGCTAAACGTATCTGCTTCGACTCGCAGGTTGCAGTGGCACTCCAGTTGTGACAGACGGTGTCGGCGGCCACTTTGGTATCACAAGTAGCGATTACGAAAGTGACATGAGTTGTGCTTGGCTGATCAAAGTGCGATACGGCAAGGTAGATCGTTTCGTGAAACGTGTCGTGACAGGAAACCGTTGCAAATGTTGTATTGTTTAAATATTCCATAATTGACTATTATTAATGTTGTTGTCAGTGTGTTGATGTCGAGCATGCAAATAAATTTACGTATGATCTTTACGGAATAAATGTACCGCTTTTGCTTACAATTAATAGTGGACCTACACATTTGGTGTTCGGTACTATTGTTCGCATTGCAAAAGTAGGTTTATTTAGTATTTTGAATTTATATTGGTTATTTACTTACTAACTTTACATGCTACTGGTAAAACTAAAAAAAAGCTTATGCACCTGTTCATTCCAATTTAAAAACGACAATTATTATGCCGCAGCAAATACGCCTCGAATTCCTTACCTTTCACTTGGAATACAGCGCGGGATGCACGAATGACCGAGTGAAGGTTTTCGATGGTGACAGTGCATCTGCGCCTCTGCTGCAAACTCTTTGTGGATTGGTTGTCCCCGTAGCCATCGTTTCAAGTGGCGCTTCTTTGTTTATAACGTTCGAGACTAACGGGTTAGTGACAAAGGAAGGCTTCTCCATCACAACGACAGAAGGTACATCTATGCAGATCTAAGTAAACTATATACCGCTTTAGGTGGTGTAGATCGAATTGTAGAATTTATTATGTGACGACACACGCACACACACACACACGCACAAACACACACACACACACACACACACACACACACACACAC
>CM034537.1:52525864-52632660 GCA_020002185.1 Paraescarpia echinospica
ATCCTGGTGCTACTTGACATGTCGGCCGCCTTCGACACAGTTGACCATGAAATTCTGCTCAGCAGATTAGAACAACACTTTGGAATGGCTGGTTCCGTGCTGGTATGGATGCGATCATATCAAACCGACAGGTCGCAGTCAGTAAATATATCAGGTGGCGCTTCCAGCAAAACCAGCGTCGTTTGTGGCGTCTCTCAAGGATCGGTGCTGGGGCCTCTGTTGTTTTCTGCGTACACAGCACCTATCGGTAATAACATCAGAAGACACAACCTGGGCTTCCACATCTACGCGGACGATACCCAGCTATACATCAAATTAGATATGTCCGAAACCAACAGAATGTTGTCTCTACGCCGATCTGACCACTGAATCAACGACGTCCACGTGTGGACGGTCGATAATCGACTAAAGATGAATGATAACAAAACGGTCGCACTTGTGCTAGCATCACGAAACAATCAAGCGAAACACAACATCACCGTGATTAAAATGGGCGACTGCGACATGACACCAAGTCATTTTGCCAGAAACATCGGCGTTGTATTCGACTCGGAAATGTCGATGGTCAGTCGTGTAAAGCACACGTGCTGCGTAGCCTACTATCATCTGAGGAACATTGCGTCGATCCGATCTAACACTGAAAGCCGCAGTCCCTCTTATGTACTCTCTTGTTATATCGAGAATTGACTTTGCAAACTGTCTGCTATATGACATCCCCGACTGCCTAATGAACAAGCTGCAAAGAGTACAAAATGCTGCTGCTCGGCTGATGGTCCGCTGCCACAGATGGGACCATATCACATCAGTGCTCAAGAAACTGCACTGGCTTCCCGTGAAGCAACGCATTCATTACGCAATTCTGCTACTGACGTTTCGTGCTCAACACGGACTGGCACCAGCTGACATCCCCGACCTACTCCACAAACAAAGAGCTACTCGAGTGTTTCGTTCAACTACAAACAATGACTTGTACGTGCCACCATATCGCAGCCGATACGGCGACAGAACGTTCTCGGTATCTGCTCCACGACTGTGGAATTCACTTCCAAGCGAGATGAAGACAACCTGTTGCCTTGTGACTTTCAAAAGACTCTTGATAACCCTTCTTTTCCGGGTTGCTTACACAATGTGGGCGCCACCAATCAGTTTAGTCAGTTTATTTATTTTTTTATTATTTTGTACATGTTTTTAAACTAATGTTATATATAATCTTTACTGATTTATTATCAATATACCTTTAATTGAATTTTAACGATCATCTTTAGCTGTAATTTATTTTATTTTATTTTAACTAATTTAATATTATTAATTTTACGTAGCTAAATAATGTTCTGCATATATATATACATATATATATATATATATATCTGTATAATTATGTATTCTAAGCGCCTCCGTGTGGACTTATCTAGATATATGACGCTATATAAATGTTCTTCTTCTTCTTATTATTATTATTATTTGTTATTATTACCGCGGTGACCGTAAAGCGAGAATCAATTGTACAGGTCAGTGTCAGTACCAGGTCTGACAATCGCCGAGAGTCTACCCGTCTTCTGGCCGCCGGGAGAGTTGCGAGGTGTCGCCGCTATCGGTCTCAGTATGGACGAGTTAGTCACTAGCGTAGGTGAGTAAAAAACAAGTACGTGCCATTTGTGGAGCTCAATAGCGCAGTGGATAGCGCATCCCACTCTCGACTGAGAGAACCCGGGTTCAAATATTGTGCTGCCGTGTCGAACCTTCGGCAATTTCGTTCACTCTGCGTTACTACAATTCATACAGTTGTATGTGAAGAATAATTGTACACAAATATCCACCACTGTCTATAGCAAGGTACTCATTCATACAAATTAATGAATTGGAGCAACGTAGAGTGAACGAATAATAATTGCAGCGTGAATGGATGCTTCCCAGAGAAGTCGAGATGGTGTTCGATCGAAGCAGTCCTGAGCACTAGATACTGCGCTATATAAGATCTTACCTTATTTTATCAGCTCAGTGCTAAACAGGGAGTTGTAACTATGGGTATTTACGTTCAGATACACAGACAGCGGCATGAATACTAACGCACGTCATATCGACGATTTTTGCTTGCTATAGACGTGATATACCTGATCAACACACATACACACACACACAAACACACACACACACACACACACACACACACACACACACACACACACACACACACACACACACACACACACACACACACACACACACACTAACACACACACACACACACACACACACACACACACACACACACACACACACACACACACACACACACACACACACACACACACACACACACACACACACACACACACACACACACACACATATATATATACATACATACATACATATATATACAAACACACGAAGACACATGTACGCATGCACGCATGCACGCACGCACGCACGCACGCACACATATAAACATAACCGTTTAAGGCCGGAATACACTGGCACTTGTTGCCCGATCAGACCAGACCAGACCACACCAGACCAAACCAGACTCCCTCCGACTGCAGTGTACCCAGTACATCTACCGACACCGACTGCGCTATACCTAAAGCCGGCGTCACGTCATAATCACTTAAACATGAAAACGTTCGAGTACGTCAGACCGACACCGACTACATTCGACGTGGAAACTTTTCGAGTTTACGTAATTATGACTGCTTCCGATATAACGCAGTTGGTGTCGGCCGTTGTAGTTGATATACTGTAGTCGTACGGAGTCTGGTGAGGTCTGGTCTGGTCTGGTTTGGTCGGGCGAAAAGTGCGAGTGTATTCCTGCCTTAAAACATACAAACACACACACACGAACGCACATAAGCACGTACGCACATGCACACGCACACACACAAACACACGCGCGCATAACATTATCTTATTATAGACGGGTCTAAGACAATATTTTTTTACTGCTCGTTGCACACACACATGTGGAGCGCTGTGGTGCAGTGGCTAGAGCTTCGGACTCTCAACCGAGAGACTCTCAACCGAGAGAACTCGGGTTCGAATCCTGTGCAGCGGTATCGAATCTTGGGCAAGTTCGCTCACTCTACGTTGCTCCAGTTCACTCAGCTGTATGAATTAGTACCTGGCTATAGACAGTGGTGGATATTTGTGTACGAATAGTCTGCGAATTAAGTGCACCGTGGCTGGATGCTTCCCAGAGAAGTCGAGATGGTGTTCGCTTGAACAGGTCTTCCAGAGTGTAAAGTTTAAAGCGCTTTCAGCATTCCTGTGGACTGGCTACTGCACTATATAAGAACTTGCCTTTACTTTACTTTTACACCAGGTTTTGTTACAGCGTGTACAACTACACTTTGTGAACTTCGGCGTTGAGGCTGGTGGCGCGGACTGCTCTAAAGATAAGGTTACCATCTTCGACGGCAGCGAGCGCTCGACTGCCGTCCTGGGGTCGTTCTGCGGAAACCAGCTGCCGGCGAACATCAGCACTGACCAAAACACGCTATTTATATCCTTTTTGACCAACGCCGAGATTACGTCATCTGGCTTCTGGATCCAATACTCGACAAGCATTGAAGGTACTGCAAAGCCGCATTCTTCGCTGATTTTCGATAACAGGATACAACATATAATTAAACTAAACTAAATATTACTGCGGCGGTACGAAATTAACACTGAGAGGAGCCGTAGCTTTCAGCAGTCCGCTGTTGGCCATGATTTAGAAGAGAGAGAGAGAGAGAGAGAGAGAGAGGTTTCTTGAAGATCCTTCGGGGTGACGTTCCATTTTGTTTGCAGAAAAAAGCCTAAGAGAAAGTATACTGACAGAAACACGTGTCATGTATGCTGTGAATAAAACTTTCAATCATGTACAATCTACAATAAATATGTTTTGTTAAACGTATCTGCTTCGACTCGCAGGTTGCAGTGGCACTCCAGTTGTGACAGACGGTGTCGGCGGCCACTTTGGTATCACAAGTAGCGATTACGAAAATGACATGAGTTGTGCTTGGCTGATCAAACTGCGATACGGCAAGGTAGATCGATTCGTGAAACTTGTGACAGGAAACCGTGGCAAATGTTGTAGTGTTTAAATATTCCATAATTGACTATTATTAATGTTGTTTTCAGTGTGTTGATGTCGAGCATGCAAATAAATTTACGAATGATCTTTACGGAACAAATGTACCGCTTTTGCTTACAATTAATAGTAGGCCTACACATTTGGTATTCGATACTATTGTTCGCATTGCAAAAGTAGGTTTATTTAGTATTTTGAATTTATATTGGTTATTTACTTACTAACTTTACATACTACTGGTAAAACTAAGAAAAGCTTATGCACCTGTTCATTGCAATTTAAAAACGACAATTATTATGCCGCAGCAAATACGCCTCGAATTCATTACCTTTCACTTGGAATACACCGCGGGATGCACGAACGACCGAGTGAAGGTTTTCGATGGTGACAGTGCATCTGCGCCTCTGCTGCAAACTCTTTGTCGATTGGTTGTCCCCGTTGCCATCGTTTCAAGTAGCGCTTCTTTGTTTATAACTTTCGAGACTAACGGGTTAGTGACAAAGGAAGGCTTCTCCATCACAACGACAGAAGGTACATCTATGCAGATCTAAGTAAACTATATACCGCTTTAGGTGTTGTAGATCGAATTGTAGAACTTATTTTGTGACGACACACGCACACACACACACACACACACACACACACACACACACACACACACACACACACACACACACACTAACACACACACACACACTAACACACACACATGCACGCGCGCACACACACATACACACACACACAAACACACACACACATTTGCACATACATATACTCACACGGCACACACGCACGCGCGCGAATACACTATTATTATAATATATATATATATATATACGTATATATATATATATTTATTGTATGTCAATCATTATCATTGCGTGTTTTTCTTCACCACAACAACAATTTTGTTGTAATTTATTGTATTGTAATAACGCCTACACGTCTTCGCGACAACTAATTACAACAAAATTTTTGTTGTGGTGAAGAAAAACACGCAGTGATAATGATTGACATTACAGCATATTTCAATTAACCTTTTAAAAGGTTGTAACGATGCAGTGTCAATCGTTACATTTCACACCAACAGAGCTGGCATTCACAAATGCTCGATATATCTCATCTTGTCAGTGTTCCACTGCTACGAATGCGAACAGCCGCTCAGTTCGTCTCTGCGCGGGGAATCAGCAGATGGATTACTGCTTGAGGCTGACTTTTGGGATAACACGATCACGTGTCACGAGAACGGGGATAGAAACAAAACGGTTGAGTGCACAGGTTCTTGCTGGGTGCGTAGCAGTACATATGTTCAACAATGATAATGTTGTCACTCACTGCATCGTTATTTCAATGGACTCTAATGGAAATAACCGGAAATGGTGTTCTGGGTTATCCGAAGTGGAGACTCCGCTTTGCAATAAAAATTAACAGTGCAATTTTAACAATCATAATTACCATCTTTTTGTACAAATGACTGTGGTAATATCTTCCGATGAATGCAATCAAATCAAACGGCAGTTTGTGTGGGCACAATATATTCTTTCATGATATTATAATTAGTTACATATCTTATGGCTAGGATCTGGCAATTGCACGTTCAAAAGTGACGACAATCCAGGCTACGACAACGGTGATAACGACGATTTTAATTACCTAGCTACTTTTCAACCCGTGCAGGTATATCGACGAGAACAAGACAACCACTTGTCATTTCTCCGTGGTTGCTTCAGCGGGACAGACTGCGAGAAGTACACGTATCAGACGTGCAGACATCGCGGTTCCACCAACGCAATGGTACGTCGCCACACCTGCTTGAGCGTTTGTTCGATAACCAAACATAAACTAAGATTACACATGATGTTGGATCAATGTAAACCAATGTGACACTGCATAGCATATAAACTGAGAATCAACCAGAGTTTGATGCTACAGCAATTGTGAAGGGTATGGCAGTGGTTTCTCCTTCCCTCCCCTTCCCTTTCTTCCTGTTATTTCTTTCTATTTTCCCTTTTTCTTTTCCTGTTTCTTTGTATTTCTTCCTATGTTTTTAGAACATCAACATCATCTAATTGTCAACTTTGACAGCTCAACGTATAAAATTGATGTTTGAAGTGGTTTCAATCTCAAATATCACTTCTGTTTTTGGGGGTAACTAGTCTATCTCCAACACGTGTTAGAGGCCAACAACCCACTTCTTGACAACTTCCGCTTTCGAGTTCCTGTCACACACCCACAAACATAAGGTACAATAGAGTTATGTATCAATTCAAAGTTGAATCTGTGATTCCCACTTTCTATTGGTTTCACTTAAAAATGTGTACTTACGTTACCAATTATTACTTGTTTTCCTCTACTTTCAGACGTGCTACAAATGATGCGTCAACAATTTGTGTAATTCCTTTCTCCCTGGACTCAACTTGACTAGCAGTGACGGGTCCACTCCGCCTGTGGCTGGCTTACTGGTGTTGCTACTGGTTGGTATTACAACGTACTGCAACAAGACGCATACGTTTTTCAACATTTAAATCTTTATGCCCCCAGCCTGAAGACAGACCTGTTCCTTATTGAATACGTTCCAGCACGTTGTGACGTGGACGGATCAGCAGCTTGAGAAAAGTCGCAATCATCAGAGGAAATCCGGCGAATAACTATAGGCCGGTTTACACGAGAAATGTGGGTCCCCCAAAATGTCGTGCGATAAGCAACGTTTGATATATAACTGCGACCCTGGCCCGTGAATCTTCTGTCGGGCCCGCAGCTGCCACAAGTCAGACAGACAGACAGACATACAGACAGACAGACGTATTTTAGTTTGACACATACATTGTGTGTGAAGAAGTTTCTCAAACTTAAAATATAACATAATATATATTTATATATAACATAAATATAAATAGACAGGTCAAGGAGACTTTCGTTAAGACATGAAAATGTCGCTAACATGACAGCCACCTTTGCGTAAAAAATAAAAGAATATATATATATATATAAACGGCTGACATAGCAATTAAACAATTGCGTTTGGTTTTGCACATACGATTCTTTATTATTGCAACGATATTAATAAATTTAATAGGAACAATGAATCAGTTTAGTATTTGTATTAGCAATGCAGTAGTTGCAGCACATTTAGATCCAGTTGCTGTGGTTCTAGGATAAAGCAATGTGACCGATCAAGACTGAAATTGAATTGTAAGAATTAGTCTTTTGTTCATATTGATTGCACATTAATGTTTCCTCGAGACCAGCCTGCAACCGTCGCGGATTTTCTGGTTGTCATTGTCATCCTGCTTTTTTACGATCCGCCGTTTGCTGGAAGAGATGGTGGTTTACGTTCAGTTGGATATTAATTAAAACGAGTGTGCGTGTGTACGTATGTGCTTGCGAGCGTATGTGTGTGCGTGTGTATGTGTGTGTGCATGCGTGTGTGTGCATGCGTGTGTATGTGTGTGTGTGCGTGCGTGTGTGTGCGCGCGTGTGTGTGTCTTTGTGTCTGCTTGTGTGTGTGTTGTGTGTGTGTGTGTGTGTGTGTGTGTGTGTGTGTGTGTGTGTGTGTGTGTGTGTGTGTGTGTGTGTGTGTGTGCGTGCGTGTGCATATGTGTGTGCCTGTGTTCACAAGCGTTCGACCTCTATCCTAAAATTGTGCTGGTCAGCCGGACCAGCAACTTCAAAAAGTTGCTGGTCCGGCAGCAAAGTTACTGGTCCGCTTTTTTTACCAGTGGCCTGTTAAACGATATTGAAAGAAATGCACAGTTGTACTACCAGCCGTAAAATCCTTTAATATGTCAGACAAGTGTTTTCCTGATCATATCTATACATACAACGCGATTTTAGGTATCAGCAGTCTGGCAATTTTTAGGTAACTGGTTTCAGACTTATTTCTACAATATTTTAAAATAATTATACAGGAACATGAAATTTAATACGAATTATTTTGCAAAGGTCATTACGAATCGCAGTCATGGTCAGCGGCAACAGCAATGATATAATCACTGCAAGATCTTAGACATTGGTTACGAATCTTCTGACTCGAGCCAGAAGATTCATAATTAATGTCCGACAAGTCAGAGTCGTTGTCAACAGCACAACAGTCTGCGTCTACGCCATCACTTGGGCCAGCAGCCGTGGCTTCCAACTGATCCATGTCTTCCTTTCCTTGGTTCTCACTACCACCAGCCTGTGCTTCAAACAGAACCAGAAGAGCCATACGCTTTGGAATTTGGTGGATGCCTCGTTTTGATTTACCAGAATGACTAAATTACCGTACGTTCGTTTTGGGTGCTTTTTTACTATAACAACTATTGCGCTCCGTGGGCGTTGCCTTTCACGTTAAAATAAATTTAGCAATATCGAGCGTAAAACACATTTTTGTAAACAGCGTCTTCAGGTGACCAGTCTTGACAATACACTGATGCGAACTGCTGTAGAACGTTGTGTAATATCCCACAAAAAGTAGGCGGTCACACGGACCAGTAACTAAAAAAACTTACTGACCCGACAACAAAGTATGTGGTCAGCGTATATTTTGAACGCTGGTGTGCACGCGTGTGCGTGCATGCATGTTATCCATCACCGTTGCGTGAATTTGTTTTGATTGCAACGAAACTGCGTGTACAACGTCGATAACAATATCGGAAGATTTACACCAGTGAGCAATACAATGGACCATATACCTCTAATTGTGCGTTCGATCCAGTCCAAGAACTTCGTCACTCTGGTGTAGACGCCGGGGCGACCAGCGTCGGCGCACCCTTCTCCCCAGCTGGTGATGCCGTACAGCTTCCAGGACCCACCGTCAGGCCTGCACACAAGTGGGCCGCCGGAATCACCCTGCAACCAGCGTCGTTAACATAACTCCGGCAGTAATCAGAGACAAGGAGATTAAGAATAAACCAAATCGAAGTTTTCAAGACATTGAATGATAATACAATAATGCAAATATTAAAGGGAATAAAAACCCATGTTACTTGAATTCGTAGTATATTACATCTTCCTGTATATTTCCAATAATTTTACCAGAATTATAAAATATTAATAATTTCACAATTTACAGTGTGCAACTGGTCTTCTTCGAATACGTATATTTTTGGCGCGCTTTTCGGTATGCCTAGGTGTGACGTCAGAGGCGTGAATGTCGCACAAGATGCCAGCATTTTCAGTACATTCACAGCATGTTTACAATGATATATATTGGGTCGAAGCAAGCGTCCGAATGAGTTTGTGTGTGGTGTTCCGATAAAATGTAAACACTAGTCATAAACAAGCATTTATTTTATGGTTCCACACGAATACCAACTTTGTTGAACAAAATGAAGCGATAGAACATCCGCTCCAGTCAACCTGGCAACAACAACAAGACAAGCCGACCGCAAAAAAACTTTGTCGCTTCAACTTATTTGGAGAAAAATGGTTTCGACTATCACCCAGGAAAACTAATGTACATCAGTAAACATACACCCACACACACACGAAACTATTGTATCCAACTGCAGAAAGTAACGTTATATGATATCATAACATTACACGAAGGAAGAGTTGTACAATTTAGCTTAACCCTGTACAATTGAGCTTAACCCTGTACAATTTAGCTTAACCCTGAATCCGGTCCTTGTGGTCGAGTGGTTAAATGCGTAGGCTCAGCACACATCTAGTTTTACTACCGACGCGCGTTTAAGCCCAACATCAAACTTTTAAAAAAGTGTATTTTTATTTACCGTTTCGGAAAGTTAAAAAACCAAGCTATTTTACACTATTTATCATTAAGTATATTAGTGATTATTTATTCGATACAAAAATTAAAATAATATTATTACCGGGAATGCACAATTTCCGCTGATCTTGTATGTTTTTATTTACATTTATTCAGACAAACCACAGTTTGTCTTCACATATATATAATTATAATAAACTATTGTATAGTATATAGCAAAAGGATTAATCTTAAATTTTAATCAGTGAAATAAACACACATTACCACTTGGTACATATACACACACATTCTAATTTGTTAAGCTATTTTTCATTGGTGATGTAGGTTTATTGCACTGATTAATTTGAAGATTAATCCCATTGCTATATACTGTACAGTTGTATATCATAATTATATATGTGAAGACAAACTGTGGTTTGTTTGGATAAATGAAAATAATAAACTTACAAGATCAGCGGAAATTGTACATTCCCGGTAATAGAATAGTATTTACATTTTTGTCGCGAATAAATAATTACTACAAAATATTCGCTATATTTAGTGATAAACAGTGCATCATACATTGTAAAAATGGCTTAGTTTATATTACTTTGCGAAAAGATTAATGTAACTACTCTTTTTAAAAAGTTTAGTGTTGGGCTTGAACCCGTGTCGGTAGTAAAACCAGAAACAACGCACATAACCACTCAGCCAAAGGAACTGACGGAAAAAGATTTAACCGGAGTCAGGGTTATGCTAAATTATACAGTTCTTCCTTCGTATAAAGTTATGATTTCATATAACGTTACTTTCTGCAGTTGGGTACAATATTTTCGTGTATGTGTATGTTTACTGATGTAGTTTTCCTGGGTCGCAATCGAAACCATCTCTCTCAATATAAGCTGAAGCGGCGAAGGTTTTTGCGGTCGATTTGTTTTATTGACGTTGTCAGGTTGACTTGACTCTGGAGGTTCTCTCGCTTATTTTTTCAACAATGTTAGATTTGTGTGGAACCGTAAAATGTAAAAAATAAAAATGGAATTTAGCTGCTGCCTTGTTTTTAATTCCTTTAATATAGGTATTTTTCTCACATAAGAAATGTAAAAGAACTAGACGATACAAGGGAAAGAACAGCCTAGAGTATATATGAAATTATGATAATACGTACACAATGTACTGTTATTATTATGTCTGATGTAGTTGTAAATATTTGCTCATTTTCAAATTAAGATAATTTTTATATTTGTTTGGAGATTTTGACATCAATTATTGGTACTAAAATTCAAATACTTATGTAACCGTTACTGCATTAAAAAGTATGCACTTGTATTGTTATCATTTTATCGAAAGTGTTTATGTAAGATAAACATACTTTGTTGAAAATTACTAAATAAATAAATAATGGTCTTAATGGCAGTCTCCCTGACCCCTATTTTTGTTTATCTACAGCTACCTGATAGTTCATGGTCAGGATGTTGTTAACTGATTATATCATACATTGATTGTTTTCACTTTCATACATTATACTTACTAATACATGTTTGTGCTACTTGTTATTTTTAACACATATTCAGTATGTCACAATTGAGCTGTAGATAATTCTCGTTTTTGAAAATTGTACCATTTTGTTTTTATATGTGGGTCTAATAAACACTTCCGATTCCGATCATTCTGACTATTCAGTGGAAACATCTATACCCTTACCCGAATACGGAAACGCCCATGACACATGATTACACCCTGCGAATAAAATGTTTGACGAACGAGTTTTACTTGAATTATATCCAAACTATGTTCGTAGCGAGCACCATTTGTAATTTGTGAAAGGGTGTGTGGGTCGCTTTTGTTTAAGAGCTTGCATTAGGACTTTTTTAAGTTGTTAGTTGGTTATTTCGTTAATTGTCTGATCTTTCTTGTGTGTCGTACACGAACATTACGCGATTGCACTATTGGTATCCTGGGCCATAGCAACGCGCAAGTATATTTTGTAAGGGTGTGTCATGCGCGAATTCCGCTGACGGTTAGAACTGAAGGTTCCTTGCCCTGTTGCCGCGATTTGCACAGCCCGTTCATTTAAACATGTCATGAGACTGCAAATTGTTTGTCTGGCCTGAGACAATCACGCGGTTTCAGTTGACTGGACGCACGCAATGTGCAACTAATGTTAGTGACGGGTGCGACTTGTTGGGACAATTGCAGTCTGAATCGCCAGTGCAGTAGCTCACTGATCGTTCTACGTTATACTGCGCTGTCTCTATGCCCAGGCCACAACATTGGCAAATATTCTTAACAGTGCCATAAACTGTTTATATACATCGGTTACATTATTGCACACCTTAAACCTTGAGGTCCTCCCTGACGTTGCTATACATTGTCGCTGTCCATCCTCGATCGACACAGTTATAGCTTACATTGCGTTAGTCCAGCGTGATCGTGAACATTGTTAAACGCCTCTCATGATCATCCCTGACATTGCTATATACAGTCGCGGGCCATCCTTGACACTGTTATAGCCTATATTGTGTACTGGATATTGTTAAACGTCGCTTATGATCATCCTTGGCATTGCTTGCGCTTGTCCATCGTGGACCCTGTTGGTTCACACTGTTTAAATTATTTCCTGACATTGCTTACGCTGTGTATGTCCCTCGTTCGTGGACATTGTTATACACAGTTTAAGTACATCTGCGAGATTCAATCACAATCAATCAATCACAATACTTTATTGTCCCTTGGGAGGGAAATTCATTTGAAGTGTAGCAGCATATTAAAACAAATAAAACAAATGTACATGCAATATAAAAATGTAAAAATAAAAAATAAAAATAAAAGTTATATCGGGTAAATAAATAATTAAATAAGTTAAAATGAATTAAATATGTTAAATAAGTTACACAAGTTTTTAACAAGTTAAATCATCTTACAAATCATCTCAGGCTCACTCAGTGTCAGATTGGCAGGGAGGACTGGCAGAGATGGAGGGGCACGAAGGTCAGTTACTCGTTCATTAGTCTAATTGACGAGGGAACAAATGAGTTCCGAGTGTGATTCAATTTACAGTGAGGGAGTTGAAAGCGCGGCCAGAAGGAAGTAGTTTATAACATGGAAACAGGATATGTTCAGGGTCTGAGGACACATTCCTTCCCTTTCTCTCTGCCCGTTGCCTGTATAGATCCTCCAGACTGGTCTGCTTTTTTCCCACCACCTTGTCACTAACCCTGACTGTTCGTGCCAGAGTGTTGCGATGCACGATACGTAGGGCGCCGTACCACACAAGAAACCCAAATGTAATAGAGCTTTCGATGTAGCATATGTTGCTATATACTGTTTATGTCCATCCTGGACATTATTGCAACTTCTGTGTAACTCTGATCAGTACCAATCGCTGTACAATAACACAAATTGTATGGATTCACAACCAATAACGCAGACAACACCATATAGTCACAACGAACGTCATGTTGATGACAAAGTCAATGACGGAACCAATCATACAGACAACATGGCCACACAGCTCGGATCAGACAAATTAATTCCCGACACAAGTCATCTGCCTCTATGCATCTAGACCAGCTCACTGCATTATCATCCGTGTCAGATTGACAGGATGAGCAGTAGCTCAACGTGGACACCATCGCCCCTCTCTCATCGTCATGCTGACGGAAAGAGAGGAGGCGAGTCCACTGCAACAAAATGGTAATCAATATCCACAACAATCATGAACCGTTGCAACACACGTAGCTCCACAAACCTGCAAGGGCAATAGCTCAACGTGGACACCAGCCCCCTCTCTCGTCGTCATAATGACGCTAATAAAAGAGAGGAGGTGAGTCCACATTATCACAGTGGTGACCACGATCCACAACAATCAAGCACCGTTGCAACACACGTGGCTTCACAAACCCACAAGAGCAATAGCTCAACGTGGACACCAGACCCCCCACTCTCATCGTCATGCTGACGGTAGGGAGAGAGAGGGTGTGAGGCCACTACAGCACAATGGTAGCCAATATCCCCAACAACAACGCAGCATTGAAACGCATGCTATGGCTTCACAAACTTGTTATCTTGGAACAAATGATATCGCATCACAAATCACGAGTACACCTGTTGCGAAATTTCAGGTTACACAAAGCACAGTGCCTAATTCTATGGCAAATGTCTTAAATAGTCAGTCTTTACAGACTACTGTCCAACGTGTAATGTATTGCTTCAGTTGTGGATAAGAGATCACAAGTCACATGATTGCACGCTACCTAAGACAAATTGCTTCTCGTGTGATGGCTACGGTCATGTAACCCTTGATTGTCCCAACTATCATACAATGTCACGGAAACGACGTTGTAGGAATGCCCCATACACGCGTGAGTGCTGTGGTAACCACTCCCCGGGAACACCTGGCTCTACATGGGGCGGGGGCTGCGGCCATTTATTACTTGGTTGTTCCAACCATCGTAAACCGTCACGGAGGCATCGACGTCGTAGGAGTGAATCATACGCGCGAGAGCGCAGTGAGCACCACTCTCCCGTGGCAGTGGGATCTATGAGTGACCCAGGACAATATCACGGATTTCCCTGTTGGCCAGTGACACTCACCGGAGTGGCGCCATCTGATCCATTCCGGAGATCTGACCAGTGTACGTGTCAGAAAGCGTCGAGAGGCGCTGATCTCGACACCTTAAACATTGTCAGTAGTAGTGATGTGGATGCATAGAACAGGTCTGACCAGTGTATGTGTCGGAAAGCGTCGAGAGGCGCTGATCTCGACACCTTAAACATTGTCAGTAGTAATGATGTGGATGCATTGAACAGGTCTGACCAGTGTACGTGCCGGAAAGCGTCGAGGGACGCTAATCGCGCCATCTTAGACATTGTCAGTAGTAATGGTGAGGATGCATTCGGGAGATCTGATCAGTGCTCGTGTAAGAATGCTTCGAGGGACGCTAATCACACTATCTTAAACATTGTCAGCAACAGTGACGAGGATGCACGTGTCCCGTTAGAAGCTGGTAACCATGGAAGCTTACCTACGTGTATCCTTGATGAGAGAGAACGATCAATGCCACTGACTAATGTTGCGCAACCTGGCACAGCCTCACAGATCACACCAGCACATTGCACCATATCACACCAGCACATTACACTGGATTCGTTGATAGCTACACATTGCGCAGTAACACACCTGCACATTGCAACGGATTCAGTGATAGCTGCTTCGATCTGTAAGCAAGGCGAGGAGCAAGAGATCTGATCAATGTGCGTGTAAGAAAGCTTCGAGGGATGCTAATCACGCCATCTTAAACATTGTCAGCAACAGTGACGAGGATGCACGTATCCCGTTAGAAGCTGATACCCATGGAAGCTTACCTACGTGTATCCCTAATGAGAAAGAACGGTCAATGTCACTGACTAATGTTGCGCCTTCTGGCACTTGTCAGCTCTTTGTGTGTAGCTCGTCCGGTGATGACAGGCCTGAATCCGACACTAGAATCCGCCCCTATGGTCGGGCGTGCTGACATGGTATGTGCATTGCTGTCTCATGGCGCTAACCCGAGGACCATGGCGGCGACACTGCATTGCTTTTGGCAGAGAGACGCGATCATTCCGCTGTGATCGATCTCATCGGCTCGTTCTCAGAAGCCAAATTTTGTGGGGAATTCCTTCGAGATATCAGCGAACACTCGAGATATGCCACAAGCGTTACTGAAACGCAAGTGGCGCCAGTGACGAGTCGGACAGTAGCTACGCGCCTATCACCGAAGTATCGGTGGACAATTGTGCAGCTACACTACAACCATCCAAGGCAAAGCCGTGGATGGGTACAATCCTCAACCGCCCGGTTCTCCGTCGTCATTGAGGGAACTGTTAGGGTCGAGCACTGATGAAGATAAATACCATATCTCGTGCGACCACTACGAGGATGTATTCTCGACTCCGACGATGCTACAACAACACGTCCGCACGACGCACGAGATGACGTTTGTGAGTCCTTGCTCAGAACTAACTGGTACCTCTTCCTAGTTTCCTAGTTGTTTCCAGCACTCGGCAACGTTCTAGTAACTGACTAGTCTGTATATATTGTGGTTACAGTGTTATGATCTTATGAGGTCTCATTCAACTAGCCAGCCTTTTAGCGGACTGAAAGCGACTACGAAACGTCGATTGTATTCAGCCAAAGTGACGTTACGCGTTCTGTCGGGCATGCACGACAATTGTACAAAGAGCGCATGCAGGTGTGTAATGCAGTTGTCCGCAAGATGGCGCAGCAGCGCCAAGTACGTGTGCACAAGACATTCAAGCGCTATGCAACGTTAATGTGTCTCTTGCGTAGGCATACATGGACATGGCCGTACCGTGAAAAGTTTCTCACCAAGAAAACCAAGAAGGAAGATAGTCAGTGACATTATATATGTATACCTGTCAAGTATACTACGGTTTAGCCGTAGTCACTACGGTTTTATTGATAAAATGAAAACTACGGGCGTAGTAGGAAAACCATACGTGTTTACGCTTGTGTTTTGAGATACATTTTTTAACGAATTTATCGCGTTCGTTATATTGTTGTCGGTAAATTCGCCCACCGACACACTCATCAAACTCCCTTATGATTTACGCTCTATTCTGGGCCTGGTAGAATTCTCGTACAATTCGTGCAGTGCCCCGGAACGAGCACTCACAAATGCAAGTTCGTGTCATGCGCAGGCGCGAACTTACTTACTGATCCCATGGGCGCCGTGTGTCGCATAGGGCACCTATACTTACAAACTTATTTCTATACCGTGCGTCCATGGGCATTTACGTGTAAAGATTATGGTTTTTACTGAAAATTTATGGTTTTTGTCTGCAATGACTACTGTTTTGTTTCACATGACTTGACAGGTATATATATATATGATATTGACGTTGTATGACGTTGTACATATTATAGGAATGTGTGCGAACAATACCGTGCTATAGGTGGACAATTATAGTGCCTCACCAGCGAGATGATTGACAATCAGTGACATTATATATGACATTGACGTCATGTGACATTGCACATCTATAAATCTGCTATGTAATGTTTTTATTATAATGTATAGGAGATAATGTTACTTAATTTTAGTTGCGAAAATGTTAATCAATTGTTTTGTATTAAGTAAGGATTCTTTAAAAGGGGGAAATGTTGTAAGCATCAGCAACATCATAAGGGGAAGAATGTGGTAGGCGTCAAAACGTAATAAACAAGGAAGAATGTGGTAGGCAATGACGTATACGCGGTGGTATAATAGCTGCAGATTAGCTGCTTATTGTGAACGCCTTGGGAACGTCCCCTTGGGGTATATACGGGCCACAGAACTAACTACCCACTGCTGTTACTGTGAATAAAGACCTATGATGCAACGTCCAGTCGTCGTCGTATTAGGCCGTCGCCGCAGTAGTCACTCCATGTAGTTCGTGTCCGGGGCAAGGAAGACGACAACACACTGTAAGGATCACACTTACATAAAGCTATATTGCCGTTTTCCCAGACACTGGGAACCGTTTCTATGGAAGGTATTCCTGTCGAAGCCTTGGGAACGTCCCCTTGGTAGGTATATACAGGGCCACAGAACTGGTGTGATCTGTGAGGCTGTGCCAGGTTGCGCAACATTAGTCAGTGGCATTGATCGTTCTCTCTCATCAAGGATACACGTAGGTAAGCTTCCATGGTTACCAGCTTCTAACGGGACACGTGCATCCTCGTCACTGTTGCTGACAATGTTTAAGATAGTGTGATTAGCGTCCCTCGAAGCATTCTTCCAGTCGTCGTCGTATTAGGCCGTCGCCGCAGCAGTCACTCCATGTAGTTCGTGTCCGGGGCAAGGAAGACGACAACACACTGTAAGGATCACACTTACGTAAAGCTATATTGCCGTTTTCCCAGACACTGGGAACCGTTTCTATGGAAGGTATTCCTGTAGAATCGTGTTAAATCTTGTTAGCAAATACAAAAGTCATCCATAACCAAGAAATGACTAACTATTCCACAAATGAATTTAACTCTCATTTCCCCTGTAAGTTGACGTTTACTAGTAGCCTAACGACAATTATATACATAAGAGTAACTCAGTGGAAATTCGGATATTCCTCTCCAGTGGCGTCTTGCTATATGGACCACACACAGACGCACGAACGAACGCACGAACGCACGCACGCACGCACGCACACACACACATACATACACACACATACACATACATACATGCACACATATATATATATATACATATATATATGTATATATGTATATATATATATATATACATAGCAAAACTGTTTATGCCATCAACAATGAAATCCCCATTAATTCTACACAGTTCTGTTTGTCGCAATTCCTTATGCCCATGAACAGAGTATGTGGAACCTCGGATATATACAATGTTTGCCAAGACCAAAACATATTCCACAACGCGATAGTCCGTTTTATTTAGTTGACTTACCTGGCACGAATCTTTGCCACCCTGTGCGTAGCCGGCACACATCATAACGTTGGTGATGGACCCGTCATAATAGTTGCGGTTGTTGCAGGTGTTGTGGTCAATGATTGGCACTCGCACCTGGTTCAGCACCTTTTCCTTACCGGTGTCTAAACAGATCGCAAATCATACGAGAATCATTTGAATTCAGCCGAACATAGTTTTCACGTAGATGACATTCTTGCAGCATAACGCAGTTGTGCCAGTTTTATAATGATAATAATTCTTATTATTATAATTATTATTATTTTATAAAGTTTTTTTTATCTTTCAAACAATAAGTGTTTGCACATAACAATATAAAACTGTCTATTTAACAATTATAGGCGTTTCTGAAATGAGACGTATGGATGGGTGGATGGGTGGGTGGATTGATGAATGAATGAATGTATAAATGAATGAATGGATTAATTAATGTTTATTTAACAACAAAACATAATACAGGTGCATAGTATGATGTGCTACTGCTGCTGCTGAAGGGACATAGCTGAAAGTGCTATGCCCTTTTCGAGCTAAAAAATTGAATGAGTACAATAGGATTTAAGTACAATATAACATTCACAATTCATGTATACTATTATTATAGCGGTGCTTGTGCTGCTGACTAGGAATGACAACTTCGGGCTGGAAATTATTAATAAAACTTTCCTAAGTTCTGTTGAACCGATAACCGAACATGTCAATGGTGTGATGATGGTACAGAACGCAGGCGCCTCGAAGGCTGTCACTTACGCTCGGTGTCTCCCCAGCCTGTCGCCACGCACAGAGTATCTCCGGGCACATCCTTCTCCGGGAGACAGATTGGTGACACGTTACGGGTGTACCGAACGGGGGTCGACAGTTTGAGTAGAGCAATATCGTTGTTAGTCTTCGCCTTGTTGTACTGCTGGTGCATGTAGATCTGCTCGATCTTGTATGTTCTCCGAGTCACCTCCGCTGCGTCTCGGTTGTGTTGTCCGACCACCACCTCGAAGTCCTCGGCTTGACCACCGTACCTGAACAGTAGACAATATAAATAAGGTCAAGACTCTCCTTGAGAAGGATTCATTTCAGCTGGCTTACTTCCACGGTGGCATTGTGAATTAAACACTTTTATGAAAAAATAGAGAAAGGTGGATATACCTAGCGGAGGGCTACATCAAGCAGTGGATGGAAAAGGTCTATGTGGAAGATGAACAACTACTTCAGCATAACAATATTGCAACACTCGCAGAAACATAAATAATTTGTAAAACAACATTTTTGTTTTGAAAGTAATTCAGGACGATAGGCTATTGGTAGACGTTGGTACGAACTGAACACTAATGATGCTACTCACTAAACGCACGTTGTATACGCTCCCCACTTACACGCAGTGTGCCGCCGTGACGAGCCAGCGCCTCCTCAGGATGCTGCCTCCGCACAGATGACGCCCGAAGACGTCAACGAAGCTGAACTGCCACGGCCACGAGTGAGGCTTGGCCTCGGTACCACCGACGATACGAGGGAAGGAGGGAGTGACGGACGGCCTGCCGCATCTGTACGAAGCTGCGTGAAGAATACACGTTGTCATAGTGATGGTTGGTTCCGGGTAGCTACGATCTTCTTTTCATTTTGTTCTTACCCACCTTCCCTCTGTACCCTTCCTTTCTTCTCCTCCCTCCACCCCCTCCTCCATCCCCTTTCTCTCCCTCTCGTTCTCTCTCACTCTTCACTCCGATGCACACTCAATAATTTTTGTTTTAACATTATTCTGATGACTACGAGAATCCAGTATGGCAATTAATTCCCAAACAAACAAAATTTTCCCGTCACTTGAACAACATGTTACAGTTTCCCCACAGCTATATCTTCCAGGGTAGCGCGTACCTGTGCTTGTTTTCTTGGCTTTGTACTCAATCCTGAACCCGGCGCGATTACCAGTTACGTCGGACATGAAGGTAGCGAACAACGTATTTCCAGAAGCGGTGATGTCACCCGGATTGTCATTTCCGCAAAACGTGTTGACCAGAGGCGCCGAACTACTATCGCCGTCATACACCTTGATGTTGTCAAACGAACAGTCGCCGTCTCCCTCTTCCACGTCGAATTTCTTGAAGTGTAGGTGTACGTTCTGTAACAATCAGTGTCAAAGTTAAAGACACTAACTGCAAGAGCGCACGCGGAACATCAGTTGACGCAACTTCAGATGCAGAGCTACAGTCAAATATGTATTGTTATCTTGTCTGTTTCACGTTGTACCTTACGACTAGGCCTATGGTGTGTTTCACCTACGTCTTGTCATCCACTGCTAGATGTACTCTCTGCTCTGCAGTTCCTCATTACATAGTTGTCGCTTCTTGTTCAAAGGACCATATTTTCACTATATAATCGCAATAAAGTGGCCTTATAAGGCAGGTGGCCTCTGGTGAGGGGAACCATCGATGAATGTAGCAGATGAAAAGAAAATATATGGACAGTGAACATCATTTATATGGAAAATAACAGTTGATTTGTGATAGATAATGTAATTTGTTTGCATTTAATATATATAATTTACTCATATTTTAGTAGACTTGATTTCCTGCGAACACCCACCCACCATTCCCGCTGCCACAGTGATTTTCCAGCTGCACGACATGTTATCTTCGTATTTAGCGCCCGTTGTGCCGAACTCCCCGCTTGGTCCCCTCAGTAGGGCTGTGGTGCCGTCACACCCTCCGCTGCTACCACCAACACCTGTTACCAAAAATCAAATAACTGAACAGTAGCATTTGTTTCATTTGTTGGCCGTGCGTGTGTGCGTGCGTTCGTGTGTGCGTGTGTGCGTGTGTGCGTGAGTGAGTGTGTGCGTGTGTACGTGTGTGCGTGTTTGCGTGTGTGTGCGAGTGTGTGCGTGTGCGTGCTTGTGTGTGCTTGTGTGTGCGTGTGTGTGCGTATGTGTGTGAGTGTGTGCGAATGTGTGCGAGTGTATGCGAGTGTGTGTATGTGTGTGTGCGTGTATGAGTGTGTGTGTGTGTGTGTGTGTGTGTGAGTGTGTCTGAGTGTGTGTGTGTGAGCGTGTGTGAGCTTGTGTGCGTGTGTGCGTGAGTGCGTTTGTGCGTGTGTGCGTGTGTGCGTGTGTGTGCGTGTGCGAGTGTGTGTGTGTCTGTGTTTCTTCTTTCTATCCATCTACAGATTGTTACGTTGGATGTCAGACGTCAATTGTATAAAAGATGACCCATAGGTTTTGTCATCGTGCCTAAACATAAAACAATTATTATACAAACATGTAAGAATAAACAACATCCTAACAGGATTTTTCTTATCATTGAGACATTCTAAACATTCGATGTCAATTAACATTTGTAGTGAAAAAACATATATATATATATATGTAACCATATATAACTATACATATATATTATGTATACATATACAATAGTATATATATATGGTTTTTCACTACAAATGTTAATTGACATCCAATGTACATATATATATATATATATATATACATACATATATATATATATATACATACATGTATACACCTACATAATTTTATGTGTGTGTGTTCGTGTGCGTACGTGTGTGTTATACATTTGGCATATTACATTTACCTGAATCTGAATTACCGCCTTCCACTGTTGTGTATCTGATGAGGAAGCCTTTCCCTGTTACTGACTCGTCGGAGTTGAACGTAACAAACAGCGAGTTGCCGGCGGACTCGATGACATTCGGCAGTTGGGAGCCGCAGTCTGTCTGTAGTAACGGGGCCGTGTTACTTGTGCCGTCGTAAGTCTTGACGCTGTCACATACACAACCTTCCGTGTTCTCAACGTCGAACTTCACGAACTCGAGACGTGTGGTCTGAACACAAGAACGTACTCAACTCAATGAAAAATAACCGTTTATAAACGCTCACGTACACATACACATACACATGCACGCACGCACGCAAGCACGCACGCACGCACGCACGCACGCACGCACGAACGAACGCACGCACGCACGCACGAACGCACACACACACATACACACAGAAACAGTAGTCCCCCTCTTATAAGGCCAACCCTTAAGCAAATCTAAAGTGGCCTTATAAGGCGGGTGGCCTCTGGTGAGGGGAACCATCGATGAATGTAGCAGGTGAAAAGAAAACATATGGACAGTGAACACCATTTATATGGAAAATAACAGTTGATTTGTGATAGATAATGTAATTTGTTTGCATTTAATATATATTATTTATTAATATTTTAGTAGACTTGATTTCCTGCGAACATCCACCCACCATTCCCGCTGCCACAGTGATTTTCCAGCTGCACGACATGTTATCTTCGTATTTAGCGCCCGTTGTGCCGAACTCCCCGCTTGGTCCCTTCAGTAGGGCCGTGATGCCGTCACACCCTCCGGTGCTACCAGCAACACCTGTTACCAAGAAATCAAATAACTGAACAGTAGCATTGGTTTCATTTGTTGGCCGTGTGTGCGCGTGTGCGTCCGTGTGCGTGAGTGTGTGTGTGTATGTGCGAGTGTGTGCGTGCATGTGTGTGTGTGTGAGTGTGTGCGTGTATGTGCGTATGTGTGCGAGTGTGTGCGAATGTGTGCGAGTTTGTGCGAGTGTGTGTATGTGTGTGTGCGTGTATGAGTGTGTGTGTGTGTGTGTGTGTGTGTGTGTGTGTGTGTGTGTGTAAGTGTGTCTGAGTGTGTGTGTGTGAGCGTGTGTGAGCTTGTGCGCGTGTGTGCGTGTGTGCGTGTGTGCGTGTGTGCGTGTGTGCGAGTGTGTCTGTGTTTCTTCTTTCTATCCATCTGCAGAGTGTTACGTTGGATGTCAGACGTCAATTGTATAAAAGATGACACATAGGTTTTGTCATCGTGCCTAAACACAAAACAATTAATATACAAACATGTAAGAATAAACAACATCCTAATAGGATTTTTCTTATCATTAAGACATTCTAAACACTCGATGTCAATTAACATTTGTAGTGAAAAAACATATATATATATATATATATATATATATATGTAACCATATATAACTATAAATATATATTATGTATACATATACAGTAGCATATATATGGTTTTTCACTACAAATGTTAATTGACATCCAATGTACATATATATATATATATATATACATATATATATATATATATATATATACATGTATACACCTACATAATTTTATGTGTGTGTGTTCGTGTGCGTACGTGTGTGTTATACATTTGGCATATTACATTTACCTGAATCTGAATTACCGCCTTCGACTGTTGTGTATCTGATGAGGAAGCCTTTCCCTGTTACTGACTCGTCGGAGGTGAACGTAACAAACAGCGAGTTGCCGGCGGACTCGATGACATTCGGCAGTTGGGAGCCGCAGTCTGTCTGTAGTAACCGGGCCGTGTTACTTGTGCCGTCGTAAGTCTTGACGCTGTCACATACACAACCTTCCGTGTACTCGACGTCGAACTTCACGAACTCGAGACGTGTGGTCTGAACACAAGAACGTACTCAACTCAATGAAAAATAACCGTTTATAAACGCTCACGTACACATACACAGACACATGCACGCACGCACTCACGCACGCACGCACGCACGCACGAACTCACACACACAGAAACATTAGTCCCCCTCTTACAAGGCCAACCCTTAAGCAAATCTAAAGTGGCCTTATAAGGCGGGTGGCCTCTGGTGAGGGGAACCATCGATGAATGTAGCAGGTGAAAAGAAAACATATGGACAGTGAACACCATTTATATGGAAAATAACAGTTGATTTGTTATAGATAATGTAATTTGTTTGCATTTAATATATATTATTTATTAATCTTTTAGTAGACTTGATTTCCTGCGAACATCCACCCACCATTCCCGCTGCCACAGTGATTTTCCAGCTGCACGACATGTTATCTTCGTATTTAGCGCCCGTTGTGCCGAACTCCCCGCTTGGTCCCCTCAGTAGGGCCGTGATGCCGTCACACCCTCCGCTGCTACCAGCAACACCTGTTACCAAGAAATCAAATAACTGAACAGTAGCATTTGTTTGATTTGTTGGCCGTGTGTGCGCGTGTGCGTGCGTGTGCGTGCGTGTGTGTGCGAGTGCGTGCGTGTGCATGCGTGTGTGTGTGCGAGTGTGTGCGTATGTGTGCGTATGGGTGCGAGTGTGTGCGAATGTGTGCGAGTGTGTGCGAGCGTGTGTATGTGTGTGTGCGTGTATGAGTGTGTGTGTGTATGTGTGTGTGTGTGTGTGTGTGTGTGTGTGTGTGTGTGTGTGTGTGTGTGTGTGTGTGTGTGTGTGTGTGTGTGTGTGTGTGTGTGTGTGTGTGTGTGTGTGTGTGTGTGAGTGTGTCTGAGTGTGTGTGTGTGTGTGTGTGTGTGAGCGTGTGTGAGCTTGTGTGCGTGTGTGCGTGTGTGCGTTTGTGCGTGTGTGCGTGCGTGCGTGTGTGCGTGTGTGCGTGTGTGCGTGTGTGCGTGTGTGCGTGTGTGAGTGTGTGTGCGTGTGCGTGTGCGTACGTGTGGGTTATACATTTTACATACTACATTTACCTGAGTCTGAATTACCGCCTTTCACTGTTGTGTATCTGATGAGGAAGCCTTTCCCTGTTACTGACTCGTCGGAAGTGAACGTAACAAACAGCGAGTTGCCGGCGGACTCGATGACATTCGGCAGTTGGGAGCCGCAGTCTGTCTGTAGTAACGGGGCCGTGTTACTTGTGCCGTCGTAAGTCTTGACGCTGTCACATACACAACCTTCCGTGTTCTCGACGTCGAACTTCACGAACTCGAGACGTGTGGTCTGAACACAAGAACGTACTCATCTCAATGAAAAATAACCGTTTATAAACGCTCACGTACACATACACATGCACGCACGCACGCACGCTCGAACGCACGCACGCACGCACGAACGCACGCACACACACACATACACACAGAAACAGTAGTCCCCCTCTTATAAGGCCAACCCTTAAGCAAATCTAAAGTGACCTTATAAGGCGGGTGGCCTCTGGTGAGGGGAACCATCGATGAATGTAGCAGGTGAAAAGAAAACACATGGACAGTGAACACCATTTATATGGAAAATAACAGTTGATTTGTGATAGATAATGTAATTTGTTTGCATTTAATATATATTATTTATTAATATTTTAGTAGACTTGATTTCCTGCGAACACCCACCCACCATTCCCGCTGCCACAGTGATTTTCCAGCTGCACGACATGTTATCTTCGTATTTAGCGCCCGTTGTGCCGAACTCCCCGCTTGGTCCCTTCAGTAGGGCCGTGATGCCGTCACACCCTCCGCTGCTACCAGCAACACCTGTTACCAAGAAATCAAATAACTGAACAGTAGCATTGGTTTCATTTGTTGGCCGTGTGTGCGCGTGTGCGTCCGTGTGCGTGAGTGTGTGTGTGTGTGTGCGAGTGTGTGCGTGCGTATGTGTGTGTGTGTGAGTGTGTGCGTGTATGTGCGTATGTGTGCGAGTGTGTGCGAATGTGTGCGAGTGTGTGTATGTGTGTGTGCGTGTATGAGTGTGTGTGTGTATGTGTGTGTGTGTGTGTGTGTGTGTGCGTGTAAGTGTGTCTGAGTGTGTGTGTGTGAGCGTGTGTGAGCTTGTGTGCGTGTGTTCGTGTGTGCGTGAGTGCGTGTGTGCGTGTGTGCGAGTGTGCGTGTGTGCGAGTGTGTCTGTGTTTCTTCTTTCTATCCATCTGCAGAGTGTTACGTTGGATGTCAGACGTCAATTGTATAAAAGATGACACATAGGTTTTGTCATCGTGCCTAAACACAAAACAATTAATATACAAACATGTAAGAATAAACAACATCCTAATAGGATTTTTCTTATCATTAAGACATTCTAAACACTCGATGTCAATTAACATTTGTAGTGAAAAAACATATATATATATATATATATATATGTAACCATATATAACTATAAATATATATTATGTATACATATACAGTAGTATATATATGGTTTTTCACTACAAATGTTAATTGACATCCAATGTACATATATATATATATATATATATATATATATATATATATATATATACATGTATACACCTACATAATTTTATGTGTGTGTGTTCGTGTGCGTACGTGTGTGTTATACATTTGGCATATTACATTTACCTGAATCTGAATTACCGCCTTCGACTGTTGTGTATCTGATGAGGAAGCCTTTCCCTGTTACTGACTCGTCGGAGGTGAACGTAACAAACAGCGAGTTGCCGGCGGACTCGATGACATTCGGCAGTTGGGAGCCGCAGTCTGTCTGTAGTAACCGGGCCGTGTTACTTGTGCCGTCGTAAGTCTTGACGCTGTCACACACACAACCTTCCGTGTACTCGACGTCGAACTTCACGAACTCGAGACGTGTGGTCTGAACACAAGAACGTACTCAACTCAATGAAAAATAACCGTTTATAAACGCTCACGTACACATACACAGACACATGCACGCACGCACTCACGCACGCACGCACGCACGAACTCACACACACACAGAAACAGTAGTCCCCCTCTTATAAGGCCAACCCTTAAGCAAATCTAAAGTGGCCTTGTAAGGCGGGTGGCCTCTGGTGAGGGGAACCATCGATGAATGTAGCAGGTGAAAAGAAAACATATGGACAGTGAACACCATTTATATGGAAAATAACAGTTGATTTGTTATAGATAATGTAATTTGTTTGCATTTAATATATATTATTTATTAATATTTTAGTAGACTTGATTTCCTGCGAACATCCACCCACCATTCCCGCTGCCACAGTGATTTTCCAGCTGCACGACATGTTATCTTCGTATTTAGCGCCCGTTGTGCCGAACTCCCCGCTTGGTCCCCTCAGTAGGGCCGTGATGCCGTCACACCCTCCGCTGCTACCAGCAACACCTGTTACCAAGAAATCAAATAACTGAACAGTAGCATTTGTTTGATTTGTTGGCCGTGTGTGCGCGTGTGCGTGCGTGTGCGTGCGTGTGTGTGCGAGTGCGTGCGTGTGCATGCGTGTGTGTGTGCGAGTGTGTGCGTATGTGTGCGTATGGGTGCGAGTGTGTGCGAATGTATGCGAGTGTGTGCGAGCGTGTGTATGTGTGTGTGCGTGTATGAGTGTGTGTGTGTATGTGTGTGTGTGTGTGTGTGTGTGTGTGTGTGTGTGTGTGTGTGTGTGTGTGTGTGTGTGTGTGTGTGTGTGTGTGTGTGTGTGAGTGTGTCTGAGTGTGTGTGTGTGTGAGCGTGTGTGAGCTTGTGTGCGTGTGTGCGTGTGTGCGTGTGTGCGTGTGTGCGTGTGTGCGTGTGTGCGTGTGTGCGTGTGTGCGTGTGTGCGTGTGTGCGTGTGTGCGTGTGTGCGTGTGTGAGTGTGAGTGCGTGTGCGTGTGAGTACGTGTGGGTTATACATTTTACATACTACATTTACCTGAGTCTGAATTACCGCCTTTCACTGTTGTGTATCTGATGAGGAAGCCTTTCCCTGTTACTGACTCGTCGGAAGTGAACGTAACAAACAGCGAGTTGCCGGCGGACTCGATGACATTCGGGAGTTGGGAGCCGCAGTCTGTATGTAGTAACGGGGCCGAGTTACTCGTGCCGTCATATGTCTTGACGCTGTCACATACACAACCTTCCGTGTTCTCAACGTCGAACTTCAGATACTCGAGGCGTACTTTCTGAACATAGAAAACACTGAATTATTGAACTGTTGTTCATTTAACAGGACATGTTGACGTGAAATCGAAACATGCCAGTGATTTAAATTATTGCCAACAAATGATTGGTTAAATATAATTATTGTTTAGCAGATAATATGATAGTGTTATTTAAATCCCATCTGTAAGGTAGTAGAGTGGCTGACACGTCTCAACAAATGTTTTATTGATTTTATTGATAGATAATCAGTAGCAGTAAGTGCTGGATAATTAAACGATCACAGTTGGCGAGTGATAATGTTGTTAGTTGGGGTTGTCGTTGAATGAAATATGTAGTAATCGTGGACTGCAAGTTCAATTAATATTACAGAAAAATAGAAAGTGGGTAAGTGTTAACAAAATCCCGCGAATGTGAATTTTTTTTTTAATTAATGGTAAGATAAAGTTGGTAGGTTTGAGGTAAAGCCAAAATAGCATATAATAATGATGCAGTAATTGACCTTGAGCGAAAACTGATGTTGGGCAAAATCCAAGTTTAAAAGATTGTCGTTTGTTCGTACTGCTCGTTAGCAGTTAAGAGGTTTTCTGATGAAGCCACTGAATCGTACGTAAGGAAAAGGAGACGATGGGTGTGGAAAAAGAACAACGCAATTACATAACAATAATCATAATCGATGCAACATAATATACGTTGATTTATCTGATACAATCTAAAATGTCATACTAATCGGTGACATGATTAATGATGAATCAGTTAGAGTCTAGAATGACAGAGAAGGGTAGTTCGGTTTGGTATGATTGACAATAAGTGACACGATTTGACGGCGTGAATATAAGTTGTGTAAGAGGGGTTTTCGTCAACGTAACGTGCTCTACTAAGGGTAGGGTCATTATCATTCGCGCATGTATTAAAAATGCAGTGAGAAAATGGACAGTAGACACTGTTGAGAAATACAGGTAACCAACTGACATATTGTAGCAAAGGTTGACGTATTAAATATAAAAGGAATAATACCTTGCAAACACGAATCACGCAATTTACTAGGTGAGTACAACACTGCATTGTCTGTCTCGTGACCGGAAGTTTGCCCGAACTACGTACCTTACCCGGCTGCACCTGGATCTTCCAAGCGCATAACAAGCTAGTTCCATATTCTGCTTCTGTGATGCCAATCAACCCTTTGGGTCTTGAGAGAACAAGCAGACTGGCACCGCATGCTGCAAGAGGGAACAACTTATTGCACAGGTTACTACTGTGTACAAATAGCCCAATTAGTGAACGTAGTTTTTCACATGACGTAGCAATAACTAATACATAAAACGCTCCAATAAGTACTTTTTGACACCATACCGAGTTCATAAAGGGTTTTAATGAATTTGTCAGAGCAGTATTTTGTACTATAAAATAGCACGGTTACTATAACATGTGTGTGAAGTGTCTAAGCTGTGGACACTTGTTTCAACAGAGCAGACGTCGAGTCTGCAAAGTTAATAGGATTAATCATGTTTGATGCACATACTGAGGTGTGTCCGTTTGCTTTGTGTGTTGTCTGTGTAATGTTTTCGCTCTGTCCATTATTATTTATACACGTTTTTCAGTAATCCTTTGGTGTCTCTTACGATTACGTGTTCAGACAAAGTTATTCACACGTTCTGTCAATTCGTGCTTACCGTACTTAATCTTACCCGTTTGTTGACACGCATATTGGTACCTACCCTTGTTCCTGCAAAATAGAAACAACCACATTAATTTGTAAAGGGGCTGTATATAAGTATTCGTTTTTAATTTAATAGTCGTTCGTTCGTGGTATTTGTGCGTGCCATAACCAGCAGTAAAGAGGTCGAGTGGTTGCATTAATAACCGATTGACTGGATTATTGTGTGTTATAACCGAGTAAATTAACAACCTAACCTAGCAAACACTATGATGTCTTAAACACATCATAATATATTAATGTTTTCTCAAATGTAATGACAACGGTTTTGAAAATGTATGTTCTTAGAAACAATAAAAAAATTAATGTCAAAAATTAACAATTATTGACATTTAAAAAAATATGCTTTGTTTTTAAAATCCTGTTGCTTTCGTTGTATTCAGCGTAATGTTTTACGACTATAAAATTTATTGAAACACGCTTTGCCATCCTGAGAAGAGAGTGGTTGTGCAATTGAAAACGTGAGAGAGAAAATAAAATTAATGAGTGAATTTTATGTAAAAGTAAGTTGTCACCAAAGTAGAATTATTTTCATCTTCAGTTTATCTGATTTTATAATCACCAACATATAGTATATATGAAATGCTACTTTGACACCAGTATTTAGTAAATGTTATGATATCGCATCAACGCACCAGGCTGAGACACAACAGACGGTTGCCGTGGCAAAGATGGCTGATATCAGCAACGCCTTCATCTTGCCTGAAGAAATAGATGTCTTACATTATTGGTGTACCAAGATGAAGTAGTTCCTTTCAATGGCGTCGTATACGGCAATATGAATTCAAATCCTAGTAAGTTAACGTTAAATACCTTTAGCAATTTAAAGTGATAACATATATAATTTACATGATACTCCTTAGTGCTTACGCACCGTATATTGACTCAGTTCCATGGCTGAGATGAACATTACCGTTCCATTCGAAAGTGTCGTTTGCATTATGTCAACTTCAAAATAACACCATATGTCAAAAACGTGTTTATAGTTGTTTGTCATTATTGTCACCAACCATAATTATCGAACAAAGAGCTCAATGGTGTTGAATGCAATATGTGCCTTGGTGCCAGCACATATATACTCTCGCACGCACCAGCTGATGCGCGCTTACGTTTATGCGCAAACAAACACAACATAACATAAACGTACACTGTGTCCATTGCTCGAATGAAGGCTATATTGTTCACAAAGGATAGTCTTTTTGGCAATGAAGCCGATGAGTTGACGATACGGGTTGGCATAAGTCATAAACGATTGAGTAATCGTTTTCTCTCCACGACAATCGCTATTACCACCGACTGCGCAATTATAGCAGATTAGACTGTGTGTTAAATATAACGTTCATTGCTCTGAACTTACCGTTTGGTAAGAAATCTGGTGTTGAAATGGAAGAAGACGTCTAAACCGCGCCTTCTGCGACAAATAGCAACAAGTGTCCAAGATAACGATCGTTTTATAGCACGTGTCTATCAGTTCTGCACCATAGCGCATGCGCCAATGTATCAAAGCAGGCTTCTTGGTGTGATGTTTTCGTTAGATTATAAAAAAGTTGGATTTTTTGGTCGAGTCAATCAATAGTCCGTATATGAAAGTTGAGATGTTTTGGGTGTGGAACTTTACTTGTAGATATCCTTCTATCTTGTGATTTATTTTCTATATACACTGCATTATATGAGATTTGTTTTCTTTGAAATAAATATCCAACCGACTTTCTGTCAACGGTGTTTCATTTAACAATATCATTTTCAACTAATCGATATTTTAATCTGGTACACAATCGTCAGCAAACAGATTAAATTCATAGTTTACCTAGGTTAAGCCGATATGGAATGACAAGTTAATCCCGTTTCTAATTACTTGCTATTGGTATCACTGTCCAAGAATAAGGGTTGCTCGATCAATGACCTATAGTCATTTTTCAAGACGACAGTTAAAGATGACACGATACGCAGCCTAAGTTATAAAATTAAATTCCTTCCATTAGCTTAGACTCGGGTTTAGAACTCTAAGCCCAGTTTACAGACCAGTCATACTATAACTGCACGTACGTACATGAATACTTGCTCACAAACACATACCCACACGCAGGCACGCATGCCATACACGTAACCTATTTAGGTGTAATAATACTGCAATCTGATTTAAATAGCAATCATATTCATAATGAAAAGAAATAATGTGACCGCTGTTGCCGCTCCTCCAACACTTCTGTTACCCGTTATGTAACAAAAGCACACACGCACACGCACACGCACACGCTCACGCACACGCACACCGCACACCGCACACCGCACACCGCACACCACCGCACCGCACACCGCACACCGCACACACACGCACACACGCACACACGCACACACGCACGCACGCACGCACACACGCACGCATGCACACACACACACACACACACTTATTATCAACATTACATTTCTACTTAGGGTGAAGCTATATATATTCGCCGGATGCGCTACTTGGAGTGTGAGCGTACAAATCCTATATGCCACCTGTCAAGATTGTGATTTTTAGAACTTAACATAGGTTGGTAGCGTCTGTGAAAGACTGCATTTAGGATTATAATGTAAAGCTATGGTTGGCTGACTCGTGTTAGGGTTGCCCTGTAGGCCATTGATGGCTGTCCAGTGGTTATGCAATACTGTGAAGGAACTGGAGTGGTAACCTAAGGTCAGATTTTAAAGAACCGGGCAAATATCATTATAGTTATGGTAGACAGGGAGGATTGTCGAATACAACGTGTAATATTTATAACATGATTGGCCGTTCCATATGAATAGATTATGGTGATATGGACATAAGTTTAAATGGAATAATATTACGGCGTATAGTGATGTCGTTATAATGAAGATTTTATACTTGTTGATTTAGAGTATCACCTATTGGATGGTGTTGAAATTGTTACAATGGCGTCAGCATCAGCAGGGATCACATGACTGATGCTAGGTATAGGGTGGAGGTACTGAGGTTTGAAGGTAGGATAGAACAGACGAGTCCAGAACCCGACAGAGGAAAGACATGTAATCTGGTCTCTTTTGTGGAGAGAAACCATTACGGTGCGGTTGGCAAACACGAAGTCTTTATACCCAGTGGTGGCTTTGACGTTTAATTTCTCAATGCATATATAGAGTAGAAGAAATACCGGAGGTAAGTGGAATATATATATATATTTATTATGAGTGAATGTTAGATTAGAGGTATTGGCTTAAACATCTGGTTTTTACATTGTTATAATTGTGCCAAAGGGTGTGGTCAATAATAAATAAATACGACGTGGTTAATCTTCCGGTCGCCGTAACCCGACTTCGCCCCGCTAATCTTCCGTGAGTTTAGTTGCGCATGCGCATAACTAGCAGGCACCGCTACTCCTACGAGACGCATTATTTGCTACGGTCGCCGACTCGCCGTAACCCAACATGACTACGCTATTCTTCCGTGAGTTCTGCTCCGGTCGCAGTACCCCACCCGGGGTTATTTATTGTTCGTGTGTTTCCTCTAGCCTGAGTCTGATCGCCGTAACTGGAGTCTTGGCGGGATCAAATGATTAATTTTCCGAGTTCTACCAAGCATGCTATCACGCAGATTAGTTGTCCTATTATTGTAACCCTAGCTGTCACCCAAAACTAAATGGAACACCTAGACTAATAAGCGGGCGCTGCTACTAGTTATGCCAGTTAAGCAAAATATTACGCAATTATTGTAGCCCGGCTAAATTTGCCTAAAAAAGCTAAAATAGGTTTGCTGAAAGACATGTAGGGACGTCAACCAATGATCTCTATTTGGATAGGGAACGAACATTATCTTATCACTGGGCTAGTCCAGGACAGCAGAAAAACTTACTTTGTAGTCTTATATTTAAGTGTTAACGGCCACGTTAACACCAGCTAGGAATTTGTATCTTACTACTGTGACTAGGTTGTATGCACACTGAGAATAAATTTATATGGAATTTAAATGAAACTGTTAAGAAACATAGGGACAACAATACACAATACAGTTATAAACACTTTACTGAATTTTTAAACAAAGAAATAATAGCAGTAATGTAAAGTAACAAATCAGTTACAGTACACGCGCAGTTCTTGGACACATCAAGACATGGTGTAAATAGTTGAGTTGCCATTTTTGGAACCTGGAAATGGTTGGTAGTGTAAGGTTTTTTTTTGCTGAATCGTGTAGGTTATGGGTCCCTTACCACAAATCAGCGGGATGGCAACGCGCCATGCTTGGGCAATTTGTGGGAGCCAGGCAAATCCAAGATGGCTACCGTGAACGTAGGTCATATTAGAAAACGTGTTACATTTTTGCACTGGAGCATGCTAGGAACATGATTTTGGTGTATATACACATTTTTTGGCATACGAGGAATGCAATGGAACCATTTCCAATGATGTCCGACTATGTTCACATCACAACAATTCAAAATGGCCGCCATTTTCACACAAAAATCGAGCATAACGTTTGATTGGTTTATGCTAGAGACACGATTTTGGTGTCCATCCCTATGTTTTGCCATATCAGGATTTCAATGGAACCATTTCCAATGATGCCCGACTATGAACACCTGACAAAAATTCAAAATGGTCGTCATTTTTATCGAAAATATCCAAAATACACCATGACTTTTGATTGGATGATGCTAGAAACATGATCTTTTGGTGCATAATGACTTCATTGGAATTTTTGTCCAATGGTTTTGTATTGATGTGACATGACAATAAAGCTGTTGTTAAAATTATGACTTTTGTAAGGTAACATTTATTTACAGTTCTTCATTTGTAATGATCTGACTGAGCTACGAGTATGCTAATAGCTATATATACATACATACTTACATGTATGGCTACTTCTGACAAGAAACATACAAAAGCTTTGCAAAATGGCATGCAATAATTACGAATGAATCTGTATCATACATGTACAACATTAAAAAGTACAAAATTCAAAGTAAGAAGTATTCAGTTATACATTTGAAACACCATTTGAGGGCATTTTTGTAATGACAGGTTTCATTTGGACATTGACAATATATGAAAGGGACGCCATTCACATTACATTCTCATAGAAAAGTTTAGTCCCGCCATTTTCTCTCATCCTCCTCTTCTATTTCCTCTGTACTGTCACCGTCTTCCTCATTATCATATCTAGCGTCACTCTCATGCTCATCATGTTTGGTGACCGGGTTGAGGCACATGGTTTCACAAACACAGAAGCAGTACGGTGTGAAGGCAGATTGACAGCTACATGCATGACTACTGCAAGCTTTCACTACAGCTTTACACAGACAGTTGATGACGTCCATGAGGGCATGGTGTGGTAGGCCAGATTACTGTCTGTCGGAGGAAGAGTCTTTATACATACAGCTTTCCCTCTGGTCCTTTTTGAAGCCATGCTTGTACTTTCAGCAACACAATAGAGCGAGCAGATGCATTTCCGTCCAGTCTCCATCAACTGTTCGAGAGTAGCACCCTCTTCACCGAAGAGAGTGTAGAGGCCATAGCTAGTGCCTGACAGTGCATGCATACCAAGCAGTTGGAGGGATTTCGGACCAAGGAGGAAAGAACTTTCATTGATGTTGAGGATAGCCCCACTCCATCGATCTAGCTGCACACGGGCTGTTAGCTGCGTACTACACACACAGAAGATAAGCAGAACAAAGACGTCAGTGTCATCGCTGATCACTCGTACATTTTTCCTACCATTCTTCACAAAGTCCAGAAGATAACTAATGATATTAATATCTGCTTCATCATGGGTGTCTCTCCAGAGTCTCTCCAGAGTCTCTCCAGGGTCTCTCCAGGGTCTCTCCAGGGTCTCTCCAGTGTCTCTCCAGAGTCGTCGTCTCTCCAGAGTCTCTCCAGAGTCATCGTCTCTCCAGAGTCTCTCCAGAGTCGTCGTCTCTCCAGAGTCTCTCCAGAGTCGTCGTCTCTCCAGAGTCGTCGTCTCTCCAGAGTCTCTCCAGAGTCGTCGTCTCTCCAGAGTCGTCGTATCTCCAGAGTCTCTCCAGAGTCGTCGTCTCTCCAGAGTCTCTCCAGAGTCGTCGTCTCTCCAGAGTCGTCGTCTCTCCAGAGTCTCTCCAGAGTCGTCGTCTCTCCAGAGTCTCTCCAGAGTCGTCGTCTCTCCAGAGTCGTCGTCTCTCCAGAGTCTCTCCAGACTCGTCGTCTCTCCAGAGTCGTCGTCTCTCCAGAGTCTCTCCAGAGTCGTCGTCTCTCCAGAGTCGTCGTCTCTCCAGAGTCGTCGTCTCTCCAGAGTCTCTCCAGAGTCTCTCCAGAGTCGTGTGCAATGTTAATTGCATGCTTTTAATTAATTAAATGCGCGTGTGCAATGTTAATTGCATGCTTTTAATTAATTAAGTACGCGTATGTCATGTTAAAGGCATAAGGTACGCGTATGTAATTTTAAACAATCAGAACCAGCGACACAATATTATGTTAATACACTTTGCTGGTTCTGGTTGGTTACAATTAAATATGCGTACGTGATTATTTAAATACATGCTTTTAACATTGCGTATACGTGTTTCAATAATTAAAAGCATGCCTTTAATTAATTAAAGATGTGCCTTTAAATAATTAAAGGTGAGCCCGGTCTGTTGGTATAATACGCTGACAGGGCGTGACAGGAAGTGGCACGTTGGTCCAACATCTGGGTGGGAGGCTGGCCTCATTAACAGGATGGGGTTTGGAGGTGAGATTTGTCGATCGAAATGGTACCCGATACAGGTGTGAGATGGAGAGATTGAAACCTGTCTCAGACTGGCTATCATGTTAACGACACTGGTTGCAGGCTGACTCTGGCGGCCCACTCGTGTGTCGGCCTGACGGCGGGTCTTGGAGGCTGTACGGCATCACGAGCTTGGGCGTCGGTTGCGCCAATGCGCGGTTCCCCGGCATATACACCCGAGTAACGAAATTCCTCGACTGGATCAAAAAGACAATCAGAAGTAAATGGTTCATTTTACCGCTCACTTATGTAAAATTTCCGCAAATGTTCTCCAGAATTGCATGCCCAGCGACTTTTTTTTTAAAGAATGATAAACTACTGTAAACGCTGTTGTACATACATGTACGAATGTAAGCATGTACATACGCACAACGGCATACACGCATACACACCCTCATGCACCACATATGCAGACTCGTCAAACAGATGGTGTCCTGTATACATATACAACCATTCACATATTAGTTAAAGTTAAGTAATGCGTGCCTGAATACGTACTGACCTATGCGTGTGCGTGCGTGCGTGTGTGTGAGTGAGTGTGCGTGCGTGCGTGCGTGCGTGAGTGTTCGCATACTGTTATGTATAATATGCGTGTATATGTATCACGTTAATTCTTTGATTGCTTCGGTGATGTGAGAAAGAAAATACAAGATCACATCACTTATAATCAAACTGAAGTGAAACTAAAACAGATGTAAACACTAGTGAAAGAATTTCATTAAAATGTATCCAACAGTTGGTAATTATATTGTCTCTTTTCAAGTTGGCTTCTTCGCAGACATAGCACAACGACGTCCCAGTCAGATGTCCTTCTGTTGGTCTTCCTGTCTACCATTTGTTCTCACTCCCAATCTATAGACCCAATGTGGTTCTTTGTGATTATATGACACTTTAATACTATTTATGTATGACGACGACGTTCTAAAGAACCGTACTTAAAAAGAGAGGAAAGCCTACATGAACTCGTTGGATTTATTTCAGTTAAATTAATTCAATAAAAAAGAAAGTTCGGAAGAATGTTAAATAAATTACGATATTGGTACTAGGTTTTGTTTACCTTTTTTCCAGAAAACGGCGGATCGTAGGCAATATTTGCACACACAGGCGACGAGATCAGACGTTCCGCGTCCATCGTTGCCAGCTCTTGAAGAAATGCCAGCAGAAACAATGCGGGATACGTTTACCCACATCGACGTTTCCGTTTCGTTGACATTTAGTTTTACAGTTGTCAAAAACTCTATTGTCTCTACCTTATATTACTAATTCGTCAGTCTCTTTAGAACGCGATTTCAACGTGTAAGGCTCACGTCATTGGTAGTCCCTGTGCTCAACACTTCGCGTACACGTGTAGATTTAAGCGTGTTAAATAAATACACATTTTGCTTTAATTGTCTTAAAATCTTATCATAAGTGTTGATACTAAGGAAACTGCGCAAACAGTTTGTTACGGTTGTATGTATTTGGAGCTGTGCAAGAGTATATAAAGTCGGCCGCTCATTGTTGTATGGCGTTACATCGTTTTTGGTTGTGTTCATCTGCCTACACATAAAGTTTACTTCGAATACAAATATATATATGTGTGTGTGTGTGTGTGTGTGTGTGTGTGTGTGTGTCTGTGTGTGTGTGTGCGCGCGCGCGCGCGTGCGTGGCTGTATGTGTGTGTCTGTGTGTGTATGCGTGTGTGCGTGTGCGTGTGCGTGTGCGTGTGCGTGTGCGTGTGTATGTGTGAGTGTGTGTTCATATACTATAAAGGATGCTCAAAATAAAACCACAATCAATCCTAACATTTGTTGATATGTTGCCTTTAATGTGTGTTGTCTCGATTAATAACGAACAATATATGCAGTGATTAACGCAATATTGAATGGTTGAATTTTCATTGTATCGCACTATATATTTCACACATTAATAATACCAAAGCACTAATTATGCGCAACCAAACGAGACAAACGAATGAGAAATGTATATGTTAACAACATTGCAAATTGCAATTGTGCAAATCAACAAGCTCCAGGTTACACGTAAATGGTCATTGCAACCTTATATTTTGTGTGATAAATATTATGGCATTGGCGTCGGATCGTGGTGAATATTCGGGACGCTGAGGTTCACCAAAAACCTCCAATTGCAAAACCCCCTTCGAAGCTCCCCAAAAAAACCATCTTGTGGCTCTCCATAAACTTCCAATTACACCCCCTTTGAGGCTCACCAAAAACGTTCAATTGCACGCACCCATAGGCTCCCGAAAAAAACCCACCTTGAGGCTCACCAAAAACTTGCAGTTGCATCCCAAGAAACACCTCTTCTCTAAATATTGGGGGGACTAGTTCCATCTTAGTTGAGCGCCCCTGGTGGCAGCTGTGTTTCATAGATGCTGATTTTTTAAACAATGCTGATTGGAACTATACTCGTGAACATTTGTGATATTTGGACACTACAGCCAGCAATCACACCTGTTCGTGTCAACGAAAACTACTCTGTTCTACCTATGTTGACCCACATTCGATACGCCAAGCACGAACTGCTGCGCCATAGAAAGGTAATAACGAAAGACAATAAACTCTCCGAGCCGGTGTATTGCCTATTGAAGCTACTTGGGATAGTCGTACCACCGCATGGGTGTCGAGCCGGCAAGAACCGTACTTCAATACACACTGCGCCTCGTTGTGCAATCGGCCTCACCGTCAGGTCAAGCGATATATGTGATAGTAACTGCCAGCACACATATCCCCAGAACAACATTGTGCAAATCACCGTAGTGATCCGTGCAACTTAGTTCACGTTTCTACACGCGTTAATACGAGCCCGACAAAGAACACTCTCTCAGTCGCTGTCCTTAATGCTCGATCTTTCAGAAATAAAACGTTAACCAACAATGAATTCGTTACTGACCACGACATTGACATCTTAGCCATAACGGAAACGTAGCTGAAAAATAACACTAACAAACCGATAATCGCCGAACTGACGCCGAACGGATATACCAGTGTACGTTCATCAACATTCCTCGTGTGGCTGGACGTGGTAGTGGTGTCGGTGTCATCCACAGGAACACGTTACCATGCAAGATGCTCACTAAAACAAACTATGAGTCTTTCGAACTGATGCGTATCCAGTTCACTGGAGCCACTTCTAGAACGTTCAACCAGTGCATGCTCTACCGCGACGTCTCGTCTGCGCGACGTCTCGTCTGACACCATTGTACTTTAGGCAACGTTTGTTGCTGCGATTCAATTTTCGAATCGGTTCAACAACTGTTGTGTAATGGACAAATCAACACGCAACTCGAACTTTGTTGAGTTGCGAACCATCGTACATTGCACGACTGGTCAACATTTGTTGATCAAACACGCAACTCGCAACAAAAGTTGTACAATGTACGGCCAGCATAAGCGCCGCGTTTGACACCGTAGATCACGCAATACTACTGGATCGCCTACAACGACGCTACGGCATCACCGGAGTGGTTCTCCATTTAGTAGGGTGTCTAAGGGATAGTATCGTTATTTGCCTGATAAAAGCATAACAATTGGACGATATATGTAAAATTCCACAACGATTCCGACTAGAGGGGGCTCCACGTCAGATTTTTTGTCACTGACCGTGAATTTCAAGGTCAAATATTATTTTTCAATACCATATCTGTTTTTGTATATATGTACGAATGTATGTGTGTGATTATGTATGTATGCATGTATGTGTGCATGTATGTGTGTCCATGACCTTAAATGTCACGTCTAACTTGGCAAACGGTAACCTCGCTATGGTTGCAGATGCCTCTGTCACACCAGGAACTTCAGACCAAGTCTTCCAATGCGACCTTTCCCCACGCCATGGATCGCTGAAACTACATCACAGCCCGTCATGGCATGGAACCATTAGCCTTCCGCTCTCCAAGGCTGTCAGAAACAGTGTTGACGTGTATGCTTCTGAAATTTCGCCCTCTTCCGAATGCCACCCACAGTTGGAAGTTACCGACCGTCGTTATCAAACAGAAGAACAATCCAACAAAGATGACGACAACATCCGTGTCTACAGTGCGCACCACGACTGTCGCCCCTTGCTGAAGGTACACTACACGCGTGTCTACCTCCTCGTGAGAACACAATTCATCCATGACTGTCCCATAAGCAGCTACACTGTCACCAATTGTCACTGTCACGCACACTACCTTGTCTTATGGCCATTGGTCCGCCTGGATTGTTTCTCCAAGAAACTTGAAAAAATCTTCCTTGTTTTTTAGTCCCGTATATTATTTTTAACATACATTTGTATATTGTTGTAAAGCGCTGTGAACAACATTGTATTATCTCCAGCACCTCACCAAATATGTTGGCGGCTAAGCCTTCCCTAAGCCCCCTCTCCCGGTTCCCACTCCTATGTATCGTTATACGATCTGCCCACGTAATTTTACACAATGATTAATTGCACATACCTTACAGTTTCCTTTAGATAGAGCCTATTAATGAAACATGCCGTAACTATTGCACACACCCCTCCTCACACTGGCGTAATGATCTTAGGGTTTTTGCCAATTAATGTATAGACACGTATACATAGAACTCTTATCAGTGGCAGTGTTACCCACAAGTGAACATGAATACCAGCCCTATTATTGACATCCCTGGAATCATCTTGTGTAAGTATCTGTACTAAGTCCGCCGTATGGTCGGTCGCTCTGAGACGGACGGACCAACTGGCAGATGGCGAAATGGGTCCGATTTCACGAACTATTGGTACATGGGAACCTCACGTAAACTACTTCAAACGTCCCCGTAAATACTTTCACACGAAGGATCGTATGTAGGGCCTACCATTGCTTCATAATAGCGGCCCAGGTCACGGAGCGGAGCTGATCCCGAATGGTAGCCGGTTGAAGCAGTAGCGACTCGTCGTCAAGCGGAAGCTGCCAGAAGCCGCTGTTAGCGTCAAGCTTCGAGAAGACTTTGCTGCTGCCCAACTTTGCAAGGCTTTCGTCCACTGATGACATCGGGTGTATCTCTCGCTGTACTCACTTGTTCAGTTGCGTCAGATCTACGCAGATCCGCACGGAGTCGTTTGCCTTCTGGACAGGAACCATGCCGGAGCACAATCTTGTCGGCACGGTCACCGCTGATATGATCTCCTGTCGCACCATCGACTCAATCTCAGATTTTATTTGTGGAAGTAGAGGATGGGCGATTTTCCTTGCGATGTACAAACAGACTGGTGTGGCGTCTGCTCACAGCGTGATGTGATGTTCGGTTCTCAGTTTACCGATGCCTTTGAAGAGAGAGCTGCACTTGGCACGGTAGTTTGGTTTCTGACTCGTTGTTTCTTGGGCGTTGTCGACACGTATGACCAAGTCAAGACCGACACACGCTCGCCGACTGAGTAGAAGATACTCTTGGTTTCCAATGACGTACACCAGTTCATCGAGTGATTTTTACGATAGCGCAGTTTTGTCTTGATCACTCCCAGTACGGGTAGAAGTGTGCCACCCGGACCACGTAGTGCTTGCTTTGTCGGTAGCAGCTTTTCTGTAATAAGCCATGCTGTAATAAGCCATGCCTCTTGATCGCTGATCACAGAGACAGCTGCACCCGTGTCTAATTTGAACTTTGTGGCGTGACCATTGACCTCCACCTCAGCTGACCAGTGTTCTGTGTCGCCTAGTGCCCCAACAACCGAGGTACGGCAAGTCGACACACTCGAGCTGTTGCACTTCGTTGACTCGGTTTGACGGTTGTTTGACACCCCGACAGACAGAGTGGAAGTGTCCTTTCTTTTGGCAATTGCGACACATGGCTTCTCTTGCAGACATACAGACAGACAGACAACAGCAGACTTATTAGTCGGCATTTGCCACCCGCTTCCCGCGTCCCTTCTGACATACAAAGTATTCCTCTCACGCAGTGAATAAGGTTTTGTCGGCTGATCAAAGTCCGTGTGTGACGACGCCTTCAAGTATTCGGGATGAGTATGACACTCCAAATAAAGATTACGACGAATTTTTTTAGTTTTGTAATAGCACCTTGTGCATCGGTGCGGTTGGACATGTACGTGATTCTGATTGTGGCCGACGTTAGGATTTCTTACATAAAGTTAGGACTCGTGCCTAACTTCAGTGAGAATATTCATATGCTCATATTCTCGTTGAATATATGGAAAAGTTAAATATAAAAAGCCGCCATCGTGTGCTGCACTGAAAGGAGTCACTACTAATGCTTAACTCGTGGACACGTGACGTGAGCCGTATTCACGTTATACATGTGACGTGACGTGACGTGATACATATACGAGATGGCGTCAATACTTGCTTAGCAATCGAATTTGCGTAATGGCCCGGTTCAAGAAGCGGCAAAGAAGGTCTTAACGCTAAGATGATTGTCTTATTTTTACGAGTAAATTACGCGATTTTTTTAACATGGGCAAATATAGAATTTACGCACAGGCCCAAGATTGTTTAATTGCATCGTAAAAACCACGTCTTTGCGGTGACGTTCGGCTTCGGGTAAGCACAACCTTACTGCATCTACATAATTATTACGAGTCTGTCAGTTTTAATAATGACGTATCGTATATAATTTCACTGCAAAGCGGTTGTTTGACAGACAGACAGACAGACAGACAGGCAGACAGACAGACAGACAGACAGACAGACAGACAGACAGACAGACAGACAGACAGACAGACAGACAGACAGACAGACATACACGTTTCGATGCAGAAGAATTAAGTAATGGAACCGAATCTGATAACTGAATGCTATTCCAACAAGTCTATGACCATTCGGAACAAAGGGAACATTTATTAGAAAAAGAACAACCGACTTACCTGAAGAAATGAAAAAATCGTGGATGGGCGCAGGCATGGCAATCGGTTGATGCCATAATTGGCAATAAAGAGGGGAACAAATTCTAGATACAAGTTATATCCTGTGTCAAAAGGCACCAAGCATAACAACGATTAGGACAAAGTGACAAGGTATATATAAAAGAATTTTATTTTATACTTCCCTGTAACTTGAAAGAAGTTTTTCTGGTAGCTAGAAAAACACAGCTGTCTCTCACTTAACGCAACGATTAAAAGCACATGGTATTCTGGAGAATCATGGGAAGAGGGACCTTGGACATCTCCAGGGGTGTTGGGAACCATCTCAAATTATAGAGGAACTTTATTTAGGACACTAAATAATAGGTTGCTGATCTCTTGGCTTAAACAATGTTTAACCCATATATGGAAATGGATAGGTTAAGTCATTGTTATGTATCAAAAAGATGCTATGTTGTCCTTGATGCTAAAAAAAATTCTCAAGTATACCCCCGCCAGCCAGTTTTCAGGATTAAAGAACATAGATGCATCATTGCACATAGCATCGATCTTGAAAAAGATGCATAACCTGCATGTCTAGATTTTAGTTTTACATATTTTGCTTCAAGATTGTATACGGACTTAACATACAGAGAGAGTTCATCCCCTGTGACCGTGGGGTCAAGTCGCGAGATGAAAGCTGACAGGAATCGTCCTTCCTTCACTTTGAGTTCACACCTTCCTATTTTCGTGCCGATCACAGCCTTACTCCCTTTCTTCCGCATTTTCTTACCCGACACCAATTGGAAACCGTCGTTTTCAGTCGTTTTTCCGGGTTGTTTCGGAGTGTCCAGCGCACGGCTTCCTGTACCATTCTCAACTCGTGGGAAGGTCTTAACCGTCACAGATCTACGATGACGAACGGAAGTATTTCGTGTACTAGAACTGACGTCGGTCAGCACGTCTCGGTTCAATGGTGCATACTGGTGTAGCACTGACCGGCGGCAGATCAACACGAGGATCTGCCGATCTTCTACCGTGAGCTTTGCATTCAGCTGAGGCCAGATCCGCCGATCTGAGTCCTTCTACTTGACGGCTGTTACGTCAGTTCGCAGGTCCACCATTTCTGCTCGCATCACAGGAAACTCAGACAGGATGTATCTGAAGTCGATGTTGTTGACGTCGAGCTGCGGAAAAGTGGACAGGTGTGTGACCACAAATGAAGGCAGCACCCTCGGCGCCTTGTGCAATGCAAGCAATACGTTTTTGATGGTGTTCTTCTCTTTATGTTGTCCTTGCCGGCGACGGCCCAGTCACAGTCCGATATTCCTGACATCGCATTCATACAGGGTCTGTTTTGCCACTTCAATTCGACAGATGGGAAATGGTCAGCACATAGTTTTACCAACGTGTCGTGCACCATGATGTCCATTTTTGTTATATAAATAGCATAGTATGCCATTGCATATGATATTCGATTGTTCGTCAGTTTGCACTTCAGCAACGCACTGTTCATGGGTCGGTGATCTGCAGTTGGCATTGTTCGGTGGAGCAACACCGTCCATCGTAGCATTTAATATGCTGATGTTTGCTTGAGGTAATGTTAGAGTTTGGGTTATGTACACTACATATCTACAGACCACGAGCGTTCCAATCGCGGTTCACGATCACTTGGGCACAGCCGTAAACATAAATATCGTCTCCAATACTACAGGTAGAACAGGCAGAAGAAAGGGCTGCGCTGGGCGATAAATGGTGGTATGTCCACAATTCCTTGAAATCTCGCTATTTTTCACATTGTATTTCATTTTCAAAGTGTGCACAGATATTCACATAAGTGTTCTTCCAAATGGCCTAGGTCAGTCACTCCTACCACAGCCTTTACTCTTTCCAGCAGGTTAACCCCAGGAGTCACACCAAACCCTCTATAGTGTAGCTTTAGATATGTAGTATATATAACCCAAACTCCAATATTACCTCCTTACTTTTCATAACCGCCTTCCTAAAACACAATCGGTTATATATATACTAATTACTGGGCTGCGTAGCTAAATTTGGTATCGTTATATTAGGTGTAGTACGTTACATATTCGTAGTAAATATGCATGTCAATATTATATACATAATTGAAAGTAAAGCAAATATTATGCCACCAGGGAGTTTAGTTTCGTGACAAAAGGTGAACAATATTGGTGAACAATATTTCATATAATTTCTTACATTCGTGGCATGACAAAACATTTTCAACATTACTTTAATGTTCCTAAGCTGAAAAATAATGTCTTTGGAATCTCATCTAATTATCAAATAATTTGTGTGCATCTGAAAACTATAATAGGTAAATTGCAATTTAAATGTAGCACCCAAATTACAGCTTAAAATTAACATATGTAGTTAGAAATTTAGTCACACTAGTATAGGCAATAATTTAGGCATACTAGTATCTACGCCTTTGGATAATGGGAGTGTACATAAACACCGCACATTGTGATCGAATACACAAAACAAATCGTTTCATTAATTTTTTTGTTTTTAATTTTCAATTTAATTGTCCGAAATTCGTGCATCGCGAACTTCCCTGACAATGCGGTATTGTGTTGGTTTTCTCAAGCCTAAAGCGTTTACCCAGAATTTTAACATGCCAACCGAAATGGGGGATGTGCGAACATAGGATTTGCAACCATAATTTACATTTCAGTCATGAGCGATAATTTCCTAGGGTCATCATCTACTAAAACCCCCTTTAGCTTCAAGCTCATTCAGTTATGATTAGTATATATAATTGAAGGGAAACATTTATATAACATTCTTCGTCTTTCGGGAATCGCGGAAAATACATATTGGGGCTTTTTTTTCCCGTGAATTGTTACATCCCCAGGCAGATACCACTCGCTTCCTTGGCGCGCCGCCATTTGACTGCGCTTGTATACTCGTACGCCGTTGGAGGGCGGCACATGTCCTGGGTCGCGTCATAATGGACAGGAGTGTCTCATCTCCCTATTCCCAAAATCTCTGGTTAAACTAGCTTTGGAAACAGCTTTAACGTGTAATAAAAATGGATACATTTGCTGTTGGGAAGCCGTGTATACATGGCTGCAGCAGTAATTTTACGTATCAACGATGACGACATTGTTCTCAAAAAGACTGCACTCTCTTTTGGGCTAGTAGATTCGGATGATCTTTTCCTTTTCTTCCATAAGTTTCTTTGCTTCATGCACATCATCTGCAGTCTGCAAGCAAAACCAGATAATTGCTTTACTACCCCATTCACGAAAACACAATTCCCATAGACAGTGAAGCAGTGTCACCGGTCCAGATTATCTATATTATAAAACAGAGTTTAGGTGTGTGTGTGTGTGTGTGTGTGTGTGTGTGCGTGTGTGTCTGAGCGAGCGTGACTGAGTACGTGCGCGCATGCATGTTTCTATCGTGTCTGTGCGTGTTTCTTATGTGTGTATGTGCTTGCGTGCGTGCGTGCTTGCGTACGTGTATGTGTGTACGCACGCATGCGTACGTGCGTGCGTGTGTGCGTGAGTGTGTGTGGTGTGTATGGTGTGGTGTGTGCGTGCTTGCGTGCGAGTGCGTGCGTGTAACTTTTCATTTCTTTAGTGAGCACGGATGGTGTTTTTACTAATTCCATGAGTTAGGATATGTGTTGCTCTACCTGATTTCAAAGTTGTGTCAAGCTGACACAACTTGACACAACAAGAGCATTTCGCATGTCATCAACAAGACCCACTATATGTTATGTCTTGGTTTTAATGTTGTTTATCCTTGTAGAAATACCAATCCTCCACAGCAATACATTGGGATAAGGACAGTGAGAGCGAACTGAGTATTAATCACCAGCCTTCTGTCAGAACGTTACAGGTCAGAATCTTGAAAGTCTTCTTTCAGCGTGCTATCTTCTTGCAAGACAGGGACCTCATTTTTCATCTTTGACGACCCCCTCGTCTACTGAAAAAGTATCACTATCCATACATTCTTCTCATTGTGTTTCACACCTGGAAAATATCCAAGCATGACTTGTTCCATGGAACGCATGTGCAGCATGGTATCGTCAGCAAACGGACACTGTTCGTCATTTTTGTCAGTGGTGTTGCCAATTTTGGAGAAAGTAGAAATCTCACTAGCCTCAACTTCGTGATGGTAAAATTGGATTAACAAAGTGAGCTAGCAACCTTGCCTTGAGCTGTGAGAACATTCACCATATTCTTTTCTTCTAAGAGGCTCAGCTTATTAATATTGCCAAACGATGAGCAATATAGCCAGCTTTGTAATGAATGAATGGCAGTTTGCTGATGATATCACATGCATTACATTATAGACGTCATTCTTGGATCTGGAACATGTGACACGAATAATGTGTGGATTGTGATTCTTTTTAATTGGACGAAGGAGTACTCAAATTTGAAATACGATTTCCTTGGCTTGCATATGATCATGATGATCATCATCGTTGTGCAGCCGCAGTGTCCGGTGGTTGGACGAAGGCCTCAGCATGTCGTTTCCAAATCTGCCTGTCTTGCGCTATCCTCTGCCAGATGGTGCCTTTCCAGTACTCGTCTAGTCCTCTCCACCGTCTCGCCAGTCTTCCTCCAGATCGTTTCCCTTCGTAAGGTCTCCAGGTTGTGATACACGATGTCCATCGGTTATCTCGTAGTGTGCTGATGTGCCCTGCCCAGGTCAACTTCTTTCTTCTGATTTGTTCTATCACGTCTATGACCTTTGTCTTCTCTCTTACCGAAATGTTTGTTTTTCTCTCCCGATATGTGATGTTTAACATACTTCTTTCCACCTGTGTTTGTGCAGCTGCTAGCTTGTTCTTTGCCTGGATGGTGAGTGTCCATGTTTCCGCACCGTATGTCATCGCTGGAAGTACGCATGAGTTGTAGACTTGTATCTTCAAGCAGGTAGCAAAGTTACCCTTGAAGATGTTGCGGTGTTTGGCAAATATTGTCCAGCCGGCGGTGATTCTTCTTTGAATCTCCTTGTCTTGGTTTTTGTTTCTGATACTGTATCGCTGTCTCAGATAAAAGCAGCTTTCAATGTTCTCTATCTGCTGGTGTTGATATATATTGGTGTGTCATTTTCTAGCATCACGTTTGTCTTCGAAATGTTCATCTTCAGAACTTGTTTTTTTCACTCTCATCACCTAGCTCCTGCAGCAGTTCTTTTTGTAGTTCTTGCGGTGTAGTAGCGCATATGAGTATGTCGTCGGCGAAGCGAAGATGACCGAGATATTCTCCGTCTATCATCAAGCCTCTAGTTTACCAGGTCAGTCTTCGGAATATGCTTTCGAGTGTTGCCATAAACAGCTTGGGCGACATGGTGTCACTATCACCCTGTATGTCTTGATGTTGATCTTGTTTCTCTTTTTGAGTACATGGACTGTCACCGAGGTGTTGGTGTAGATGTCTTTCAGGAGTTCGATGTACACGTCTTTTATCCCCTGTTCTTGAAGGTAGGTCGGTATTGCTTGAGTTTGCACCGAGTCAAAAGCCTTCTCGTAGTCGATGAAAGCGAGGCAGAGCGGGATATTATATTATCGGCACTTCTCATTCAGTTGGTTTACGACGTGTACGTGGTCTGTCGTTGAATACATGCTTCTGAATCCTGCTTGCACTCGTGGTTGGTTTTCGTTCAGTGTCTTCTCTAGCCTATTCGTTAGTATTTTTGCGAGTAATTTGTAGATGTTTGATAACAGACATATCGGTCTGTAGTTAATTATGTCTTTCTTATTACCCTTCCTGAGGATTATCACCATCTTTTCGTTCTTCCATGCGGTGTGTATTCGACTTTTTGATAAGCCTTTAGTATACAGCTTAGCCAGTGTCTTCAAGATGGTATCTTCTCCTGCTTTTAATGTTTCAATGTTTACGTGGTCGTTGCCTGATATCTTCCCATTCTTCATATCTCTTAGCGCTGCGTTCACCTCCCAGAGGTGTTATCTGTGGTACCTCCTTCGGGTCGGTGTGGATTATGGTACTCTGTTGACTGTTGTATAGCTCGATGTAGAATTCCTCTATTCGTTCCATCATATCTTGGTCTTGTATTTATCTACCCTGCTTGTCTAGAAGTGTAATCAGTCTGTCTCGGCCTAGTGCCTGTGTTTTTCTGGCTTTCTTCAGGCTATTTGATGCCATAATCGTTTCTCGTATGATCTCTTGTTTGTACTTCCTGATGTCCTCATTCGCTTTCTTTTTGATGGTCTTGCATATTTCTGCATACTCTATTTGTTTTTACGGTCGCCGTTATCCACCATTTCTGTCGTTTTTCATCAGTGCTCGTGTTGGTGACGATATTCACGTCTTTACATGCCTGTTGATTGCTTTGGCTACACTTGTCGCACTTAGTTGGATCATCTCAGAGATGTTTTCGCTCATGGTGTCGATGTCGTCTAGTTCTTGTAGTATCTCGAATCGATTTCGCAGTTTGAGTTGGAACTCGATGTTGTTTGTTCCTATTTGTGTGGCATCTACACTTGGTGGTCTCTTATTTATCAACTTCATCCTTTCAGCCTTGACATCCAGTTTGATGTTGATCATTACCATTCTGTGGTCACTTCCGATGTTGACTTCGTTGATGACAGTTACATCAGTGACTATGTCTGGCCTGTTTGTCAGGATGTAGTCAATTTCGTTCTTCGTTTCTCCATTTGTGCATTTCCACGTCGACCTCCTCCCTGCTGTCTTCTGAAACATGGTATTCATGATTTTGTACTTTCTTGAAGTTGCCCATTCTAACAAAGGTGTCGCATCTTTCGTTTCTGACACCTAGACCAAATTTGCCTGTTGCCATTTCCGAAATATTTGTTCGTTTCCCTACTTGCGCATTAAATACCCCATTTCATCTTGCAGAAAATAGCACGTTTAACGAAGACTTTCAGGATTCTGACCTTGTAACTTTCTACCAAAAAGCTGGTGGTGCATACCCAATTCGCTGTGACAGATCTCTTACAGCCCTCATCCTAATGTATTGTTGTGGAGGACTGGCAATTCTACAATGATGTAAAACACTATAATCAAGACATAAAATTATTCTTATTATAAAAAAGAGTAATCCGCATTATATTTGGTGTAAGACGGTTGGATCATACAAACTCACTTTTCCAACAATTACATATTGTTAAATGTCCAGATATCACACAACTGACAACATTATTATTCATGTACAAAGCTTACTATAGCTGTACACGTTTGCCATGAAATATTCATGGCAAATGTTTATTTATTAGACTGGAAATAGCATGCTCAATGCGAGCAAATCATGACTTAGAACGACAGAGAGTCTGTTCTACCATACGACCAATGTCTCTTTGTGTAAAAGAAGTGCAATTATGGAATTATCTGTGTGCTCATTTAAAAACTACTAATACTATTACTGCATTTAAGTTTAAATGCAAGAACTTTTATTTAAGAAATATCTGGTTGTAGAAATCTAAACAAAATCATACACAAATATTCATGCCATTGAGGAAGCTACAATGTATGTAAAGATGTGTACTTATCACATACTTTAAATTTTGAACATACATATATTCCATTACATGATATAAATTATTGTAGCTAAATGGTTAGATGAATAGCAAATTCAATTAATGTAATATTGATGTCTCAATATATATGTACGTATGTATATATATATATATATGTGTGTATATGTATGTGTGTGTTTATGTTTATGTACATATGTGTATACATATATGTATATATATGTCAGGGTTAGGGTGACTGACTTCGTATTTACCCCCTTCAAACATTGTATATTCTTACTTGTATTATAGTTCAACTTGTTTGGTTGTCTTGTATGTATATATTGTTGCCAATGTTCTGAATAAACGTTCATTCATATTTGATCTTTTTGATGAAATGTTCTAGCTATGACAATGCCTCGCATCTCAAAACAATCTCATAAAAACGTACAACATCAGCCACATACATATACTTTCATCTGTCACACGTTTGATCAATTGTGCGACTAAATGTTTTTTCAAAAAATTCCTTTTTCGTGTTTGGTATTTAAAAATGAAGGGGTAAATATATGGTTTTGTTGGCTCGCTCAATGAGTAACACTGTCATGCAGGATTAATACCGCTGCACAAGAGCCTAGGCACAATCACATTTGCAGTTTGCTAGCTAAGCAATACTTTTTAATGTGCATTACGAGAACATATTATTGCCTTTTTAAACGCATTTTAAAAGGGATGATGCCTTTCTGAAGAAAAAAAATGTGTTCCTACTAATGTGGAATCTTACCTGGAGACTGAAGCGTTGATCGATCGTTGTACTGCGTATAGCCTTCATCTTCATCCGTGCCTTCCACACTTAAGAATGACATTGTAACAGCGCCCTTCTTACTAGGCAAAATCCCACTTCCCAGGATTGCATTGATGACAACACTCTTCCCAGTTGACGTGCTGCATCAGAGTGATCACACAGATGTATTTCATTGCATTACACATAATACATAAAAATAGCAAAGAGAACAGAGGCAGAACAACACGAACGACTTAGGAGAAGGGGACGGCTGCAGCTGAGATGGGAAGACTGTGTGAGGAGGGACATGAGAAGATCGGGGGAGGATGAAAGACGGAGAGTAGGAGCTATGGATAAAAAACTTTGGAAAGAAAAAACACAACGAGTGGTTCGGCAGTATTATACCTGACTCTCATCCCTGTACAGCAGGGAACTAAGAGGATAGCAACAACCGCACATAATACAAAGGTATGTCCCTATATAGTGCAGTATCCAGACCTTAGCACCATCTCTATTTCTCCTGGAAACTGTCAGACAATTCGTACACAAATATACATCACTGTCTATAACGTAGAGTGAATGAACTTGTCCAATATTCCAAAAGGCAGCGGCAGCATCAGGTTCGAACTGGGAATCTCTCACCTGAGAGTAAAATGCTTCAAACACTATGCCACTGCGGTCTACTTAGATAGATAGCCAACTTTCATTTATTCTATTGTTCGTTGTTATCATATTGCACAACATCTAATTAGGCCAGCCAATGTACGTGATGTTTTGGCCAAACCCATCACAAATTGGAGTACTGACCGTTCATGTGTTTGTTAATCCAAACATAACGGAGAATGACATACCGGTGTAATAAAAGTCTAGCAATACCAACCTATTGGAACATATATATTGGAAGCTTCTGTGTTTCCGCCATTGATTTAGCTGTTTGGAGTTTTTTAGTACCTCGGTAAGAACCTAGTACCTAGTGAATTTGATGAACATATGATTACGGCAATTGTAGACTGGCTTTCGATGCAAGTCTGTTAACCATTCTACCCACGCCATCACATGCGGTGCTGCATAAAAGTGCCACTTGGAATTTATAAAACAAAAATGAGTAGAACTCTCAAGAGACTTCCAGCGAAAGCCGGTTAACAAAGATCATAATATACTATGGTCATTACGTCACCACACCAATACAGTTCTTTGAATTCACAACAGCCCAAATGCGAGCTCTGTATTCTGCTTTTCAACCACAAAATGGGTTGTCACAAGAGTACACTTTGCTACTACGTGGTATTTAAAAAGGTAAGTTCTCATATAGCGCAGTTTCCAGTCCTCATGACTGCTCAAAGCGCTTTACACTTTACTCCATGGCAGACCTGTTCAATCGAACACCATCTCGACTTCTCTGTGAAACATTCAGCCATGCTGCAATTATTGCGCGAAGACTATTCGTACACAAATATCCACCACTGTCCATAGCCAGGTACTCATTCATACAGCTGAAGGAACTGAAGCAATGTTGAGTAAACGAACGTGCCCAAGGTTCGACACCGCCGCATAGGATTCGAACCCGCGTTCTATCAGTCGAGAGTCCGGAGGTCTTACTGCTGTGCTACTGCGTTCCATTTATGAGGCGACAACTCTTGTCAAAACCCATATGCAAACAGCTAAAACAACTGAGGGAGCGCCGGAGCTTCATTTCGTCTAGCCATTATAACAGAATCAATTGAAAGTCGAATAACTTTCATGAAAAGGAATAGATTTAACAAGACTCCCGTCCAGAGCGGCAACCTCCACATGGCATGCGGACAAGGAAGCCTTTGCCTTATCGAGAGTCCAAAAATGTTTCACCTACGTATAAACCGCCCTCGCCAGATAGCTGTCAATTTTATTTTTGAACATATTCACACTGCTAGCATTAACACAATCACCAGATAATTTGTTCAAGTCATTTATTGTCCACTGAGAGAATGAGTATTTTCTCATATTCAACCTACACTGTTCCTTAACTAATGCTGTATTGAGTCCTCTGGTTATACTGCCTTCTTTCAGTTTGAAGAACATATTTCTATCAATATCCTCATAACCATTCAAAATCTTAAAAACTTTCATTTGGTCTCCTTTAGTCTCCTAGTCTCTGGTGTTGTCAACCCACATTTTAAAAGGCGTCTTTCATAACCAAGATCTTTCAGTTCAGGAGTCAGATTAGTTGCTCTTCGTTGCACTCTTTCTAGCTTATCTATGTCCTTATGATATGGCCTCCATGCTTGTATACAATATTCCAAATGTGGCCTAACTATTGCTTTGTACAATAGTAAAATTAGCTGTTTCTCCTTATATGTTATATTTCTCCTAATTAGCCTTGGTATTTGGTTACCCTTTGAAGCAACAATGTTGCATTGCTGCTTCAAAGGGTAACCAAAAAGTCCTTTTCTTTACAGTTTTACCTAATATAATATCCCCCATAATGTATTCTTTGTTCACATTTCCATGTCCTATGTAGATGCATTTACACTTCCCAAAATTGAATAACATTTGCCATTTTTCAGACCATTTGACCAATTTGGCTAGATCATCCTGTAAAGTGTGTGTATCTGCATCTGTTTTAACAGTTCTGAACACCTTTGTATCTTCTGCTAATTTAAGTACTTTGCTTGATATATCATCATCCAAATCATTTATATATATATATATATATATATATGGCACTCCACTCAATCCTGGTTTCCAGTTTTAAATCTCCCCATCTACTATTACTCTCTGTCTGTCAACCATGTTTGTATCCAACTGATCACACCATCCCCTATACCATGGGCTTTTAGTTTGTTTAAGTAACAATCTTTGATCTGGCACTATATCAAATGCTTTCAGAAAATCTAAGTAGACAACATCCACTAGGGACCCATCATCTACCCATTTTGTAATTTCTTCTAAAAAACATAAGAGATTGGTTAGACAAGACCTAGCTTTTAGGAACCCATGTTGAGATGCATTTATTAATTTGTGTTTTACAAGGAATTCAACCATGTGGTCTCTAATAAGCGTTTCTAATAATTTGCATAAAATAGATGTTAGGCTCAATGGTCTGTAATTATCTGTCTTGCTCCTCGATCCCTTTTTAAATAATGGTGTAATGTTTGCTTCTTTCCATTCTAGTTGAACGATTCCCTTTTAATTCCCGTGACAAGTTAAAGAATATAGCAAGTGGTGTACTGATTTGGTCTAGAATTTCCTTAAGCGGTTTTGGTGGTATCCCATAAACTCCAGGTGATTTGCTTTCTTTCATCATCTTAATTTTCTTTGATATAATTTCAGGAGTAACAAACAACTGCCCTAATTGATTTGATTCATCCCTCTCAAATGTATTAACTGGTAATGGCAGTGAACTTATATCTTCTGTGATAAACGCTGAGCTGAAATACTTGTTCAGGGCCTCTGCCATTTGAAACCCATCAGATGTTACGTTTCCTGCGCTGTTTTCTAGTGGTCCCACCTTATCACGAACCTTCTGTTTACTCCTTTCATAAGCGTAGAAACTCTTGCTATCATTTTTATATCATTCGCCAATTTTTGCTCAAAAGTCCGTTTGGATTTTCGAATTTCGGTTATAGCTAGGTTAAGGGCCGCTTTGTAGTTGTTATAGTCTTCTATATTTCCAGTGTTTCTGTAAAATCTCCAAAAAATTTGTTTGTAAGCAATCTTTCGTATAGCTTCTTTTGATAGGTGTTTCTTCCTAGATCATTTCCTTGCTTTTGTAGGGGAATAAATCTTTCAATAATGCCCCCAATCTCATCTTTCAAAATGGTCAAACATTATGTTTCTGTCTTAATATTTTCTCATCTGTTTATATTTGCCTTTGTTAACGTTTATCCTCCATCGCGTTTGCCATTATTCCCCGATAGTACTTTTATATTAAACGGATCTGGTTATGATCACTAGATCCCAAAGGTTCATGTATTTTAACATTATCAACTAATTCGTTTTGAGAAGAGAACACTAAATCCAACATATTCCCACCTCTGGTTGGTTCCAAAACATGTTGGATAAGGAAACAGTCCTGTATTAGAAGTAGAAACTGTTGGTCATCACCTCCAGCACTTTCTAGTGATTTCCACTGAATATGTCCATCATTAAAATCACCCATTATAACACATTCCCCTTTACTTATCTCCTTTATAGCATAGTGCAATTTTAGATCATCCTCTTGTCTTATGTTAAGACTACGATAAACTATAGTCCTATTGTTGATGTTGAGTTTCTTGTAACTATGTTGCACCAAATAGCTTCCTCGCAATCTATTTCTCTTTTAAATTGGACTTCATATGCCTGTATTGATTATTTAATATGAATGTACTACGGCGTTCTTTCTCTTAGTGGCGAAATTTCAGACCCCGTTCTTTGCAGTTTCTTTTAGCGGCGCTTAATTACGGTGCGACACCGTTTCTGCAGCGCGATTAAAAGGTCCTTGCCATGAGGTTGTGTCGTGAGAACATTTTTATTTGTTGGGATGATTTATGACTTAGCGGGTGTGGACCGGGATGGTTACCTAAACAACAATATGACAACTGATGTTTTGCACGTACTAATCATTTAATGATATTATTCGACCTAAATGTTGCGTTGTTATTATTAAGAGTGGTGATTCGATTTCGCTAGCCTATAGATCAGATGTTGTTTCTCATAAACAAATGTTTGTGACTTGTGTGTAGGGAAATAGTTGGGATTGTGACAAGTTGCATTAATTCCATTTTCATACCTAGCCATTATTATATCTGTAAATTGTTAGATCATACTGGCAGGCTGTTTATCTTTTGTAATCATTGTTGATACTGTGTGTAGTATGTAGAGCTGATATCATGACAGTTTAATATAAGCTGCTCCGTTGCCAATGGCAATGGCAGTGCTCAATTATTTACAATCGCAATATGTTTGGTAGAATACTGACATATTTCTTACTTTAGAAATATGGAAACATTTACAGTTGTGTCTTATGATAGGGAGGTCGGAAGAAATTACGCAAACGCGTTTGCATTGGGACGCAATGTTAAATCGCCTATGTTTAAAAAATTGTAAGTCCCTTGATTTATAAAGACTGATCATATATTTTATATCAAAAGAAACATAAATATGTCTTCTTTGTGATAAAAAATACCTGCTTTTGCGAACTCGTAATGCTTCATACAGATATTCGTGATGAAACAACGACACCTGCAGAAATTTCATTTCGTTGTGGGCGCAGCCATATTTAATCTCGCAGAAGGGTGGTGTTTTCATAAAAATCATGTGCTCGCGTTATTACCCGCCATGCTATATTTGGCGGTATGGTTGAAATCGCAAAATTATACTCTTTCTTTTTGCCTGTTTCTTGTACGAATTGAAATAAAATTAACACAAATATGATATGTTGAACATTGACCATATTTAGAGAGGATCTAAGGTATGAACAACTTGCGGAAACTCTGGCAAACTACATCTATGCTATTTAGTAATGTATAAACGTAATATTAATGCAAATTTGGCGGAGATACGCCTTTGCCCATTTTTGCCCCAAGCTCGACCGTAGAAGTACCCCATATCCGGCAACGAATTTCTTATATTATCGCTCACATACCCAGCGTACATATTATTGCAATCTTTTATTCTTAAGTTGTGTTTTAGCCATGCATTTGTTATTCGTGTTTACATATGCACAGGCATGCTATCATATTTTAAATGGTGGATGTTATATGAATATTTAAAGTTTATTTTCATGTTGTAATCATGCAAAAATATATGACAATTAATAACAAATAAATGACAACCCCCTCCATAAATCAGACATATGATGTACTTCTAATTACACTGCATTGATCTTGCTGTAACTAACTGCATGTATAAACATTGGCTTGGTGGTGTTTTTTTTGGTGTATTTTTATTGTATCTTCCTAGAACTATTTGTATATGAATATATAACATGATTTAACATTTCCTGGTGGTGATACGGTGCAACATTTTGCTTCAGCGATGATGGGTATGCATGCGTTTTCAACATTTTATTTTCGAATGCTGCAAGGACATTCTTTCTAAGCAATTAAATGTGGTGCTTTATGAATAAAACAAGGTGCGTCAAACAGGTTGTTGAAATCCGTTCTAAATGACTTAGAAACGCCACAGTTTCTCGCTGGATGTAAAGCACTTGGACTCATCAGGAAGCTGATCACCTGCCCTCTCTGATGCATGATCGAAGACAAGAGTGTTCACATCTTGGATATGAACACTCACTACCAGTCATTCTGCCAGGAGTCATGCAGAAACATCAATGAGTTAATGAGTGGGACGAGTACGCCTATCTTTGAAGACGCTACTCGCATCAAGAAGGACAAGGTGTTTGGAATGCTGACAACACTTTCTGATGTAGATGCAGATGTGGAAGTGATTCTTCATATCCTACTTCCAACCATCGCTGTTCTCTGCAAACGGATCTTTGTAGATACATTACATCAGATAATTCAAAGTTGCATAGCAATATGTATATATATATTATATATATTGCTATGCAACTTTGAATTATCTGATGTAATGTATATATATATATATATAATGTTGTACATGCATGCTTGGTAGCGGAATGCTTAATGTTGCTTGCAGTAGTTGGCTATCCTTCTCACTTTACTAAGTTCACACACACGCACACATGCGGACACACACACAAACCTACATATATTTACATAATTATATGGTGCAAGGCCAAAGCAGAATGTTTACATCAATGCATGCAATATTTGGCTATGCTTATACTCTCACACACACTTTACTAACTTTGCATACATGACATGCACGTACTCATTAACGTTCACTTGATTTTGCTGGTATACCTGCCACTTCTAAAACATGTCAGATTTGATATCCACATAATGGAAACCATTAAAGCATAACCTCCAACCTATGGGTAGCAGGCTTTCCAAGCTGGTTCGGTGTGGTGTATGACAATGAGCCAGATGTATTGTGTACACATATATATATGCTGGATGACGATTTGAAAGTGGTGACCTGGAGATACTTTTGTAAGCTTTTCCGAAAGGTTAGTTGCTTAGTTAATTAACATAATTGTATGTAAAATTCCTTTTGTAAATGATATTTAAAGGAAATACATAAAATATCAAGTCTTAGTTAAGATTTTTGTATTGTACAAGATTATATTTTCACATTTCCTTCAGATCAAAAAAACTGTCACACAAATTTATTCAATGACCTTTATATAATTGTCCATAACTTAGCCAATCACAGAGAGTTAAAACCGGTATGGCTGTCTATCTCTTAAATAGACCTTTCCAATGGTGTATCACAATTGCTAATCTGATGAATTATTGCATTTTCACCGACCTCCCTACTTATGATCACTGTGTCCTTTGTTGTAAGACTGACACTTCTTTCTCTGAAGATATGGTGATTGTTCTGCTCCCTTACTTTGTGCCTAGATGCGATACAGTTCAATGGGACGATGTTTGTGTTTTATTTACTTTTAAAACGATTGTACTGACATTAGTATTATTGTTTGTGTTGGCAGATGACTCGCCTCTGCCGTCTCTTTGTTCGTATTGAAGTGAAAATGTAACACCAAACTTGGTGAACGAACCTCAATAAAGGGATTTGATTCCACATTAGTGCAGTTGACATTTGAGAAGTTTGGTGCACTAGAACATACAGAATGACTCCGTCTCCCCTTTTCTCTTGTCTGTCCTTTCTAAACATGACAACGCGATCGAGCTTATTCAGCATTTACCATGTCTTCATGTGCCCATGATTCTGTGATGCCTATTATATCGGGATCTATACCGCTATCAAGATTTCCAAATCACTTCTCTTATCTGCTTTGCTTCTTGCATTTAGGCATACACATCTAAACTACTATTGGAAATTGTGGAACAAATTATCATACCACTTGCAACAGTTTTCAACTTGTCATTAGAAGAGGGAGTGGTTCCTTTAGAATGGAAAGAAGCAAACATTATACCGTTATTTAAGAAAGGTTCCAGAAACAAGTCAGATAATTACAGACCAGTGAGTTTAACGTCAGTGATTTGCAAATTATTAGAAAGATTAATTAAAGATCACATGGTGGATTTTCTTGTAAAACATAACTGGTTAAACCCACCTCAACATGGGTTTCTAAATGCGAGGTCATGCTTAACAAATATGTTGTTTTTTGGAAGATATCACTAAGTGGGTAGACGAGGGATCACCAGTAGATATCATCTACTTAGATTTTCAGAAAGCTTTCGACAAAGTGCCACATCAAAGATTACTGCTTAAACTAAAGGACCATGGCATAGGAAATGGTTTAATTAACTGGATAAAAAATGGCTAATTGACAGAAGACAACGGGTAGTAGTTGATGGGGAGGCTTCAAACTGGAAATCAGTTTTGAGTTGGGTACCACCGGGATCAGTACTGGGACCTATATTATTCTTAATATATATCAACGATTTGGACAACGATATAACAAGCAAGGTGTTGAAATTTGCGGATGAAATTTTTTTTTTATAAGGATTAAACGTGATGCAGATAGACAGCATTTACAAGATGATCTTGACAGATTGATAAAATGGTCTGAAAAATTGCAACTGTTATTCAGTTTTGGGAAATGTAAATGCCTCCACACAGGACATGGGAACGAAGATGTACAATATACAATGAGATGTTCTGTACTAAGTACTACTGTAAAAGAAAAGGACTTACGGTTAACCATTAGTGCTGATATGAAGGTTTCAGAGCAGTGCGGTATTGCCGCTTCAAAGGGAAATCAAATCCTTGGATTAATTAGGCGAAACAACGTATAAGGAAAAATAACTAATAATACCGCTGTACAAAGCAATACGAGGCCTCATTTAGAATATTGTATACAAGCGTGGAGGCCATATCGCAGGAAGGACATAGATATGCTAGAAAGATTGCAGAGGAGAGTAACTAAAATTTACCAAAACTGAGGGATCTTAGTTACGAAATACGCCTAAAAATGTGGTTTAACAATACTAGAGACCAGGAGATTGAGAGGAGATCAGATAGAAGTGTTTAACATATTGAATGGTTATGAAAATATTGATAGAAATATTTGTTTCTCAGTTAAGAAAGATTGAAGGTCCAGAGGACATGAAGTTACATTAGTAAAGGAGCAGTGTAGATTATATATAAGAAAGTTCTCATTCTAACAAAGGACTGTAAATGATTGGAACAGATTATCTCCTGATTGTCTTGGTGCTAGTAGCGTGAATACGTTTAAAAATAAAATCGACACATACCTCAAAAGTGCGGGATACACGTAGGTAAAAAGTATTGTACTCTCGATAAGCCAAAAGGCTTCCTTGTCCATTTGCCATATAGAGTTAATTTTCTTTCTGGGTGGCAATCTTGTTAAAGTAAATTTTTATGGATATTTGGTGAACCTTTCATTGTAGATTTGTTTGTACTATTTCTCTGAGCTGGCTTTACGTACCCCCCATGTCCATCTAGTTTAAATACTCAACTGTGCCTGTCCCTTCACCTATGCACCTAATGAACTCGCTCCTTAGAACTGCTGCTCCTTTTCCTATCAGATGTAGCCCATCCCTCATAAACAGATTTTATCACCTTACAAAGCTTGCCCACATGTCTACGAAGCTGACTCCTTCCTCCATACATAACTTCCGTACCAGTGTGATGTCTTCTGCAATTCTTGTAGTATTGTCCTCTGCGACCCATTATCGGCAGTATATCCGATAACACGATCTGTACAATGCGTGCCTCTTTCAGTGTGCAGACCAGACTCCTATACGTATCAATGAATGGCCGTCGTACCTTCCTTCTCGGCCTTATTGCTGCCCACGTGCACAAGAATAGATCCTCCGTTGCCATTACCCATGACCTGGCCTACTCTTTCTGTGACATCCTCTATCTTTGCCCCTCTTTGTAGTCATATCCTCTCCCTTGTCTTTTGTCTTGTCCAACTTCCTGATAATAGAATCCCCATGACCATACGCAGTTTCCTCTCTTTCTCCTTAACTACTGCATAATTCTTGCCTTCCTTGTGTTGAAGCTCCTCAACACCGACCTGTTTACCTTCCTTTTGGTGAACACTGTTTTCTTCCATCTGTCTTCTTCTCTGTGTTTTGTTTCACAGTCTTACCAACTGCCTCTTTGGTATTTACCTCTTCACCACCTGTATCGCTGTCGCGCCTCTCCTCGTTCTCTATAGTCTGATCACCTGTTGATATATCCCCACTGACCCGTTTTCTTTTCCTCTACCAAACAATTTTCCTCCGTCCCTCTTCTAATTTCCTTGTTCCTTCACACCTTCCCTCCATTCAGTCCCCTTTCTTCAGTCTCCGTGACACAACTCTGCTCCTTCTGTGTCGTAGAATTCCCAACTCTCCCCATGTCATCCCTCTCTGTTCCATCTACTTCCATGTTGAGATTCACCTTCATCTCCTTCACTATGCCGTCAACTTACATACCTCCTTCATCAGACATTCCACCCTGAAACACCCCATACGCCGAAAAGTGAATCCGTCATCTTTGGTCTCTGCCCAAGATTTTGGACAGCCAGACAACGCAAAATCCACCCAGCTCTGGCAGTCGTTGCAAACTAGGTGTCATTTTGCCTTGAGTTGCAGCTTGCAAGGTGGCATATCAGAATTTATTTAATATGGCTTGTGACTTGCCCATGTATTGGCCTCAGTCTGGCTGACGCTAAATGGTAAGTTATGGCCATCTACGATTGACTTTGGCTTGCCAAAGTGCAGGTTGATGCCCTATTGCATCTAGTAATGTTGGTGTATTGGCGGCAAGAAGTACACTATTCGTGTAAAAGTGATGAAAAATCTTAGAATGTACAGATCCCTAATTTTGTAACTTATGTTACATCACCATCTGAGTCTAGGAATATTTCTCCAGAAAAACCACAATAGACCTGGAATTGTTTTTGTTAAAATACATTCAATGTACTATCGGGCAGTTTATTGGTATGACAAATTCGCTATTTGTTCATGTGATTGTCTATGCCACCGAATCAGCTAAACGGGTGGTTAAAGCCTAATCTAGACAGAGACAATTGGTGTATTTGGTAAAGGCTACTGTGAACAGGACGAACGTGATAGACGTGTTTCGTGTGTTGTTATCATCGTCATCGTGACCGCCAAGGGCAACGAGTTGATGTTAAATATTAGCCGGCACGGGTAATTGGCTTGGCATGCTGCCTGATGTAAATGAAAATATAAAATGTACCCATATAAAATCAAAGGTTAACATTCCTGCAGCAGGTCTCAGCAAACGATAGTTAGCATGATAGGCAAAATCTAATGAGTTCAGTAAAACATGTGATACTAAACTAAAAATTTGGTGAAGTATAAATATATCGTCATTTTCAAGATAGCTGAAATCGGTTTTTTTAACGTCAATATTGCACGTTTGTTTTTATGGTACTTTGATGTCCAAATAGCACTCCCGTTTTTATCAACCATCTTCATAAGCCAAATTTGTTGAAGAATGCACCACCTTCGGTCTTTATCTCGTGCAATACTTAGAAGTCTGCTAAATCAGTTCTACTTTGTTTTAGCTATTGTTGTTTTATCTTGATTCCAAGAAGCAGCTCTACTATAAAGAGTACGCCAAGGATCATTACCTATCCGACCGGCGATGAAAGGTAATAACAAACAATTCATCCCAAAACAGCACAATATAAACTGCTGCAAGACGACTGGGTAAGGATCCCAGTAATAAATCCAAATTTTGACAAGTGCAATGCAGTTCAAAAACTGAAATGGTCAGTAGCGCAGTCTGGCTCGAGAAGATGTGCCGCTATCAGTCATTTCACGCACGCTGCCACAGTGCTGATTGAGGCAAACCAGTGCGTTATTTGGACCTCAAACGTGCCGTAAAATGCAATATTGCGTAGAAAACATTATTATATGTTTGAAACGATATGTGGAAACTGAAATGATTGAATTGAGTTAGGGTACAAAATTGAGGCGAAATGTAGTATGTAGTAATAACTGAATTGGGAAACTGGGGATTGTAAACAATGCCGTTTAACATGTATAGCCTATTTGATGCAAATGTGATCATAGTCTAGACCCAAAATCTCAAAAGGGCTCTAGAAATCATGTAAGGGATACCTAAATGTTACAAGCTGTCATCCATGCCAGGATTTATCTGTGACCTTTACCAGTCACAAAAAGCCCGGATGACACTGCCTATTGTGATTTGTTTACTACGTAATGATCTATTTTGTGAAAATAGTGGCAGGGCTTTTTGAAAGTTTTTCAACATGTACATAATCGGCTATGTATCTACTAATTATAGGGCTACACGATAACATTTTGTGTCAGCATGTGTGGAAAAACGAGGCACATATTTAAAATCAATACAATAGATAGAATTGAAATGAAAGCACAAAATATACCAAATTATATTGAGATAGGTTTCGTGACCGACAGAGTACGATAGTTCAAAACAATTACTTTCATACGTGCCATATGACAACTATTTTTTTTGACCCAAAAACTTCCCAATTCATTTCCAAATAAAACAACAGGAGATTTTCTGACAAACGATGTAATATATTGCATACACAAACAAAATAGTAGCCATAACCCCTTAACCGCCGTGCAAGAACATAACCCGCCATATATGTACTAATAACAAGGTTACGTAGCTAACTTTGGTATCAACATTTTTCGAATTGTGTGATACGTATTTGTAGTTAATGAACACATCAATATTATAGACGAAGTTGAAAGGAAAACACAACATATGCTATGATATATTAACATTTTACTTTGGTTTCGTGAAGAGTGGGCATTAGTTCAAATCGTTATTTACCCATCTGGTGCATGACAATTATGTTTTATCTAACAACAATCCCAATTCATTTCTAAATAAAATAACACTAGATTTTCTAATAAACAATGTACTATTTTGCATACAAAACAGAAACACTAACCATACCCCTTTATTTTTCATAACCACCGTCTTCAAACACAATCGACTATATCTACTATTTTCAGAGCTACATAGCTAATTTTTATTTCAGAATGTTTGTAAAGTTAAGATACGAATTTGGAGTTAATATGAATGTCAATACTGAAAACGTACTTGAAAAAACCCCATAACATATGCTCTGATTGTATTAACATTTTGATTTGGTTTATTGACCGAAGGTGTAAAATAGTTCAAATCATTACTTACACAAGTGGTGCATGACAATTGTTTTTATCTTGCAACCATCCCAGTTCATTTCCAAATAAAATACAATTAGTATGTCAGACAGCATATATTACATGCAAAGCCAAAACACTAAACCTACCCGCTTAGATTTCATAACCACTGTACTCAAACGCAATAGGCTATAACTCTACTAATAGCAGAGCTACATAGCGAGTGTTGGTATCAAAATGTTTGGAAAGATAATATACGTATTTGTTGGTAATGTAGATGTAAATATTGCAGATCTACTTGAACAAAAACACAAAATAGGCTCAGATATGTTAACATTTTAGTTTGGTTTAATGATCCAAGGTGTACAATGGTTCAATGCATTACATACACACGTGGTGCTTGACACTTATTTTTTATCTTACAATAATCCAACTTTATTTCCAAATAAAATACCGTTAGTGTATCAGACAACGATTAAAACATATTACATATTACATTAAAAAAAAACACTAACCCTACCCCTTATTTTTCATAACCACATTCCGCAAAACAAGTGTATATACAACCAAAATACTAACACTACCCCCTTTCTTTTCAGAACCGCCTTCCTCAAACACAATTGGTTATATGTTTACTAATTACAGGGCTACATATATAATTTTGGTATCATGCTGATAGATATAGTACATTACATATGTGTGGTAAGAATGCATGTCAATATTATATACATACTTGAAAGTAGAGCACACATAATGCCACCGGATGTTAATGTTTTAGTTTGGGTTCGTGACCGATGGTGTACAATAATTTAAATAATTACTTACATTCATGGCAGATGACAGTTATTCTTACCTCAAAATAATCTTCATTTCCAAATAAAATAACACTAGATTGTCTGACAAACAAGGTAATTTATTGCTTGCAAAACCAAAACACTAACACTACACCTTATTTTTCACACCATAGGTAGGCTCTGCGAGAAAGATTCTCTAGTTGTTCTATTTGGCTTCAGAAAGATACGCTTCATGATTATCCAACATAAATATGCGCATGTTTCTGGACTGTTTTCCAGTTTTACTTTTCCAAGCCTACTCTCCTACGGGTCAAATCTACTTAATGCTTAATACAGTTACGTTCCTTCTAGTGTGAGTTAAGATGATATCATGGACAACAGCAAAGTGTCTTTGTGACACAGTAGCTGTTCTTGTCTAAAGTTCTTGACTAAGTTGTGTTACAATTTACACTGTAACGGAGTAAAAATCACCAAAGAGTTGGAATATTTGCTTAAGATAATAATTCAAACCCTGCTTGACAAGTTGCATCAGCATATGGTACAGCACACTTATATTGTTCTTTCATGGGATGATTTGAGTAGATGAACATCTGGATCATGGAACAAATTTGCAACTCACACTTTCTAAATAATGCCTTTGGTTTCACCATAATTGGCCCTCTCAGCAATGCGCAAGTAGGGAAACGTACAAATGCAGTGGAAACGGCAACAGGCAAATTTGGCATAGGAGTGAGAAACGAAAGAGGCGACACCTTGGTTAGAACGGACAACATCAAGAAAGTATAAAATCATGAGTACCATTTTCAGAAGAAAGTAAGGAGGAGATGGACGTAGAAAATCCCAAATGGAGAAACATTGACTACATCCTGTCATCTCTTTGACTGACGTGCCATCTTTGCTGAGTGTGGAGCCCAGGTACTTGAAGTTATCCACCTTTCTTGTCTCTGTCCGTTCATCGTGATGTTGGTTGGTGCTGTCTGATTGGAGCTGTTAACAGGATCTTGCTTTTTTTCTGCGCTGACTTCCATTCCGCAAGACCCTGATGTTGTCTCTAGTCTGGTGGTGAGGTCCTGGAGTTCTGCTTCACTGCCTCCCATACGGTCGATGTCATCAGAGTAAGTTGCATAGAGGTCTTCCTCTGATGGATACGGAGGTGTTGAAGTCACTTAATGCCTCTTGCATGATGTTCTCCGGGAATATGTTCAAAAGAACAGGGGACAGCAGGCAGTCCTGACGAACTCCGATTGTCGTCTTGAAGAAGTCTCCAAGATTGTTGTTCATGAGAACTGCGCTGTTAGTGTGTTCATATAGCGCCTTAATCACTTGGATGAGATTGTTGTCGATGTTGAAGTTTCTCATCACTTGCCATAAGCCCTCATGTCAGACACAGTCAAAGGTTTTCTTGAAGTCGATGAAATTGTGGTAGAGGTCATGTTGGTATTGTAGGTGTTTTTCTATCAGCAACCTGACGTTGAAGATTAGCCGTGTTGTGCTTCTCTTTGGCCTAAATACTGCTTGCTCTTCTGCCAGGATTTCTTCTGCCTTGCCCTTTAGTCTGTTCAGAATGACTCTCGGCTTGGTTTAGCTGGGATGGCTAATCAGACTGATGGTTCTGTAGTTCTGGCAGTCTAAGATTGCCTTTCTTTGGAATGGGTATTACTAAGGATTGGGTCCATTCTCTTCGCCACGCTGTGTTTACCGAGGCGTAAGATATCCGCCAGAGCGTGCACGCTGTGTGTCCACTAGAAAGAATCATGAAACGAAGTAAAATGCAAAAATCCCTTCTAGGCATGTGGGGCAAAAGGCCACGCATACAACCGAAAGGTATTACATGTAAACATTCATTGGAAATTTAAATTATTACCGATAATAGTATAGGGAATAATGAAATTCGCTACCAAGCGGAATCGGACGGCATTTTAAAAATTAAATCTAACTTTGTCTTTGTGTAGGCCCGCACGCGGCCCGCACCCCTCAAATATCCACGAAAATGGTCACCAAATTCGGCACCTCGCCTCAAATTATGCTCATGTTCACTGTACTATAAGGGTCACGTTATCAAAACATACGTATCATCTCCATATAACGATAACAATTTACCGATACTATTTTTGCTAGCTCCTACGCAAAGCAAAAGTTTTGCTTCACCCAAGTCCGTGGGGTGTGTTACCAAATTATAGTCTAGTCAATCACCGTAGTTTAGTTGGGAAAAACAACGTATCATGCCATGCTTAAGTTACTTCAGCAATAACTTACATTTTCGCGAACGTAAGATTTATTTTTGAAATATTTGCAATATCTTATTGCAGTATGTGGCGGATATAACTACCCCTACTTTGATTGACTGCTCAGTTAGTAGAGACACCTTGTGAACTTGAGTAAACTATTGCTTGGAGCTAGTTGTGAACAGTTGGGGTATACGAGGATAATTACTAGTAATAAAACTTGACTATTACGATTTGAATGTACACAATTAAATGCACATACAAATAAATTTACTAAATATGTTTTTTTTCAGTTGCATTATTGTAGCAGTAGTAGTTTGACTGAATGTTACGTTGTGCTTTTCACTGTGGATATTAAAATATTTAAATAAATAATTATCCAGGAAATGTATTGTGTCTCAAAAGGTGAAGAAGCAGAGGGTGAAAAAGAAGGTGCCACAAGTGGGACAGTACCTAGTAAACAAGATGAAGGACAATTGGTCAAAACAGACAACAGGCATCAAGTTGCATACGAGGACAGACGACAAGGATCAACTGGCCAATACAAAGACAGACGACAAGGACTAAGTGGCCAATACGAAGACAGACGACAAGGATCAAGTGACCAATACTAAGAGAGACGATAAGGATCAAGTGGCCAATACTAAGAGAGGCGACAAGGATCAAGTGGCCAATACTAAGAGAGACAAGGATCAAGTGGCCAATACTAAGAGAGACGACAAGGATCAAGTGGCCAATACGAAGAGAGATGACAAAGATCAAGTGACCAATACGAAGAGAGATGACAAGGATCAAGTGGCCAGTACGAAGACAGACGGCAAGGATCAAACGGCCAATACGACAGACAACAGGGATCAAGTTGCATACGAGGACAGACAACAAGGATCAAGTGGCCAATAAGAAGACAGGTGACTGGGATCAAGTGGCCAATACGATGATAGACGACAGGGATCAAGTGGCCAATACAAAGACAGACAACAGGGATCTAGTGGCCAATACGAAGACAGAGGACAAGGATCAAGTGGTCAATACAAAGACAACAGACAACAGGGATCAAGTTGCATACGAGGACTGACGACAAGGATCAAGTGGCCAATAAGAAGACTGGTGACAGGGATCAAGTGACCAATGCGAAGACAGACGACAAAGATCAAGTGGCCAGTACAAAGACGGACGACAAGGATCAAGCGGCCAATACGAAGACAGACGACAAGGATCAAGTGGCCAATACGAAGACAGACAACAGGGATCAAATTGCATACGAGGACAGACGACAATGATCAAGTGGCCAATACGAAGACACACGAAAAGGATCAAATGACCAATACGAAGAGAGATGACAAAGATGAAGTGACCAATATGAAGAGAGACGACAAGGATCAAGTGACCAGTACTAAGAGAGACGACAAGGATCAAGTGGTCAATACTAAGAGAGACGACAAGGATCAAGTGGCCAATAAAAAAACAGATGACAAGGATCAAGTGGCCAATACGAAGACAGAGGACAAGGATCAAGTGGCCAATACAAAGACAACAGACAACAGGTATCAAGTTGCATACGAGGACTGACGACAAGAATCAAGTGGCCAATAAGAAGACTGGTGAAAAGGATCAAGTGACCAATGCGAAGACAGACGACAAAGATCAAGTGGCCAGTACGAAGAAGACGACAAGGATCAAGCGGCCAATATGAAGAGAGATGACAAGGATCAAGTGGCCAATACAAAAACAGATGACAAGGATCAAGTGGCCAATACGAAGACAGACAACAGGGATCAAATTGCATACGAGGACAGACGACAATGATCAAGTGACCAATACTAAGAGAGACGACAAGGGTAAAGTGACCAACTCTAAGGGAGACGACAAGGATCAAGTGGCCAATACGAAGAGAGACGACAAAGATCAAGTGACCAATACGAAGACAGACAACAGGGATCAAGTGGCCAATACTAAGAGACACGACAAGGATCAAGTGGCCAATACAAAAACAGATGACAAGGATCAAGTGGCCAATACGAAGACAGACGACAAGGATCAAGTGGCCAATACAAAAACAGATGACAAGGATCAAGTGGCCAATACGAAGACAGACGACAAGGATCAAGTGGCCAATACAAAAACAGATGACAAGGATCAAGTGGCCAATACGAAGACAGACGACAAGGATCAAGTGACCAATACTAAGAGAGACGACAAGGGTAAAGTGACCAACTCTAAGGGAGACGACAAGGATCAAGTGGCCAATACGAAGAGAGACGACAAAGATCAAGTGACCAATACGAAGACAGACAACAGGGATCAAGTTGCATACGAGGACAGACAACAAGGATCAAGTTGCATACGAGGACAGACAACAAGGGTCAAGTGGCCAATAAGAAGACAAGAGACACGGATCAAATGGCCAATACGACGATAGACGACAGGGATCAAGTGGCCAATACGATGACAGACGACAGGGATCTAGTGGCCAATACGAAGACAGAGGACAAGGATCAAGTGGTCAATACAAAGACAACAGACAACAGGGAACAAGTTGCATACGAGGACTGACGACAAGAATCAAGTGGCCAATAAGAAGACTGGTGACAGGGATCAAGTGACCAATGCGAAGACAGATGACAAAGATCAAGTGGCCAGTATGAAGATGGACGACAAGGATCAAGCGGCCAATATGAAGACAGAAGACAAGGATCAAGTGGCCAATACGAAGACAGACAACAGGGATCAAATTGCATACGAGGACAGACGACAATGATCAAGTGGCCAATACGAAGACACACGAAAAGGATCAAATGACCAATACGAAGAGAGATGACAAAGATGAAGTGACCAATATGAAGAGAGACGACAAGGATCAAGTGACCAGTACTAAGAGAGACAACAAGGATCAAGTGGCCAATACTAAGAGAGACGACAAGGATCAAGTGGCCAATACAAAAACAGACGACAAGGATCAAGTGGCCAATACGAAGACAGAGGACAAGGATCAAGTAGCCAATACAAAGACAACAGACAACAGGGATCAAGTTGCATACGAGGACTGACGACAAGAATCAAGTGGCCAATAAGAAGACTGGTGACAGGGATCAAGTGACCAATGCGAAGACAGACGACAAAGATCAAGTGGCCAGTACGAAGACAGACGACAAGGATCAAGCGGCCAATACGAAGACAGACGACAAGGATCAAGTGGCCAATACGAAGAGAGACAACAGGGATCAAATTGCATACGAGGACAGACGACAGTGATCAAGTGGCCAATACGAAGACACAGGAAAAGGATCAAATGACCAATACGAAGAGAGATGACAAAGATCAAGTGACCAATATGAAGAGAGATGATAAGGATCAAGTGACCAGTACTAAGAGAGACGACAAGGATCAAGTGGCCAATACTAAGAGAGACGACAAGGATCAAGTGGCCAATACAAAACAGACGACAAGGATCAAGTGGCCAATAAGAAGACAGACGACAAGGATCAAGTGACCAATACTAAGAAAGACGACAAGGGTCAAGTGACCAACTCTAAGAGAGACGACAAGGATCAAGTGGCCAATACGAAGAGAGACGACAAAGATCAAGTGACCAATACGAAGAGAGACGACAAGGATCAAGTGGCCAGTACGAAGACAGATGACAAGGATCAAGCGGCCAATATGAAGACAGACAACAGGGATCAAGTTGCATACGAGGACAGACAACAAGGATCGAGTGGCCAATAAGAAGACAAGTGACACGGATCAGGTGACCAATACGACGATAGACGACAGGGATCAAGTGGCCAATACGAAGACAGACGACAGGGATCTAGTGGCCAAATGAAGACAGAGGACAAGGATCAAGTGGCCAATAAAGACAACAGACAACAGGGATCAAGTTGCATACGTAGACTGACGACAAGAATCAAGTGGCCAATAAGAAGACGACAAAACGACCAATATGAAGACGACAGGGATCAAGTGACCAATACGAAGACACGACAAAGGATCAAGTGGCCATACAAAGACGGACGACAAGGATCAAGCGGCCAATACGAAGACAGACGACAAGGATCAAGTGGCCAATACGAAGACAGACAACAGGGGTCAAATTGCATACGAGGACAGACGACAATGATCAAGTGGCCAATACGAAGACACACGAAAAGGATCAAATGACCAATACGAAGAGAGATGACAAAGATGAAGTGACCAATATGAAGAGAGACGACAAGGATCAAGTGACCAGTACTAAGAGAGACAACAAGGATCAAGTGGCCAATACTAAGAGAGACGAGAAGGATCAAGTGGCCAATACAAAAACAGACGACAAGGATCAAGTGGCCAATACGAAGACAGAGGACAAGGATCAAGTAGCCAATACAAAGACAACAGACAACAGGGATCAAGTTGCATACGAGGACTGACGACAAGAATCAAGTGGCCAATAAGAAGACTGGTGACAGGGATCAAGTGACCAATGCGAAGACAGACGACAAAGATCAAGTGGCCAGTACGAAGACAGACGACAAGGATCAAGCGGCCAATACGAAGACAGACGACAAGGATCAAGTGGCCAATACGAAGAGAGACAACAGGGATCAAATTGCATACGAGGACAGACGACAGTGATCAAGTGGCCAATACGAAGACACAGGAAAAGGATCAAATGACCAATACGAAGAGAGATGACAAAGATCAAGTGACCAATATGAAGAGAGATGATAAGGATCAAGTGACCAGTACTAAGAGAGACGACAAGGATCAAGTGGCCAATACTAAGAGAGACGACAAGGATCAAGTGGCCAATACAAAACAGACGACAAGGATCAAGTGGCCAATAAGAAGACAGACGACAAGGATCAAGTGACCAATACTAAGAAAGACGACAAGGGTCAAGTGACCAACTCTAAGAGAGACGACAAGGATCAAGTGGCCAATACGAAGAGAGACGACAAAGATCAAGTGACCAATACGAAGAGAGACGACAAGGATCAAGTGGCCAGTACGAAGACAGATGACAAGGATCAAGCGGCCAATATGAAGACAGACAACAGGGATCAAGTTGCATACGAGGACAGACAACAAGGATCGAGTGGCCAATAAGAAGACAAGTGACACGGATCAGGTGGCCAATACGACGATAGACGACAGGGATCAAGTGGCCAATACGAAGACAGACGACAGGGATCTAGTGGCCAATACGAAGACAGAGGACAAGGATCAAGTGGCCAATACAAAGACAACAGACAACAGGGATCAAGTTGCATACGTAGACTGACGACAAGAATCAAGTGGCCAATAAGAAGACACACGAAAAGGACCAAATGACCAATACGAAGAGAGATGACAAAGATCAAGTGACCAATATGAAGAGAGACGACAAGGATCAAGTGACCAGTACTAAGAGAGACGACAAGGATCAAGTGGCCAATACTAAGAGACACGACAAGGATCAAGTGGCCAATACAAAAACAGATGACAAGGATCAAGTGGCCAATACGAAGACAGACGACAAGGATCAAGTGGCCAATACAAAAACAGATGACAAGGATCAAGTGGCCAATACGAAGACAGACGACAAGGATCAAGTGACCAATACTAAGAGAGACGACAAGGGTAAAGTGACCAACTCTAAGGGAGACGACAAGGATCAAGTGGCCAATACGAAGAGAGACGACAAAGATCAAGTGACCAATACGAAGACAGACAACAGCGATCAAGTTGCATACGAGGACAGACAACAAGGATCAAGTGGCCAATAAGAAGACAAGAGACACGGATCAAATGGCCAATACGACGATAGACGACAGGGATCAAGTGGCCAATACGATGACAGACGACAGGGATCTAGTGGCCAATACGAAGACAGAGGACAAGGATCAAGTGGTCAATACAAAGACAACAGACAACAGGGAACAAGTTGCATACGAGGACTGACGACAAGAATCAAGTGGCCAATAAGAAGACTGGTGACAGGGATCAAGTGACCAATGCGAAGACAGATGACAAAGATCAAGTGGCCAGTATGAAGATGGACGACAAGGATCAAGCGGCCAATACGAAGACAGAAGACAAGGATCAAGTGGCCAATACGAAGACAGACAACAGGGATCAAATTGCATACGAGGACAGACGACAATGATCAAGTGGCCAATACGAAGACACACGAAAAGGATCAAATGACCAATACGAAGAGAGATGACAAAGATGAAGTGACCAATATGAAGAGAGACGACAAGGATCAAGTGACCAGTACTAAGAGAGACAACAAGGATCAAGTGGCCAATACTAAGAGAGACGACAAGGATCAAGTGGCCAATACAAAAACAGACGACAAGGATCAAGTGGCCAATACGAAGACAGAGGACAAGGATCAAGTAGCCAATACAAAGACAACAGACAACAGGGATCAAGTTGCATACGAGGACTGACGACAAGAATCAAGTGGCCAATAAGAAGACTGGTGACAGGGATCAAGTGACCAATGCGAAGACAGACGACAAAGATCAAGTGGCCAGTACGAAGACAGACGACAAGGATCAAGCGGCCAATACGAAGACAGACGACAAGGATCAAGTGGCCAATACGAAGAGAGACAACAGGGATCAAATTGCATACGAGGACAGACGACAGTGATCAAGTGGCCAATACGAAGACACAGGAAAAGGATCAAATGACCAATACGAAGAGAGATGACAAAGATCAAGTGACCAATATGAAGAGAGATGACAAGGATCAAGTGACCAGTACTAAGAGAGACGACAAGGATCAAGTGGCCAATACTAAGAGAGACGACAAGGATCAAGTGGCCAATACAAAACAGACGACAAGGATCAAGTGGCCAATAAGAAGACAGACGACAAGGATCAAGTGACCAATACTAAGAAAGACGACAAGGGTCAAGTGACCAACTCTAAGAGAGACGACAAGGATCAAGTGGCCAATACGAAGAGAGACGACAAAGATCAAGTGACCAATACGAAGAGAGACGACAAGGATCAAGTGGCCAGTACGAAGACAGATGACAAGGATCAAGCGGCCAATATGAAGACAGACAACAGGGATCAAGTTGCATACGAGGACAGACAACAAGGATCGAGTGGCCAATAAGAAGACAAGTGACACGGATCAGGTGGCCAATACGACGATAGACGACAGGGATCAAGTGGCCAATACGAAGACAGACGACAGGGATCTAGTGGCCAATACGAAGACAGAGGACAAGGATCAAGTGGTCAATACAAAGACAACAGACAACAGGGATCAAGTTGCATACGAGGACTGACGACAAGGATCAAGTGGCCAATAAGAAGACTGGTGACAGGGATCAAGTGACCAATGCGAAGACAGACGACAAAGATCAAGTGGCCAGTACAAAGACGGACGACAAGGATCAAGCGGCCAATACGAAGACAGACGACAAGGATCAAGTGGCCAATACGAAGACAGACAACAGGGATCAAATTGCATACGAGGACAGACGACAATGATCAAGTGGCCAATACGAAGACACACGAAAAGGATCAAATGACCAATACGAAGAGAGATGACAAATATGAAGTGACCAATATGAAGAGAGACGACAAGGATCAAGTGACCAGTACTAAGAGAGACGACAAGGATCAAGTGGTCAATACTAAGAGAGACGACAAGGATCAAGTGGCCAATAAAAAAACAGATGACAAGGATCAAGTGGCCAATACGAAGACAGAGGACAAGGATCAAGTGGCCAATACAAAGACAACAGACAACAGGTATCAAGTTGCATACGAGGACTGACGACAAGAATCAAGTGGCCAATAAGAAGACTGGTGACAGGGATCAAGTGACCAATGCGAAGACAGACGACAAAGATCAAGTGGCCAGTACGAAGAAGACGACAAGGATCAAGCGGCCAATATGAAGAGAGATGACAAGGATCAAGTGGCCAATACAAAAACAGATGACAAGGATCAAGTGGCCAATACGAAGACAGACAACAGGGATCAAATTGCATACGAGGACAGACGACAATGATCAAGTGACCAATACTAAGAGAGACGACAAGGGTAAAGTGACCAACTCTAAGGGAGACGACAAGGATCAAGTGGCCAATACGAAGAGAGACGACAAAGATCAAGTGACCAATACGAAGACAGACAACAGGGATCAAGTGGCCAATACAAAAACAGATGACAAGGATCAAGTGGCCAATACGAAGACAGACGACAAGGATCAAGTGGCCAATACAAAAACAGATGACAAGGATCAAGTGGCCAATACGAAGACAGACGACAAGGATCAAGTGGCCAATACAAAAACAGATGACAAGGATCAAGTGGCCAATACGAAGACAGACGACAAGGATCAAGTGACCAATACTAAGAGAGACGACAAGGGTAAAGTGACCAACTCTAAGGGAGACGACAAGGATCAAGTGGCCAATACGAAGAGAGACGACAAAGATCAAGTGACCAATACGAAGACAGACAACAGGGATCAAGTTGCATACGAGGACAGACAACAAGGATCAAGTTGCATACGAGGACAGACAACAAGGGTCAAGTGGCCAATAAGAAGACAAGAGACACGGATCAAATGGCCAATACGACGATAGACGACAGGGATCAAGTGGCCAATACGATGACAGACGACAGGGATCTAGTGGCCAATACGAAGACAGAGGACAAGGATCAAGTGGTCAATACAAAGACAACAGACAACAGGGAACAAGTTGCATACGAGGACTGACGACAAGAATCAAGTGGCCAATAAGAAGACTGGTGACAGGGATCAAGTGACCAATGCGAAGACAGATGACAAAGATCAAGTGGCCAGTATGAAGATGGACGACAAGGATCAAGCGGCCAATATGAAGACAGAAGACAAGGATCAAGTGGCCAATACGAAGACAGACAACAGGGATCAAATTGCATACGAGGACAGACGACAATGATCAAGTGGCCAATACGAAGACACACGAAAAGGATCAAATGACCAATACGAAGAGAGATGACAAAGATGAAGTGACCAATATGAAGAGAGACGACAAGGATCAAGTGACCAGTACTAAGAGAGACAACAAGGATCAAGTGGCCAATACTAAGAGAGACGACAAGGATCAAGTGGCCAATACAAAAACAGACGACAAGGATCAAGTGGCCAATACGAAGACAGAGAACAAGGATCAAGTAGCCAATACAAAGACAACAGACAACAGGGATCAAGTTGCATACGAGGACTGACGACAAGAATCAAGTGGCCAATAAGAAGACTGGTGACAGGGATCAAGTGACCAATGCGAAGACAGACGACAAAGATCAAGTGGCCAGTACGAAGACAGACGACAAGGATCAAGCGGCCAATACGAAGACAGACGACAAGGATCAAGTGGCCAATACGAAGACAGACAACAGGGATCAAATTGCATACGAGGACAGACGACAGTGATCAAGTGGCCAATACGAAGACACACGAAAAGGATCAAATGACCAATACGAAGAGAGATGACAAAGATCAAGTGACCAATATGAAGAGAGATGACAAGGATCAAGTGACCAGTACTAAGAGAGACGACAAGGATCAAGTGGCCAATACTAAGAGAGACGACAAGGATCAAGTGGCCAATACAAAACAGACGACAAGGATCAAGTGGCCAATAAGAAGACAGACGACAAGGATCAAGTGACCAATACTAAGAAAGACGACAAGGGTCAAGTGACCAACTCTAAGAGAGACGACAAGGATCAAGTGGCCAATACGAAGAGAGACGACAAAGCTCAAGTGACCAATACGAAGAGAGACGACAAGGATCAAGTGGCCAGTACGAAGACAGATGACAAGGATCAAGCGGCCAATATGAAGACAGACAACAGGGATCAAGTTGCATACGAGGACAGACAACAAGGATCGAGTGGCCAATAAGAAGACAAGTGACACGGATCAGGTGGCCAATACGACGATAGACGACAGGGATCAAGTGGCCAATACGAAGACAGACGACAGGGATCTAGTGGCCAATACGAAGACAGAGGACAAGGATCAAGTGGCCAATACAAAGACAACAGACAACAGGGATCAAGTTGCATACGTAGACTGACGACAAGAATCAAGTGGCCAATAAGAAGACTGGTGACAGGGATCAAGTGACCAATGCGAAGACAGACGACAAAGATCAAGTGGCCAGTACAAAGACAGACGACAAGGATCAAGCGGCCAATACGAAGACAGACGACAAGGATCAAGTGGCCAATACGAAGACAGACAATAGGGATCAAATTGCATACGAGGACAGACAACCATGATCAAGTGGCCAATACGAAGACAGACGACAAGAATCAAGTGGCCGATACGAAGACAGACAACAGGGATCAAGTTGCATACGAGGACAGACGACACGGAGCAAGTAGCCAATAAGAAGACAGATGATATGGATCAAGTGGCCAATACGACGACAGACGATAGGGATCAAGTGTTGTTGGCACACTATTCAAAGGAAATCTGTCATCATGGTGTCAAGTAGGCGCCCATCATTGAGGAGAATGCCACCATGAACGAATGGACTAAGGTCAAGCCACTGATCATTGCGGATGGGTTTCCAAGAGACAATACAGCCACTCTGTGGAGCCTCATCCACAAGTTTTACCCGGAGACCTTCCCGAATCACCTAAAAAAACTGGCTGCCATAGCCATTGTTGCACCAATTCACACAGCCGATTGTAAGCGGGACTTCAGTGTACAAAGCTCACTCGAAGTTTTGCTGCGTAACCGGTTGTCAGCTGGTTCACTGTACAACCAGATGCTGATCATCTATGAGGGGAAGACAATGGCCACGTTTGATTTTGGCAGAGCTGTAGCTCTGTGGAGATCAAGGAAAAACAGCAGGTTGTTCCAGAGCCATCAGTGATCTGAGTGATCATCAGTACACATATGGGTGGACGTGGTGTAGCTTGAAGTGCTTCTGTTACAGAACATCAACATCATGCAATCTGGATCACAAGACTCACATTAAATTTCATTTCAAGTGACATGGTTACATTTAGTAGGGTGCAGTGGTCTGCAATGAGCCTGAGATGATTTGTGAGATGATTTAACTTTTAAAAAACTGTTGTAACATATTTAACTTATTTATTTATTTAACCGATATAACTTTTATTACTTTTATTCTTTTTATTTTTTACATGTTTTATATTGCATGTACATTTGATTTATTTGTCTTAATATGCTGCTCTACACTCCAAATGAATTTCCCTCCCAAGGAACAATAAAGTATTGTGATTGTGATTGGTCGACTGGTTAGAATGCCGGACTGTCGACTGGAGGGACGTGGTTACTGGTTCTGCCGCAGTGTCGAAACTTGGGCAATTTCGTTCACCCTACCTTCCAAACCGCACCGGCCAACGTGGAAGGGTAGGCTGACAACACCACCATGCAAAGTACAATGAAGCCAAGGCCCCCAGTCTTCAGCAGCATCGAAAGAGTCTATGACCAAGGAGGCGGTTAGGGTCGAGGTGCTAAGAATCTCTGGGTCAAGAAGAGCCGCCGAGAGACGGTAAGTAGACTGAAGACAGCAACGTATAACGTAAGAACATTACTAAGAGATGAACAGATACAAGAACTGGAGGAACAACTTAGGGAAACCAGGTTGGTATAGGATGTGATCGGGATCGGAGAAGTCAGAAGAAGAGTGGACTGCTTCACTACCTTACAAAGCGGCCACCTACTATACCATTCCACGGCGAACAACAGGCCAAGCAGGAATAGCCTTTCTCATAAAAAAGAAATGGAAACCAATATAGTGAGGGTTAACAACATCAGCCCCAGAGTAGCAGAACTTGTTCTATGCATAACAAAGCGGTACAAACTTAGAGAGTACAAGTATGTGCACCAACAACATCACACTCAGAAGAATACACAAACGACTTCTACAACAACGTCGATGAGACCTTAAAAAAGCCAACCCACCATACGATAGTGATGCGCAAGTAGGGAAACGAACAAACATTTCGGAAACGACAACAGGCAAATTTGGCCTAGGTGTTAGAAAGTACAAAATCATGAATACCATGTTCCAGAAGACAGCAGGGAGGAGATGGACGTTGAAAAGCTCAAATGGAGAAATGAACAACGAAATTGACTACATCCTGACAAACAGGCCAGAAATGGTCACTGACGTAGCTGTCATCAACCAAGTCCAACATCGGAAGTGACCACAGAATGATAATGAGCAACATCAAAATGGACGTCAAGGCTGAAAGAAAGAAGATGATAAACAAGAGACCACCAAGTGTAGATACAAAAACAAACAAATAGGAACAAAAAAGATTGAATTCCAACTCGAACTGCGAAACCGATTCGAGACATTACAAGAACTAGACGACATCGACACCATGAGCGAAACATCACTGAGATGATCCAACTAAGTACGACAAGTGTATCCAAAGCAATCAACAGGCATGTAAAGACGAGAATATCGTCACCGACATGACCACTGATGAAGAAACGACAAGAAATGGTGGATAACGGCGACCGTAAACCGTAAAAAAAAACAAATAGAGTATGCAGAAATATGCAAGACCATCAAAAAGAAACCGAAGGAAGACACCAGGAAGTACAAACAAGAGATCATACGAGAAACAATTATGGCATTAGAGTCTGAAGAAATCCAAAAGAACACAAGCACTAGGCCGAGACAGACTGATTATACTTCTAGACAAGTAGGGTAGAAAAATACAAGACCAAGATATGATCATGGAACGAATAGAGGAATTATATACCCGGCTATACGACAGTGAACAGAGTACCATAATTCACACCGACTCGAAAGAGGTACCAGAGATAACACCATGGGAGGTGGAAGCAGCGCTAAAAGATATGAAGAACGGGAAAACATCAGGCAACGACCATGTAAACATTAAAAGCAGGAGAAGATACCATCTCGAAGACACTGGCTAAATACTAAATGCTTATCAGAAAGACGAATACCCACCGCACGGAAGAACGCAAAGATGGTGATAATCTTCAAGAAGGGGAATAAGAAAGACTTAATGAACTACAGACCGATATGTCTATCATCAAACATCTACAAATCACTCACAAAGATACTAACGAATAGGCTATAAAAGACACTCGACGAAAACCAACCACGAGAGCAAGCAGGATTCAGAAGCGTAGCAGGTACTCAATGACAGACCACATACACGTCGTAAACCAACTAAAAGAGAAGTGCTGAGAATATAATATTCCGCTCTGCATCGCCCAACACGACGCAGATAGAGAACGTTGAAAGCTACGTCTATCTGGGACAGCGATACAGTATCAGAGACAACAACCAAGACAAGGAGATTCAAAGAGGAATCACTGATGGACAGCATTCACCAAACACCACGACATCTTCAAGGATAACTTTGGAACCTACTTAAAGAGACAAGTCTACAACTGATGTGTACCTCCAACGACGACATACGGCGCGGAAACATGGGCACTCACCATCCAGGCAAAGAACGAGCTAGCAGCCACACAAACAAAGATGGAAAGAGGTATGTTAAACATCACATATTGGGAGAGAAAAACAAACATATGGGTAAGAGAGAAGACAAAGGTCATAGACGTGATAGAACAAATCAGAAGACAGAAGTGGACTTGGGCAGGGCAGATCAGCAGACTACAAGATAACCGATGGACATCTTGTATCACAACCTGGAGACCAATACGACATCGTGTATCATAACCTGGAGACCTTACGAATGGAAACGATCTACAGGAAGACCGGCGAGACAGTGGAGAGATGAACTAGACAAGTACTGGAAAGGCACCATCTGGGAGATGATACAACATGACAAGCAGATTTGGAAACGACATGCTGAGGCCTGCGCCACATATCGGGAGAAAAAAATAATACAATACAATACAACTTTATTCATCCCTGTAAGCATCTGCATAAGAGAGAAGACAAAGATGTGATAGAACAAATCAGAACACAGAAGTGGACCTGGGCAGGATACATCAGTTGACTACGAGATAACCGGTGGACATCGCATATCAGTACCTGGTTACCTCATGAAAGGAAACGATCTAGAGGAGGACCGGCGAGATGGTGGAGAGACGAACTAGTTCAGTACTGGAAAGGCACCATCTGCCAAAGGATAGCGCAAGACAGACAAATCTGGAAACAACATGCTGAGGCCTTCACCCAACCACGGGACACCACTGCTGCACAATGATGATGACGACGCGTTATAGCAAAGAATACACTAAATAAAGCAACTCTGACTAAGCGGTATAATAGGCAGCAGTGGGTTCACCAGTGGCCATGTTGAAATTCTTCCGTGTTTATGGCATCAAGTTTGACTCCACCTTCCTCCCCTCCTGCAAGGGGTTGGACGTATGTGTAGGTTATTAAATATGTAGGTTGTTAGTAAGTAGTCCTGTGGAGATTTCACATGGGTCGTTGTGTGTGGATACCGCCGTTTTACTGCCAAAACAACGTATCTGCAAAACACAATGAGCTGAGATAATTGAGAAATATACGTGTTCTTGGAACTAAACAAATCTGTCATTTGCAGATAGGTTTTACCCAAATAATTCTGCCATCTGCTGTTAATTGTAACAACTGCTTCTAACATTGCTGAAACGTTAGATTGTAACATAAAAAAATAAAAATAAAAACAATTTGGGCAAACATAACGTGTTCCGGTACATTGTTTTGTTTGTTATTAATTAGTAAGTGTACCCAGTGATTTTATGGCGGTAAATGAAGTAGGATTAATTAATGATGAGGCGGAATGGTCCCACCTCTTTTTAGAAGAACCTATTTGGTAAAAGGTTGTAGTTTTTGTTGTCAGAATGTCTGGAAGATATATCTGAAATAGGTTTTAGTGTATTACTATAATTTCAATTCTCTCCGAAATGTGTGCCTATTTAGATTGAATAGTGTAAGTAAATTTAGCAATGTTTCAATAGCTCAACTGGCCCACATTTGATTGTAAATATGTTTCGTTTAATAACTCTTAGAAGGTCATCTGGCAATAATAATAAATACATGTCAGAAGGTCATATTCACCTTCAAATCGCATTTTGAATCTTCTTCAAAAGTGCTTCTTATGCCTTTCACTTGGTGACAGTAACCAGCCATAGTCTGAACGAGTGTCTGATCCATGATGGTCGTCTTTTTCACAATATCTACAACAGTGCCAATGAATATATTTAATTATGTCAATATTAGAAAACAGCATCATGATCATGATTAAAACATTAAATCTGATTAATTTGTTTTAAGTAAGATTTTTTAAGTGCAATATTTTGTAAACGGATATGCCCTACCAAGATAGTTGTATAGATATCTAGGCACCCTTTCAAACATGGTATATTAAAATACATTGGACCTAGATATCATTATATATATTCAAATTACAGTAATAGTCTGACCTTAAAGTTAAAATACAATGGCGATCATCGATGCACGTTATTGCAAAGGTGGCAGCACTAGCTGCCGTGTCCTTTTCTGCCGGCTGTGACAAGTTATACACGAAGAGCGGTTGACATGTTTTATTATGCCGTCTAGGTGTTGTGTATCGTTTTGTAAAAACCGAGAGGGGCATCAATTTACAAAGAACGATCCAGCACTGCTAAATGCATGGACAACTGCGATCAAACGGCAGATAAGCGCTAAGAACAAGGTACATTGGAAGCCGGCACCGCGCAGTGTGGTATGCATGGAACACTTCGCCCCGGATGACTTCGTACACCAGACAACGTTTTAAGGTATGTCAGCTGTCAAATTACAATGTCAGTGATCAACGTCAATTATAATGCATTTGTAACTTGTAATACAACTAAAAACTTATTTTAGAACCGCATCTAACCCTACTTTTAGATCATTATAGATTTAGTTGTACTTTTTTATACTAAAAACTGAAGTAAGTTAACCTGGGCTGCAGAATAATCCTTATAATAAATTAGAGCAGATCTGATTAGATCCTACAATACATGAAAGTGTCATTATTTCTTAAAAGCTTTGTATTTACAATTATTTGAAACATTGACACTTCTTATCCATTCATGAATGACTGACTGATTAAGACAGCCTAATATGTAATACAGTGTACACTGATACAACACATACATTGTGGTTTCGGAAAAGGGCACCACTGTATTAATTTATGCTGAAGAAAATCGCTTTCGAAAAAGTCGTCCGTCTTTTTAACAGAACCATTTTTTTGTTTTCTAGGAAGCAAGCCGCTTATTAGCAAGTTGAAACCGGGCGCTATTCCCAGCCGGTTTTCTTACAAACCAACCACAGACACTCCACAGAGCAGAGCTAAAGGACAGATAATTGCAAGGAGGATGAATCTGCTGAACGCTATGGGGCAACCCAATGAAACAATTGTTATGGAGGACAATTTGTCGACTGACATCAGAGGAAGTCGTATTCACAGAAGAAACTGACATTGTGGTAGACATTGCAGCTGAGCCACCAGCAGCAGTGGTCTTCGCCAGTATGCTGACACAGACACCTTGCTGGCAAGAATTTTCTGCCAGAAAATTTATGTATGATGACGACGCCATACATTTCTATACTGGTCTCGAGACATATGACACTTTCATTTTTGTTTTACAAACTCTAGGAGCAGCTGCCCACCACTTGACCTATCTGTTCCACCAAGTCAATAATCTGTCTGTAGAAGACCACTTTTTTGTCGGTACCATGCTCCTTCTGATTTCAAAAGAAATTTCCGACAACTAGGGTGATAACTGATGGCTCTGAGTGTCCGATATAGAAACCTAAAAATACAAACATTCAATAAGAAACATTCTCTTCATACAATAATAGAAACACTGTTAAACTTCTTGTTGGGGCTACTCCTGGCGGTTTAGTGACGTGTTTGTCCCCAGCTTATGTGTATTTTTAATTTTGCCTAACGTTGATACTTCAGTGCGATATCTTTCCACCATTCAACATCCCAGGCATATTTATATTATGAAAATATAGTGTCTGGCGCACTTTTGAAGCCAAAATAGCAACCAAGTTTGATATAGTCGGTGCGACTGCAGTCGTGCGTTGCCGCAAACCGGGGCGCTATTTACACCTCAAAAGTGCACTAAGTCGCAATATTTTGTTTGGGGAAAACATAAGGGAAAAAAAAGAAAAAAAATGCTATGCAGTACTTGACCCATTTGCAATTCACATAGATACAAAATCATTAATCAGTGAGTTGCAGCTGATGAGTAGTAAAGCATTAATCATTTCCGTCCCTCAAAATGTCTTGTCTGTCACACTGTGATTTGTTGACATTTTGTATGTTACCATGGAAACGGGGGTCTGAATAAAAACAGTTCAATACATTTTTTTACTCAGTAAGACACAATCAATATATTTGGGCATAAGAAAATTGCACTATTTGCATGAATTAAAAAATAATCCTATCTACCTGCCATGTTTAACATTAATGCCTACTTCCGGAAATGTTCCACCATTGTAATCTGTATAGTCCCAAATATCACCATTTTACCAACAATTGGCTGGCAATCTACATAGCTGTTTTGTTAATATAATTTGCCATGCAGATGGCTCCACAAACAATTCCAGTTACCTAAGAAAAACAAGCATGACCAAGCTGCACCGTGGCTCCTCTAAATATTGGGTACTATACAAGTTTGAGTCATGACATAGCGCTAATTCTTCACATATACCGCAACGATTGCATGAGGACTTTATCAGCCTACATACTTGTATTAAGTTGGTGTGACTTTTTCTGATTTTACCATTTTGACATTCTCTGGATGCACCTGTGACACTAACAAGTAGTAGCGACACTGTAAATAGTTCGCATACCCAAGGTAAGTACGCACAACTGCATTACACCCTAACAATATACATACACACCCTATATTATAAATACCCGTGCAACACAATAGCTAGCAGTCCGTATTGCCGCCGCTGCCGTGAAGCACAGCCCCTCGTCGAAGAGACGCTCCCGTTGGCCTTCGGCGTCCGCTGCGGACTGCGCAAACACTGTGCCTACCCAAGTAAGCGCTGCGCACAATATTGGTGCTGCGAGCAGGGTATAATTCTGCTAGCGAATCTGCGTTATAGTTCCATGTTAAACAATTTATATTCTACGAACAATTAACCAGGAGAAACCTGTCGGTTTTCAAGCGTTAATTGTTTAAACATTTACGCGCCAATTTTCTAATGATAGGAATCTGCCAGTTCTGTCTACGCATAATATTAAGTAATTATACGTAATATAAGTTCAACTAATTATCATATAGCAGTATGCCACCGCATTTTTTGAACATTATTTGAAAGTTCTGCAATTACAATTTGACGTCGGGACAACCAGTTTAGGGGCGTGAGCGCTGGCAGCATATAACCAGCGTCGCGCGTCGACGTCGGTTGCTACGCGACTGCCAGCTGACTTGAACTGGGTTTAACCCTTTGATTACGCCGTGGCGTTTACATGACCCACGGATTGCTTTATAATTGAATTCTTTCTTAAGTTTTGTTAAGAGTTTATCGTGTTTATGACATTCTTGTTCATCATAAATCAAGCTATATTTTTGGTTGGGTTATGTGAAGTTATACTCAATTTGGGACGTAAAAGAACCACTGAGGACGACAAGCACCCTGGCAGTGACCACCCTCAGTGCCAGCATAGAAAGGTCGGCTTGGCGATAATGTTCTGAAAAAGGCTGGCTAGTTGAATGAGACCTCATAAGATCATAACATTGTAACCACAATATATACAGACTAGTCAGTTAATAGAACATTGCCGAGTGCTGGAAACAACTAGGCAACAACTAGGCAATACAATGTAGTTTACTTCCCGAACCTATTAATTGGGTATTATCGCCTACGTATTTGTATTGTATCTATTGCCTGGTACTGTTTACTGTTCTCACTAAACGTGTCGGTAATTGTGCAATTGTATTGATTTTCTAAATTATCTTAGCTGCATTGTTCAGTTTGATTTGAATGACCTAATTTTTGAATCAATAGTGCCACTATAACGTTGTTAAATAGTAGGCATTACTTTGTATACACAGTTTGGCATTTACATTTTCACGCATCTAGATGTCAACATGACGTCTTCAATTAACTTATACACATGCACTATTGAACAGGTCATGGAAGTAGCAGGGGTACGTACTACCAGGGCTACTTCTGAATCTCAGGAAGAAGGAGAAAATATAAATTCCTGACTTAGTGACAGTCACTGGTACTCCCACCACCTTTCGAGAAAACTTACTGGAAACTGGACGGATTGTTTCGCTAGAATGTAATTCTGAGGTACAGATGTTAAAGGAACAATTGGAAAGGATGAGAGTAGAAATTGAGGAGAGAGATTGCAAGATCCAGGAATATGAGCGAGGAAGACCAGACAGGATCCGGTTTGATAAAGACGAATGTGAATTCATGAGGTGGAGGGAAATGAAGAGAAGAGAGACGGAAGAACGAATAAAGAGAAGAGAGATGGAAGAACGAATGAAGAGAGAGAGATGAGAGAGATGAGAGAAAGGATGAAAAGAGAGATGGAAGAATGGGATCAACAAATGCAGGTCACAGGAGATAGGGGGTGAATTGAGATCCATCCTTGATGCACATCCCAAGGATGGGATATACAGTTCTGGTCCATCACGTTTGTTGGGACAAGGAGCACGCAAGAAAGATACAAACTTTCCAATTGGTGAGAAACATAAACTGGTTCACAGGTACACTCCGGGCGGCGTGAAACGTGAACCAGTGGAAGGATTAAACACCACCATAGATCAAGTTAGTCTACAGCAAGAAAGTGACTTAGCCCAGGGTCATCATATGAAGGACCCAATTTACTTACATTCTTAGGAACATCCACAGACTGGGACATATTTATACACCTGTTTAAGCGTGCTGCAAAACATTATCACTGGGATAGTCACCAAAAGCTACAGAGGCTAAAAGGAATGCTTGCGCGACGAAGCACTTGATTACATCCGGACCCGTTCCCGCAAGACTTGCACCAATTTTCGAAGGCTCATGACACGCCTGAAGAGCAACTTTAAAAAGAAAGAAGATCCAAGCCTTGTGCAACTGAATCTCCAAGATATGAAGCAGGAAATCAGCGAATCTCTGGAAGAATTCGCTGATCGTGTTCAGTATGCCGTCAAAAGGAGATATACAGGGACAGGAAACAAAGACTTAACTAAATATACCCCAAAGCTGTTCCTCAGGGGTGTTAGGGAGAAGAAAATAGCTTTAGCAGATTGTGACAAACATCCTAAGTCGATTAGGAAAGCGCTAAAAGATATAAACAAGATGAATCGAAAGCTTCTTAAGCAAACAAGACTTTCACTGATGGAACTTCCCCTACTGATGGACAAAATCGCTAACGAAGACAATTGCGGAGCGCTGAATAGCAAGCCTTGAAAACACATATACATCAAATCTACGCTAGATCACAAAATTTCAGCCCGATACATGCAAAACTGGCGGAGATGTGGGGGCACAAACAAACAGAGAACAAACTTTTAATTATATAATATATATATATATCAATATGAGTTCCCGTCTGTTGGTTGGTTTCTGAGCCCTTCGCCAAACGCTGTTATGAACCTCGTTCCACAGATATTCGATGGGGATCGAATCAGGTGTGACCGCGACAGCTTCATCGTACAGCAAAGCCGTAATGGCTCGGACTGCATGGAAAAAACATATTGTCTTGCTGGAATGTCGCGACGTTGCAATGAACTTGAAGGAAGGTTATCAGATCAGGCGTGAGATTTCATCGTCGCATCGTTGTGCATTATTGTTCTCATCAATCACCACAAGAGGAGTTCAGTTGTGTCCAAACATGCAACACACTTGGAACACTCCACCGGCTTGCAGGACCCCTGTATGATCTCTTTGCAAACAGGTAACCACTGTGAAGCTTCCTTCTTCATAGTGACGTGGATGCTTCGTTGTTTGTAACTTGTGTGGTCTGAATATATGCAATATTGTTCGTATACATTGTAGTTTAACTAAATCATTATTGCCGGATACGAATAAAAATATTATGATCATCATCATATGGGCATCCACCTTGATAGACACCTGGATATGACTGTCCAAGTGTCACGCACTATCAGCACTTGTTCGCTGCACCTGCGCAACATCGGGTTGATTCACCGTTACCTCACTCAACCGACAGCAGAACGGGTAGTCAAGTAAGTAAGTAACTTTATTTACAACGTAACATACAGTTAACACACACATGTCATACAAATGGAAATGTGTTATATTGCAAGGGTGTCACTTGGCTAAAAGCCGTCTTCCAGTGACACCAATTTATTATCATTACTGTATGATTACAATCATAACAATCATCAAAATCATGTTAAACAACTCACTCAAATTCATCACCAGCCCACCTCCGTACTATATAATATTAAACCGGAGTATTATGATATATGACAACGAACTAAGAAGTATGATCCATTGAAATATATGTAAGTGAAACGAGAGGCGATCCAAACATTTCTACTTGGTTAACAAAGTAGTGTAAGAACGATAAAATACTTACAAACAAAGGTAGAGTTTCATTTAATCAGTTTAATTACATTCTGAACATCTAGGATTTAAACAATTCACTTAACGAAGATATGCATTTAAGCAGAAGTCACACAACATGCGTCTAAACTTTAACCTGTGTTCAGTGTTTCTTATTTTGCGTTTATATTGTTCCAGATTCTTGTGAAATTATGTTTAGGTAGTTTAGTGTTAGATCCTTGATCGCGGAACCGTTTACCATGCCCCGTTTCCTCTTTTCCTTTGGATCTCGAGTTCCGCCTGTGTCACAATAAACGTGTTCATACTTTCTCTACGAGAATCTTCATTCTATAATGTCGTTGTACGCACAGCCCACGGCCAGTACACGACATTAATTGGCGACGAGGTAAACTGACAACTCTACGAGTTACTTTGAACTAGACTACGTCTAATTTCTGTGTGAAAATGGAAACTGTCGCTGACGTGGCACCTTTTTCGCTGGAGCCGACTGACAGCGTAGGCCAACGCTGGGAGCGTTGGGTGCGGTGCTTTGAAAACGTTGTGGTGGCTAAAGACATTCAGAACGATACAAGAATGATGTTGCTTCATTATGCTGGTGAGGCAGTGTTTGAATTGAGTGAAGCAGTGGGGGTGACAGAAAATGATGATTTCGCAGAAACCAAGCGGAAGCTCACTGCTTACTTCATGCCGCAGTGCAATGAAGAATATGAAATATTCAAGTTCCGACAGGCTGAACAGACGTCGTCAGAGACGCTGGACCAGTTCAATGCACAATTGCAGGAACTAGCCAAAAACTGTAAGTTCCATGAGAAAGACAGAAGTGAAGTCGCAAATCATCTAAAAATGTGCGATGTCAAAAGTGCGTGACAAGGGGTTAAGTGAACCTACAATCACGCTAGAGAAGTTACTGACGTTCGGGCGCACACTGGAAGCTACGTTACAGCAGTCGAAGATCATGGGAAACTCTTCTTCGTCCGTGCCGAGGCCTGTCCACGCCGTATCGAATGACGAGGGGCGGCGCAACTCTTCACGTGCAGGTTTTAGTTTTGGTCGCCAGGTGGCGACACAGAGATCGCAATCCACCAAGAAAACGCTTTCCGCCTGATCGCCAGGGGACGCCACATCGAGACGATCGACCAGTCGTGAGCAGTCAGCAGCGGTACAGACGTCACAAGGGGCAGCACCGGCATGCTCAGGCTGTGGTGGACCGCCACACGACGATCGGCGAATGTGCAAAGCTTGGGGCAGGAAATGCTACAAGTGTCAAAAGCTAAATCACTTTGCTAATGTGTGCAATGCAAACACTCAGCAGACACACTTAGTAGAAAATGACAAGTTATGTGAAGACATACACACTTGGCCTGTATCACATAAGTGCCACCCACACCATACCACCGTACATTTGCATTGTCCAGATAGAGGGAAGTGAAGTGGCTATGGCGATAGATACCGGAGCAGCAGTTTCGCTTATATCGGGGGATGAGTGGGCTAAAATCTGCAAGACATCTGTGCTCACTCTCGACACGCGTAATGTTCCGAGGTTGCGAACGTACGCAGGTACCACAATTGAGCCTTTAGGGCGAGCGCACAGGTGAACGTTTGTCACAACAATCAACAGCACAGGATGCAGGAAATCGTAGTGCCTGGGTCGGGACCTAACCTGCTGGGAAGGGACTGGCTAACAGTGTTGAAAGTGAACTGGGCTACCGTGAACCAGGTAGACAGAGAGGACTTCCCAAAGCCTTACGAATCAATGTTCAGTGAGGGATTAGGCACTCTAAAGCGGCTGACAGCGAAGTTCTACGTTGATGACACGGTTAAACCGAGGTATTGTAAACCTCGACCTGTACCTCTTGCTTTACGAGCCAAAGTAGAGGACGAGCTAGATCGTATGCAGAAGGCCGGAATCATCCGTCCTGTGGAGTATTCTGAGTGTGCCGCGCCCATTGTACCGGTCTTGAAGTCTACCGGCGCAGTCAGAATCTGTGGCGACTATAAGGTAACCATCAACAGAGCCGTAAAAGTAGACAAGTACCCGATCCCGAACGTATCTGATCTGTTTACAAAATTAGCAGGTGGTACACTGTACACCACGCTGGACATGAGCCATGCGTATCAACAGGTCGTACTGGATGAAGAATCACGTCCGTTGACTACAATCAACACGTCGAAAGGGCTATTCGCATTCGAACGTCTGCCTTTCGGTGTGAGTTCTTCTCCAGGTATCTTCCAGAGAATCATGGAGCAGTTACTACAGAACATACCCATGACCGTAGTCTACCTCGACGACATCCTGGTCACAGGAAGAACGCCAGAAGAGCACGATCGTAATCTGGCTACTGTGCTAACGCGACTACAAGACGCAGGGTTACGCCTGAAGAAGGAGAAATGTGCGTTTCGTCAGAAATCGTGCACCTATCTAGGTCATGCGATTGATGCTGAAGGTATTCATCCTACGGAAGACAAAGTGTGAGCAGTACAGAACGCGTCTGCACCGCAGAATGTACAGGAGTTGAGGAGTTATCTAGGACTCATTCACTACTTTCACAACTTCTTGCGCAATCTCAGTACGCTGCTTGCGCCGCTGCATGAAATGACACGCCAACACACAAAGTGGAAGTGGGGTCCGACGCAACAAAAGGCTTTCGAGGAGTCTAAGGCACTTCTCGTTTCTTCAGATGTGCTTGTACACTACAACCCTGAACTTCCGATCATCTTGAGCAGTGACGCATCTCCTTAAGGGATTGGAAGCGTACTGTCACACAGATTGCCCGATGGTAGCGACAAGCCTATCGCATACGCATCACGCTCTCTCTCTCCACAACGGAAAAGAAGTACGCACAGCTGGAAAAGGAAGCGTTGTCTCTGGTCTTCGGGATATCCAAGTTCCATAAGTACCTTTACGGGAGGGACTTCACGTTGCAGACCGACCACAAGCCGTTGATCGGGCTGTTGAAGGAAGATCGTGCCATCTCCGCAATGGCTAGTGCACGCATTCAGAGATGGGCACCAACACTAAGTAACTATCAGTACCATCTGGAGTACAGACCGGGTACGAGTATCTGTCATGCAGACTGATTGAGTCGCTTGCCGCTACCAGACACTCCTGAACGAGTACCAGTCCCGGAGGAAGTGGTTCTAGCACTTACAACCATGAACGATACACCCATCACGGCAGAACACATCGCTAAATGGACAGCAACCGATCCGATACTGTCACAAGTTCTACGGTTCGTGGTAGGAGGATGGCCTAGCGATGTACCACGCGAGTGGGAGAGTTACACTCGAAGGAAAGACGAACTGAGTGTCCAACACGGGGTGCTGATGTGGGGAGCAAGAGTCATCGTACCACCAAAGGGTCGTGACACGTTGTTGAAAGAACTACACAAGACGCATCCGGGCATAGTGAAGATGAAGGCGTTAGCCCGAAGCTACCTCTGGTGACCAGGTTTGGACGCTGAAATCGAGATGTGTGTTAAGGACTGCACGAATGCCAAATACACAGCAAACAACCACCAGTGGCACCACTGCATCCATGGGAATGGCCGGGACGAACGTGGCATCGAATACACACTGATTATGCGGGACCGTTCGAGGGACGTATGATACTCATCATAGTCGATGCTCATAGCAAGTACATCGATGCACACGTTGTATCAGCTGCGACAACCAGTGCAACTCTCACGAAGCTAAGACAGACGTTTGCGATTTTGGGTCTACCAAGCACAGTGGTATCAGATAACGGAAGCTGTTTCACCAGTGAGGAGTTTGAACAGTTTTGTCGAGCTAACGGAATCAAACACATCAAGTCTTCACCTTATCACCCATCCAGTAATGGCTTAGCTGAACGCGCCGTTCAGACTGTAAAAGCAGGGTTGAAGAAGACAAATGGCAACCTAGAAGATCGTCTCTACACCTTCCTAGCACGCTACAGGGTAACTCCACAAGCTACAACCGGCAGAGCTCCAACAGAGTTTGTGTTGAAGACACCACCGAGCACACGACTGGATCTTCTACGACCATCCATTCAGAACCGAGTCTTGCGCAAACAGGAAGAAGACAAAGAACGCCACGACCAGAGAGCAGTGGAGCGAAGGTTCATGACAGGAGACTGTGTCTGGGCGTTGAACTTTCAGGGACAACCGAAATGGGTCGCTACGGTGATAGAGAACCGGCTGGGTCCGCTGACCTTCGCGGTACGTCTGCAGGATGACAGAGTGTGGAAGCGTCACCAGGATCATTTGCGCGAGAGAAGGCCGATCGAGTCGACTGAAGAGCGTCTGGTACCGCTGAGGATTGAAGAACCTCAACTTCCACCGAGGCTTGCAGAGCGTGAAGTACTACCTCGGTTCGAGCGAACACCATCGACACCACCACTATCATCTGGCAACTCGGACGTGACTACGGGTACAGCCACAGAAGAAGTGATCTCAAGACCAACAGTTGAACGGTCGCAGTCCTGTGTAGTACCAGACGTGGTAGTACCGCTGAGAAGATCACACAGAGTGGTGAAGCCACCGGACAGATTGAACTTGAAGTCTATATTACTGTCATAACGGACAATGCATAGATCAAGATAGCCAGAATAGACTATGTTTCGGTAGCTGTAGCTAGTCGCGAGAGCACTAGATTAGTACTATAAACAATTGCATACTATCTATCTTAGATATGACATTGATACGTATAAGTGACTCTCGTTGGCGTTAAAAGTATAATTATACTAATTATGTTTTTCTTAAAGGGGGAGGAATGTTAGATCCTTGATCGCGGAACCGTTTACCATGCCCCGTTTCCTCTTTTCCTTTGGATCTCGAGTTCCGCCTGTGTCACAATAAACGTGTTCATACTTTCTCTACGAGAATCTTTATTCTATAATGTCGTTGTACGCACAGCCCACGGCCAGTACACAACACTTAGACAAAAATGTGTTCTAGGTGTCTCTGACAAGAATGTTGCACTGTCTGGTTATTCTTATACTTTTGTCTTTTTGATCGCAAATTTTTTTAATAACGGGTAATAAATCATGTTTAAAGTCATACATAAATAGTGAGACTTGTAATTTATATACATCTGAAATTGTTAGTATTTTGTCAGACTTAAATAAACGATCAGTATGACTCCTATATCCTTTTTTTATTAATTATCCTTAAAGCACGTTTTTTTGTAAAAGTTTTCTTTTGTTTGTGTTTCCATTGTCTCATGCTTGTAAACCATATGTTATGTGACTGTGAATTAAAGTGTAATATAGTGATTTTTATTATTTATATGGTAAGAAATATTTCACTCTATTTATTGCAATAATAACTAGATATTTTGGAACTAATTATGTTGATGTGTTCTTTCCATGTTAGATGCTTGTCTATATACAATCCCAGGAATTTAACAGATTCGTCATTTTTATACTTGCCCACCTGGTTGATGACTTCATTATTTATTTTAATGCTATGTAGTTTGTATTTACAGGACTAAAACACATAAATGTGTCTTTTTGACGTTCAAGCACAATTTGTTAGCACACAACCAATTGTATAATTGTTTTAATTCTTGATTCATTTTTATAACTAAATGTTCAATATCTTATCCTGATTGGTAAACGGTGGTATCATCTGCAAAGGATAGCAAGTTTAGAGAACTAGAATTCACTATGTCGTTAATATTAATAAGAAAAAGCACAGGTCCTAATATGGATCCTTGTGGTACTCCGTGTGTTATATTGATCAGTGGAGATTTGCATTTATTTATATCAATATATTGTTTACGATTAGAAAGGTAACTAGCAAACCATCTATTACTTATTCCTCTGATTCCATAATGATTTAACTTATACAACAAAATGTCATGGTTAATTGTATCAAACGCCTTAGATAAGTCGAGAAACACAACCAATGTGATATCTTTGGTAGCTTTGTCATTTGCATCTGCTGTCTTTAAGTAAGTGCAATATTGGGTGTATAGTGGAATGTTTCGGGCGAAATCCATATTGATGTTTATACAGTATATTATATTTCTCTAAATATATTACTAATCTGTTACATACTATTTTGTTCATTATTTTAGAAAGTGTTGGTAAAATACTTATTGGTCTGTAGTTATTAAACACATTAATATTTCCTGAATTATAAATTTGAATTATTTTTGCGATTTTTTAATTATTAGGTACAATACCAGTAACAAAGAAATTATTTATGATGTGCACAAGTGGGATTGCTCTTTCCTCAATAGTCTGTTGTACAAGTTTTGTAGATAAACTATCGAAGCCTTCAATGCATTTAATTTTTAGTTTTTGTACTACTCTTTTGATTTCATTTACATCAGTAGGTTGCATGAAAAAGTTTACAGCATAGTTATCTTTTAAGTGCGCATGAAATGAGGCTGTAGGAGGAGGTATTGAATCACTCACTGATTTATCTATATCGGCAAAGAAATTGTTAATCTCTTCAGCAATAAAAGCCGAATTTGATACTTTTTCTCCTTTTACAATGAAAGTTTGAGGTAATTGGAAACTCTTTTTTTGTTAAATATTGCCTTCCTCAGTATAGTCCATGTTTCTTTGATGCTATGTTTACGTTCTTCGAGTATTTCAGTATAATACTTAGTTTTTGATGCTTATTTAGCTTTCTGCGGAGTAATTTGTCTTTGTTTAAGAAACTATAATGCCAGATGTTACCCAGGGCTCTCTTTTAATATATTTATTCTGATAGTTTTAACTGGGCAGGATAATTCATAAAGTGATGTAAATATTAACATTAAGTTGCTGTATGCTTCATTTGCATTGCTAGTAGATGGAACAGAGGAATAGTCAGCCATAGCCAAGACTCTTAAATTTTAAAATGTTGGTCATGTTTAACTGGTGTTTTTGTTTATATGCTATGTTTTGTGTAGCAGGTTTACCATATATCAATGCCATGATTACATCCCGTTTGGACTACTGCAACTCTCTACTGTTCGATACCTCAACCAATAACATCGGTCGATTGCAACGACTCCAGAATGCCGCAGCTCGCCTTGTCACTCGAGAGGCTCGTTGTGAAAGTGCGACCCCTATTCTTCGCGAACTGCACTGGCTACCTATTCAACAGCACATTACATTCTAGATCGCTGCGCTTACGTACAAGGCGCTGCACGAAGACATCTCGCCTGTCTACATGCAGAAACTCATGCGTGTCTACATGCCAGTCAGACGTCTTCGGTCTGCCGACTGCCACGCTCTAGTTGTCCCGCGAACTCGCAGCAGAGCCGGTGACTGTACATTTACTTACGCAGCGGCAACCGTGTAGAACGCTCTGCCGTTACCAGCAAAACATCACTGGAATCATTTAAATCCGTGTTGAAGACTCACCTGTTCACTGCAGCGTATATGTAACCCGGACGATTACCAACACTGTTTTACCATAGCTGATTGATGTTTAACATTTATTTATTTTACCTAATTATTGATTTATTTTTCATGTACATTTTAGACTAATATATTGATGTTTACATTAATTTTAGTTTATTTATTAAAATATAATAATGTGATCTTAACTATTTTATTTTATTATATTTTATACCACATTACTTTTCTACTTCTACTGTATTTATTGTGTTAATTACTATTAGTTCATTTTATCTATGATATAACAATTATTGTTTTTATTTAACATACATTTGTATACTGTTGTAAAGCGCTGTGAACAACATTGGATGTGGCGCTTAACAAAATAAAAATATTATTAGTAATATTATCATCATCATATTATCATCAACGTCTAATTGTGAGTAATCGAACTTCACTATTAAAAATACTCATTATTCATGACCAGTGTTGTAAGTCACAAAAATTACATCATCATGGCTAGAACGACACTTCGTGCAGTTACTGCGTCGCCAAATAAATTGGCAATGAGCTTGGTGTGTTTGATCAGAACAAGTAATGTTCCGTCAATACTTCATTGTTGTCTTCCTCGTTATCTTTCGCATTGAAGACAAATTATCTTGAGTACCTCGAATTTCTGACCAAAGGGTGCAAAACTTGCCTCTTGCTTGATAGTCCATTGACTTACCAGTGATCTTCTATGATCGATCCATCCATGCAGTTGGCTTATCTGCTAGGACGTTGTTTTTTGTTTGTTTCACAACAAAGTTCTCATCAATCAAAATTCACGAACCTCTGGCGCTGTCTTCTCATGGAGATTCGTGACTGCATGATAGGCTAGTCCTCACCGGCATAGTTTGTGTGGTCGTAGTTGTCATGGCAAAATTGCAGCGCATGTTTGTAGGTACCATCGCACTTAGTCTTAGCCTTGGAGATGTCCAACATGCACTCAAAAATGTCCACATTTATGACGACCATATCCTGCAGTTTGGGTTGCCAGAATGCTTCTTGCTGAACTCCTCAATGTGATATTGAATAGTGTAATTTTTTGGATGATAGACAAAACTGGCCCACTGCGAATGTTTTCTGTGACAGTAGCCTCTCTTCTCAAACACTGTTGCCACATTGTTGGCAATACATTTTGATTGACATTACCATTTTTCGAAGTTACAAACAAAGAACTGTTGGCGATGTGTTCAATTTTCGGCTGGAGCAATGAAATGGAAAGATTTTCGTTGATTTGATTTCTTAAGTGTCATGACCTGACACAAAAACATCCACTTATTGGACTAAATTTTAAAATACCAGCTTAGAATCAATCATCGTCGTTCAGAAACAAGTGAAAAAGATGCATTTGCAGGCTCGCAAGCTGAGTACGTTCGCACCAACCCATTGAGGCAAAAGGGTTCCATGCGAGAAAAAAGTTCCTCTCGTTGTCCAAAGTAAGGTTGCATTTGGTGGTCCCAAGGTAAATACTGACTAATGTATAGGTATTTAACTATTATAAAATATTTATTATTTTATACAGCGCAGTATATATGTTCGCAGAGCTGTAAACCCTACAAAGACTAATATATATCATAAATATAGTCATTGCTTTAAAATCAATCAAGTAATAAAAATAAATTACTTAAATCGTGTCAATGTATGTATTAAAGGTATTAGGCATAATTATCAGAAATGCAGAATGCTGGTCATGTATTTTGCAAACATAACAAATTAGACGACCAGTTTTTCTGCCGGTTTCAAACGAACTTCGCTCGAAGGAAGGCCGCGACATTGTAGCCACCGTTTTAACTCTGTATTCGTGTATCGTGTGTTTCGCCACAGGGACGTCATTTTTTAATAGCATTTACTTCATTGTAATAGCAGTTTCGTAAGTTTTGTTGTTGCTAAGATTAACTATAATATATAATGCATAGAAGTAGTGGTATTGATAATGTCGACGTTGCCTTATTCAAAATAAGATATCTGGGTTATTCGAAAACGGCTCTCTCGTGTGACAATCTGCCTCGTTCCCGGGTTGGATGTCACACACTATGAGGTTGGTTGTCACAAAATGTGGGAACTTTGATTATAGAAAATAAAGTACTGTGTTCACAAAAAATAATTACACAATGAAACATGCGTACTGAAAGGTACTTGATGGCGTATCAGTGAATTTGTAAAAAATACTGCAAGTTGGTCAAACTGCGATATCAAAAGTTTCACTATGCATAATTAAAATGTTTTAACCACGTCCTACATGAAAAGAATTTGTTGGAAACATGGCCAATTTCAGCGTATTTTTCTTTGACATGTATATGGTAGATACACAGAATATGAAATGTATTGAAAGGATTTTCCAAAATTCGAAATTTTACACCTAGTTCTCATACGTGAGCGACGCGACAACCAACCCCAGATGTTTTGTGACAACCTGCCCCTTGATCAAGATTTGGCACAAAATATATAATTCTTGAAGTGACACTTGTGCGAATGAGTTTACTGTTATACATTTGAGAACTCATAAGCAGTCCTATTCAACATACCAATCTCTTCAAGCACTACACACAAGTGCTATATCATAAATAGTAACATATCAAGATTGTTCTATTACGTATTGCTAAAAATGTATTGTCTATTACTAAAAATGGGCATGTTGTCTCTTAAGCTATTTAGCTTCAAGCATATCCATTTCAACTTTTACTTGAAACCGACTCATTGTTTAAGCATGGAAAATGTATGATGAAAGTTGAAATAAACGTATTTTTATTTTATTTATGAATTTATAACACAAAATATGAAAAACTAGATGGGTGAGCTAGCCTTTTCAAAAATCAAGGACTCAATTCGGGAAGCACAGTTTTGGACAGGCACATTCGGACAGACAGAGTCGGACTCGCAGTTTGGTCTTCGTGCAGAATAACGCCAAGAATCAGTGTTCACATAAATATGTGGACGGAAAGTCAACAATGCCCTTACGGGGACATCGTACAGAGTCGGATACGACACGCCCATCTTAGACGAGAACTTGGCCAGGAAACGGTGTAGTCATTCATGAACTCCAAAAAGTCCTGCTAACTTGTATGCTGATCTGTTTAGGATACTACACCTTCACGCTGGACGAATCTCCATCTTTCGCACGGGACGTTAGTTTATAATTCCGTTTGTCATTAACAACTGGTACGTGCGTCTGCAGATTTCCCCCGTGTTTCCTTTCACAATTTGTTCACCATCCAACGCCGCGTTGAGATGATCAAACATGTTGATGCTCCGTAGTTGACGTTGCCCTCCCAAAACTCCAGCCTCACGACGAGTATTCTAACTTTAAGTAAGTCAGCTTCCTTTTTCCAGTAGTCAATCGGCGAATTTTCGAGAATTTTCCTATAGACATGATGAAACAATTCGGCTATGTTTTAGGTGTCCAAATATACAGTGTATATAGTGACTATGTTTTAGGTGTCCAAATATACAGTGTATATAGTGACTATTTTTTTTAGATGTCCACATACATACAGTGTATATAGTGACTACGTTTTAATGTGTCCAAATACATACAGTGTATATAGTGACTATGTCTTTAGGTGTCCAAATACACGCAGTATATATAGTGGCTGTGTATTTAGGTGTTCAAACACATACAGTATATATAAGGACTATGTTTTAGGTGTCCAAATATACAGTGTATATAGTGACTATGTTTTAGGTGTCCAAATATACAGTGTATATAGTGACTATGCTTTTAGGTATCCAAATACATACAGTGTATATAGTGACTATGTTTTTAGGTGTCCAACTAAATACAGTATATATAGTGACTATTTTTTTAGATGTCCACATACATACAGTGTATATAGCGGCTATGTTTTATATACACAGTGTATATAGTGGCTGTGTATTTAGGTATTCAAATACATACAGTATATATAATGACTATGTTTTAGGTGTCCAAATATACAGGTTAGATAGTGACTATGCTTTTATGTATGCAAATACATACAGTGTATATAGTGACTATGTTTTTAGGTGTCCAACTACATATAGTATATATAATGACTATTTTTTTAGATGTCCACATACATACAGTGTATATAGTGACTATGTTTTTTATGTGTCCAAATACATACAGTGTATATAGTGACTATTTTTTAGATGTCCAAATACATACAGTGAATATACTGACTATGTTTTTAGGTGTCCAAATACACACAGTGTATATAGTGGCTGTTTATTTAGGTGTTCAAATACATACAGTATATATAATGACTGTTTTAGGTGTCCAAATATACAGTGTAGATTGTGACTATGCTTTTAGGTATGCAAATGAATGACGCGCACTTGTTTACGCGACGGTAGGCGGTGTTATGGAGGCCTGTCAATTGGCACGTAGGCTACCGTTACATAAGCGCGCCACCGTTACATAAGCGCTTTGTTAACTGGTTACATAAGTGCATAAAGCCTTAATAAATAGGTAAACGCGTAAAATAAACGCTCTATAATACGAAGTAAGGACTAGAGAATCTTATGGTAAACTGATATTAGAAAATAATGCTTTATAAAAGCGACGTTCAGTTTGTGCACTAACGTGACCGAGAGACTTCTCACTTTTAGTAACCTTGCGAGAATCGGCTGTTTCGTGGCGCTCGTGTGCGAGCACACGGGACCTATGCGCTATGCTAATATAAATAGGGGCGGCCGAGAACGCCTCTATATTCGCTTATTGTCGGTAGACGCCGCCCGTGGGCCGCGCACGGCATCTCGCTGAACACAGCAGCACCAGCCCGCCGTGCGCGCCGTCTCGCCGGCACACCAGCACCAGCCCGCTCGTCGAAGCGCCGCGCCCTATCATACTCCCCACGGACGGTCAGCGCCGACAACATGTACCATACGCCATTGTTTATGGCGTACAACGACCTCGTCCCCGAAAAGGTTTCGGAGTTCCTCCTGATGCACCCCCCAGCCTCGCTAACGGAGCGCCTCTCGGCGTACGAACAGCCCCTCGTCCCGGGGCAATGTCTTGCGCGGCGGACTAATTCGCAGCGTCTCTTGCGGTTGACTGGTGACATATACACCGAACTTTTAGTATAGTTGCGCGGTGGAAAACCGTGAACTTTTAGTATACTACTTAGGCTTTTAGTGTAGTAGCGAATAAATGCCTTACCTAGTATAGTAGTAGTAGCAATAAATGCCTTACCTAGTATAGTAGTAAATGCCATTAATAGTAGTAGCCAATAAAGCCTTATTTGTTCAACTAGCTTTCGTTATGATTTTTCCGCGCTAGGCCAATACATCCAGCATCCGTAGCATTTGTCTATATTCCAACTATTGCGTAGGCGACTGTGATAACCTCTGATCTTTTCAGTGCAGTCGGCAGCCGACTGATGCAAGCTATTCTGCAGCGCAGGTGATCTATTTTAAATAACCGGAAAATTACAGTGTTTCAGCCTCACTCATATAACCACAACACATGACCATATGCCCGTATAACCACACACATATAACCACACCACAACACATATATAACCACATAATCAGCACTAATTAGTCACTAATTAGCACGTGTATTCACTAGAGGGTAGCACTAGCAGTCTTACTTGATTATTACTAATTAATCACTAAATAGTCGGCGTCCCATTCGGCGCCCGTTCTCGTTTTCCTGATTCCGTAACTTCGTCGCTTCGCTATATAAGCCGACCACGCCGATTTGATATACTCCGCGCTTGCTTCGTCTTCGTTAAACATCGCTTTTCTAAACTGGTAGGCGTGCTCGACGGATTTGAAACCCCGACCGTACGCCGCGATTCTACACGGATAAAAATTCCACTGAGGACATCGACCCTCCGAAACGTATAGGCTCCATACCGCTGATCTACACTGACTACGCCTCACGTGTAACCACTATATAACCACATTTAATACTAATTAGCAGTTACTGTTACTAATTAGTGCTAATTAGCAGTCACTAGAGGGCAGCACATTATCGATTAACCTTTGACCTCTGACCTTTGACCTCTGACATTTGACCTCAGTCACTAATTAATACTAATTAAAGTGCTAATTAGTATAGTGAATAGTGTATACTCTAATTAGTCACTATTAATTAGTACTAATTAGTATTCTCACTAGAGGGCGCGCACACCGTTCATTCATAAAATTTATGCAATCAATTACAATCAATCAAACTTTTTTTATAAGTAAGCTGTCAGCTTTTTATAAGTAAGTTGTCATCACCGGGCGAACATTTTGTGCTCCTAACTAGTAATAAAAAACGTGCAAAACCCTTTGATGTTTCGCCGATTTCCTTTGATCTTAGGTCATGACCCGTACCGTGAGCAACATAATAACTACTCAGGTGGCTGTTTTCAACGACTACACGACCTCGAGTTTCAGTCGTGGACCCCTACTCTCGGGCGTGGATGCCGTGTAAGCCTTGTCCGGTACCAATGTTAGTAGTGTAGTAGTGGATCTCAATACGTAACTCAGCAGGTGTATGTGCAGTTTTGTCTATTTTACCTGACCTAAGGGCATTTTCCTGTGGTTATTTGCTGACCTAAGCATCCCTAGTAGAGAGAGAAGTGGACCTAAGCGCCCCTAGTGGAGAGAAGTGGACCTAGCCGTCTCATCTAAGGTGAGAGACAATAAAATAATCCAACAACATATAATCAATGTAGAAACTTTTATTTATTTTACCTCTTTACTCAGTATCATCCATACAATAATAGCCATCATCGACAATATCTCCGTTATGGATAAATCCCCAATTTTCATGGTCACCCGTGTCCATAGGAGACGGTGATGGTGGTGGTGACGTGAAATACCATGGAGATGCCGGTTCAATACGTGGGCGTTTCTTTATGTCACACAGGGTTTGGTAGAATTGACAACGATGCTCATCACGAAGCTCTTCTTCGCTGTAAGGTAAGTATTAAAACTTTGAAAACTATACCAATGAGACGTTAAATCTTACACACACACACACACACACACACACACAGTGCTATAACCAGACACAGTGTTGCTAGGCAACCACAAGCTATTTTGAGTGCGTGGACGGTCAAAGAGAAGAGTCAGCAGTCAGAACTGCTTAGAACTAGTTCGTCTATGAATAGGAATTAAAACTGAATACATAAACAAAATCTTGAAAACAGTCAACTGTTTTTATTATACAGCATCTCGTTAGCAAGGTGTCTTGTGACCCATACTTCCCGTCTTTAACGAAGTGTCTTGTGACATGTAAGAGGAAGTCACCGAGGAGAGAACTATGTAACATCCTGTCTTTAACGAAGCCTCTTGTAAGAGGAAGTCGCCGTCTATCTAGGTCGAGAGAGAGAGAGAGAGAGAGAGAGAATTTACCGAGGTAACAAAGCAAAAGCAATAATAAATAATTTGAACACTTACGTGCACTCCAAGTCTTCTCCTTCTCCTTCTTCTTCTTCTTCTTCTCCTTCTTCTTCCTCCACTTCATCATCATATTCTTCTCGAGCAGCGCTAAAAAGATGATATATAGTCAACTGTTAGATGTGATAAATGAATAATTAGGGGTAACTATATACTTTTCAAAGTTTTGATATATATATATATATATTATTATTATTATATATATATATATATAGGAGAACTAGCGGTTAAATATGAAGAACTTAAAAGATGATATATAGTCAACTGTTAGATATGATAAATGAATAATTATGGGTAACTATATACTTTTCAAAGTTTTGATATATGTAGGAGAACTAGCGGTTAAATATGAAGAACTTCTAAAGAACCCTATGTAATTACCTGAATGAAGTAAATACATAGTCCTAAAAAACACACATGACATCAAGTAAATAATAATAATAATAATAATAATAGATACTCACATCTTCCTTTCAATTTCTTTCCATTCTTCTTTTATTTTACCCCAGGGTATATCTCCGCCTTCGACAACCATCTTTCTTGTTGTTGTTATTGTTATGAAATGAATTGAAAAGTTAACACACGAACTTTCAAGACAGCCAGTCAACTTCCCGCATCATAATGAGGCGTCTAATTATACGTTTGTAAACGAGGTGGTGTCTTGTGACGTCCCGTCTCGGATTAGTCTTCCTGTTTTTAACGAGCCATCTGTTTACACGTCCTGTCTTTCTTTGTGTTCGCTAAACTAGTCCGTAAAAATAGATCCTAACATCCTGGGCATCTTATTAAAGACAGGATATGCACCGTAAGAATCCTGCAGGTGTCTTATCGTCTACCTAGTATCCTGTTGCAGTCACAAGACTGATGACTGGATATTTTTCTTTGTTTGCTCTGTAAAATAGTTGATTGACAGCTTTTTCTTTAACGCTCTGACTAACTGTCACAAGATAGTTGATTGACAGCTTTATCTTTAACGCCCTCCTGACTAACAGTCACAAGACTGCTAACCGAGGCACTTTCTGTGTATATAAACCCAGGGTAAATTGTAGAAAACATAACCAACTCTTGCTCTCAACCGTCGATTTCTCTTCAAGCATTCTTCGTGACTCGGCAACAACATGGCGACCGCTAAGGGAACCTCCGACAACACGATCGATCTGACAGGTCTCGAAACGGTAAGTGATGGTTGCTACGTGTTCGATAGACCTCTGAATATTGTAACATGCGCTCTGAATTCGAAATATGTATGTTACGCGTCTTGTCGTCAGTGTACCCGCAAAGTTTTGCTTGAAACGAAAGGTCATCACACCGTCATGGCATGTCCGGTCCACGGTCGACAGAAGGGTGCGCCTGTATATAAATACTGTATGGGTGTATTGTTGGGTGATCGAAAAGGCGTTGAATTGTGGGTCACAGCTTTTGACGTCATAACCCAGCGGCTTATAGGACTGTCGGCCAATGACTATATGTCACTGAAAACAGACGAAGAGCGTTATGGTGTAGTGAGCGTCCTGTTCGGCAAACAGGTTAGGGTGACTATCAAAAAGTCATCAAAAGGCTGTTACGTGAACTATTCCGTGACAGCACTGGAAGTGATTGAACAGTAACTGTGGCAAGGTGTCACCGGAAATAACCAGGTTGTAATTTCATATGTTGTAGTTTGAATACCTGTCCGAGTGTATGGACGACGAGACCTATCAGCATGTCAAATCATCGTCGCCCGAGGTATCTCAAACGTTGAAAAGACATCTGAGTTACTCGGATGTCAGCGATAATGAGGCAAGTGAAATTTGTTGTGGGTCGTGTAGATGGAGTAGTGATGACGACGACGATGGTGTTGTTCACTGTAGTAGCGATTTACGGGAGAGTGTAGAGAAGATCAATGCCATTCAAAAACGATCGGAGGAAATGATAGACGAAGATGTATTTATAGCGACTATCTCCAACGCCTGCGTGCTCTACGCGTCCAAGTCACTGTGTCGTGAACACGAAGGCCTTTGTATGTCACTGTACACCCTGGATCAGAGCAAAATCCTGAATGCACTGAATGAGGCAGTGGACCAAATCGGATATGCATCGCATACACCGGAGTGGGGTGACTATACCATCCCACGAGTGAAAGAGACTCTACGTGAGCGAGGTATATCCTTGCTGAATGAAGGTAAGGAGGTGCCGGCGAGAGCTAGTCTCAAAAAACAAGAAGTCGATCTCACAGCGGAAACGAGGGACTTGTACCTGTTGTACTCAACTGCAGCCAACGCCTGTATTCGGCGTGTAATCAACAGACTGGACCGTACCTTCGAAGATCAAGACGTTGACTTGTACAGAGTGAGCAGTGAGTTGATCTATGACACTTTGAGGTGGACAGTGAGACATATGCGATATAAAGTGGACTTTCCGTCGTGGACACATGATACTATACCACGCAGCCATCCTGCGCACTTGTGGTATAGCACTGACGTCTGACCTTAATTAACAAGGGTGTCTAACGAAACTGTCACTTACACTCATCATCATATAACCTTGTTCTTTTTTATTGTGTTTAATAGGATGACGGTGAATTAGGTCGTATACGTCGTGTTTATACGGATGACAACGACGACACCGATGATGACGTCGATACACAAAAGCACATTACATGGGCGCCAAAAAAAAAGATCTGTCATCGAAGGCGTGTCGAGGTGCCCTTGCGTCGTCGCCTTCTCGATGTACTCCATGAGCGTCGTCAGCAGCGTCCTCATACGACGTCACCGACGACAACGACGACGACATTCGATATGACATGCGATAACGTCACCCTCGATGCATCTCCTGCTGACTTGTCTTTAGAGATGACCTGCGTTGACGACGACGACGACGACGACGACGACGACGACACATCATCACCGTCGTCGTCGTCAGAATACGAACAACTTCAGTCGAGTAAATCTATATTTGACCTGTCGCCCCATGGACTATTAATATGGGCGACCTTTCTGGATTGCATGCCATTAGGCTATAGAGAGCCTTTCGTTGCTCTAGCATCTCTAC